>JAHFWL010000671.1:0-196237 GCA_021292165.1 Shinisaurus crocodilurus
GTCTATCGTTTTGCAGGGCGGGAGAGGCACGGAGGCGACCTTCACCTCCACGCACCTCCTGCTCTGCAAAGGATGCCTGATTATCCCCCAAATTGGGAGGGTCACGGGCATCCCCATAGGACTGCGCCCTAAACTGTGTGAAATAAACTAATTTCTAGGGATGTTGGCGAAAATCGAGGGGGGTGGAAGCAGGGGCGAACTTGCCCTGCTCGACCCCCCCCCCCGGATCTTACCTTTCCCCAGCTCAGCACATCCCCTGAGAGGAGCCGGGGAGAGGTACTTCTGGGTCCCCGGTGCTGTGCTTTTCACATACGTTCCATAGAAAAGCAGCTTAAAACAGTCACGATTTGCTATTTGCGGCATTTTAAGCTGGTTTTCTATGGTACTTATGTGAAAAAACGCAGCACTGGGGACCCGGAAGTGACGCAACGGGACCCCTGAGCTGCATTTTCACGTAAATACCATAGAAAACCGTTTGAAAACAGCGCGTTAGCTATTCATGGCTGTTTTAAGCTCGTTTTCTATGGTACTTACGTGAAAAACGCAGCACAGGGGTCCCGTCGTGTCACTTCCGGGTCCCCGGAAAGTCCGCTGGGAGCCTCATGTCGCCGCAAGAAGAGTCGAGGAAGGAGGGAAGAGGTTGCCAGCATCCCTATAATAAATTCTCCCGCATCCCTACGAGTGGTCGCAAAGAAGCACCGGCGTTAAATGAGCCGAGAAACCCATTGAAATGACTGTGGGCTTGAGAGTGTTTAAGCTGGTGTGTGTGGCCTCTTGATGCGTAAGGTGCGCGCAACATTTGTGTGTGTTAATTTCGGACTTCCATGGCCATCTTAGCAGATGGTGGCCAGAGGAAGAGCCTTGCCCCCATTGACTCCCCGGCAGTTGAGCCTACAGTGCCACGTGCCTTCATATCACCAGCATGCGCATGATTCCGCCATTGACTCACCACTGCAAAGGCTTCGAAAAGCTAAGGGCTGCTTCACACGCATCACGATGTGTCCAGTGTAGAACTTCAGATGTAATGGATGCGTACGTGCTTCACCCTTATGCGTCTGTGCACACAGGGCCGGTGCAAGGCAGTTTGGTGCCCTAGGCGCCCCCCTTTCCTCACTTGAGCCCTCCCTCCCTCCAGCCCTATGCTCCTGGCACCCCCTTTAGCCCTGCGCCCTAGGCAGCGCCTAGTTGGCCTAATGGTAGCACCGGCCCTGTGTGCACAACGGGTGGACGCATCAAAGATGCACAGAACACGCTCCTTCTGCACTGCAGTCCTGAACCTCATCACTCCCACGCTTTGTCATGGTAAAAAGGGCTACAGACACAATGCGATGAAAATTGGCCCAAGGTTTGCAGTGACCTGCCAAACGCTGACTCATGCTAGTGGATGCACAAAACGGCTTGCAGCTGGGAAAAACAGCCAAGGCCGTTCTGGCGAGCGTCACGCTCTCCAATGGCCCTGTGAGACGGGCATTATTGATTTCAATGGGAGTTTATACATGTGCAGCCTCGCAGGCCAACTATTCTCCGCTGCAAATGCAAGCCACTGGGGAAAAATCGCTTCGAGAGACTTCACACCAAGACCGAGAATTCACAATAGCTTAGAATCATTTAATAATCACAGGATGTTCTCTCTCACCCCACCCTCCCATCTCCAACATACTACAGTACAGTCTTCCCTCCAGATGGTTTGGACACGACTGTCATCTGCCCCAGCGAGCATAGCCAATGGTCAGGGATTACCTCCTCGGCACCTTCCATAGCTTCAACCGATTTTCGCCCTGCCCTGCTCATATCCAGTATCCCAGGGGTGGGGGACATCTTCCACCCAAGGGCCAAATTCAGTTTGGAGACGGTCTTGGGGGCTGCATTCCAGTGGGTGGGTGGAGCAGAAGGCAAAGGGGGCGGAGCCAAAAGTACAATTTTTTTAATATGCCAGCATATTACAGCTTTAAGGCGCAATCCTATGCAGTTTAGATAGGAAAAAAAGGGCCGCAACTCCCAGCTTGCCCCAGCCAGCTTCGCTGGCTCTTACTTTACCTAATACAGTAATACCTTGGATTGCAAGCATAATCTTTCGGAACGTGCTTGTAATCCAAAACACTCATATCAAAGCGAGTCTCTGGCAGGCGTGAGTGGGGCTGATTTCGGCCTGCTATGCCCGCTCGAGGCGAGCGGTTACATCCCTACCCTACTTGTCTTTAAGACCTGCTTGTTTATCAAGTCAAAATTTTTAATTTTTTTTGCTTGTCTTGCAAAATGCTCTCAGACCAAGTTACTTGCAATCCAAGGCATTACTGTAAATGTCTTTATTAGTTTTAAACCTTGTATGGACAATCCGTTCCTTTAAAAAGAGTTTTAGCAGGGTTTAGCAACCCCATGGAGATAACCAGTTTCAATGACACAGGCAGGCTGCGATAAGAAGGGGGGAAAACTCTGCTTCATCATAACCAGTATAGGACCGACTCCTCTTCCCATATCCTCCAACATCTCACATGTCAGAACTCTGATGATGGAGAAGACAAAACGGAGGCATGCTGGGTCTTGGTGGGGGGGGAGTGGATCCACAGGATCGAAAGCCCTCTTGTTACCTAGACACACTGTTGGAATGGGGCAAAAACCTTTGCCAACCCTGGAGTTCTCAATGGGGAGGGAAAAAAGGCTTTTTAAAAAGGAAAAGAACAACCGTAAAAGGCCAAGAGTGGGTGGTGTGTGTGTGTGTGTGTGTGTTTGTGTATGAAAGATGGCTTATAAATACTGGCTTTGCTCTGAAAGATGGCTTATAAATATTGCAAACAAATACCGAAGGGGCCCCTAGATAAGCACCCGAGAGGCCATAGGATAGTTTAGATTCCCAGATCTGAGGTCGGAGACAGAGTCTGGGAGTCAGAGAGCTCTGATCCACCTCCCCTTCGCAGCCGGCTGCTCCCCGAGGTTGAAAAAGCAACCTCAGAGAGGGGGGGGGAAGGGGGCATTCTGGGGGCAGGGAGGGGATGAGGCTGCAGAGGCTACGATACGAGCTATCCTGTGTCCTCTGCAGCCGCCTACCCTCCCCCCTATGAAAATGCTCCTGGTAGAGGGCAAAGAAGCCTGTCTAGCAAAAATGCAGAGCAGGAGGAGCGGGGAGGTGAAGAAGACCACCCTCACCGCTCCTCCCATCTGCCTTGGAGGACCGTAAGCCTCTGACTTCAGGGGCTTATGGCCATTGCCATAGGATTGACCCTAAATAAATAAAATCAACACATATCTATCTATCTATCTATCTATCTATCTATCTATCAGGAACGGTGCAGGGCTGTTTGGCGCCCTAGGCCAAATTATTTAGTGCCCCCCCCTCTCGTGCCGTGGGGGGGGCTCCGGAGCAAAGCAGCCCTGCTCTGCAACCCCCCCGCGCGCCGCCGCCCCACCACCACCTACCTTCCCCCCGCCCCCGCTGGGCTGCTGCTGCTGCCGCCTCCTTCCTCCTCCTCCGACGCGAGGGACCCCCACTTTTTTTTTTTTGCCGGGGAAACCAGGGCAACAGGGCTGTTTAAGCCCTTGCCCTGGTTCCTCCTCCCGCCAAAACAATGCGGCGGGGGACTCCGGAAACGACGGGAAGGTAGGTAGGTGGCTGGTGGGCGGGCGCGCAGCGGGGGGAGGTGGCGGCGGCACGGCTGGCAGGCGGGCGGGGAGGCGCGGCGGAGGTGGCAGGCGGGGCAGGAGCGCGCCGGAGGCGAGGAAGGGGCGCAGAAACGCTGCGCCCTCTTCCGCCACGCGCCCTAGGCAGCCGCCTGGGTCTGCCTAGCGGTAGCGCCGGCCCTGCTATCTATCTATCTATCTATCTATCTATCTATGCTTTTCAATATGCTCAAGCAAGTAGCTTTTGTAATCACCACTACTCACTTATTATTTATTATTTGTTTATAATGCTGACGTACTGCTTTACATAATCAAATCTCTAAAGGTACAGTCCTATCTATGCAAGTTTAGACAGGAAAAAAAAGACCTACAACTCCAGCATGCCTTTTTTTCTGTCTAAAACTTGCATAAGATTGCACCCTTAGTGGTTAATTAATGACTTTTACATCCCGCCCTTCCTCTAAGAAGCTCAGGGTGTTTTTCCCATCCCCGTGTATCTTCACAACAACTTTGTGAGGTAGGTTAGCCTGAGAGACGATGGCTGTCTGTCTCACAGACACCCAGTGAATTTCATGGCTGCCTGGGGATTTAAACCCAAGTCTCCTGATCCTACCCCAGCACTCCAGCCAAGAGGCAGGCAGCCTGGTGCCCTCCAGATGTTTTGGACTACAACTCCCATAAGCTCAGGCCAGCGTGCTCCATGGTCAGGGGTGATAGGGATTGTAGCCCAAAACATCTGGAAGCCACCAGATTGCCTATCCCTCCTCTAGCTGCTACACCACACTACCTCTCTGCTTAATATGACTTCTGTATATTATAGAAGCATCTACTCCTGAAAAATCTAAAACATTGGAATGCTCCCGTCTCCGATTCCAATCCATTAACTTAAAAAACAACACAACATTAGGAAAGCCCATTAAAATAGGGCTGACCGAGGGATCTCCATTTCCCCCTGAAAACTCAGCTTTCAGAGGAAAAAACAGAGCATTGCAATGCATGAATCATTTACCACGAGGGAGAGAGAAACAATGAGTTTGACAAAGTGTGTGTGTGTGTCTCTCTGTGTGTTTTAGATTCAAGATGCCGGAGGTGTACAAACTGAAATTGTTTCAGGAAGCTAACCCCCCCCCCCAAAAAAAAACTGGCCAGTGGCAAGCTGCACCTAACAGGTGGTATGTTGGGGCGGGGCTTGAATTCCAACCTCTTGCGCTTCCAGATTGCATTTGATATCTTGTTGGAGAACGAAGGTGTGGGTGATCAGAAATAGTGGAACCAAGCAGGGGCGGGGAGATGTTTTTGGACTACGGCTCCCATCACCCATGACCATGGGCTAGCCTGGCTGGGGCTGATGGGTTTTGGAGTCAACAACAGCTGGAAAGCCACTGCTTCTCTGTCCCCGGAGTAAAGTTTTCCATATAAAATTATTTTCTGCCTGAAGGAAAAAAAAAAGTATCAAGGGACTGTCCTATGTATGCCTGGCTCCGAGTCTGCATCTCAGATTTCAGTAGCAAGGGAGTGTGGGCAAAGAGATTCCAGTAAAAGGGATGGTGGAGCAACAGTCAAGTCCTGCTCTTGGGTGATGCGAGCCTTGAACTGTAAGAAATAGCAGCCCATTTTCAGAGCACTCGCTGTGGCTACCTTTTGACACCAATAATAACACAACAGCCCATGTAGCCTGCCCCTTGGCCTCCTATGAACCCTCTCCTTCACACTTAAGTATAGTCAATGATGCCCTGTTTCGGCATCCACCAGAGCAGAGCCTTCTCGGTAGTGCCCAATGCTTGAACATGCCTTCCCACAATGGCGGCTTGCTTTGCCCCAACACTACTGAATTATTCTTGCTTTGGTGAATTGAGACTCTTTTTTTATCCTATGGCTGGCCCAGCTGTGTTCTCTTCGGATTTATTACGACCATCTATGTTGTATTTGCTTTGAAAAACAAGTGAACAAGTAACATAGGAAATTAGTAAATGAATAAAACAATGCGAGCAACGCTGTACTTTCCCATATCGAAAGCAGGGGAGGAGCTAGACAATGGGACTGCTGGGGTTGTCCCTTCTCCCCCACTCCCATTTTAAAGAAAAGGGATTTGTGCTTTTATGTGCATAATAATGGTCACACAGGCCCTTGTAAAACTGCTTGCAACAACGAGCACTCAGGTAGGGAGGGAACTGGTGTGAGTATGTCATCTGTCCTGAACCCATTACAAATGGACACTTGGGCCCATAGTCCACTCAGAACACTATTAGGACTATGCTGGGGGAGGAGCTGTCCATCCCTCCGGAACTAAGCCTCCTCCTACCTCATGCTTTCGACAACCGCCAGGCGGAGTATTCTCATCAAGCAAAAGAAAAGAAGAGAAAGCAAGTAGCTACTACAACCGATTTACATGTTATGTAGAATGAGATGATAAACTGAAGTGTTAGAATTCTGGAATGTACCACTTCAGGTGTGGAGTCCCGTTTTAGACTTCTCCCTCCGTGCAAAATAAAATAAAAAATTTAAAAAAATCGCTCCGGGTGTAGTAAAATGAGCTCGACGGGGAGAGAAGTGTAGCCCCGGTCTGCTCACTTGCGACATGCTGGGCATCTTTGCCGAAGGGAGGATTCAAAGTATGACTCACCCCACCATTTGGTACATTCCTGGATTCTAACACTTCAGTCTGCCATCTCGTTCTGTGCAACGTATACCTCGATCCTGACGGAATTTACTCTTGCGTGTGCGTTTGGGGTGGGCGGGGCGGCGTAGGGAAACAGGTTTAGCATTGTTCACACCATCAATAAATATATTTGGAAGCGCGTTGCATTCTTACCTGCATAGTGGTCAACACTGTAGGCACTACTCCTCTGGGAAGGGCGTCGTTGGCGTAACTCATCAGCAGACAGGTTTGCCAACAGCTCCATCGCCGACCACCACGCACTTCAACATCTTCTTCAACACTGCTTCAGAGCTGTAGGTGTGGTCTGCCTCTTTGCTGTTCATTTCCCTTGTCGATTCTGGTTCTTTCTCCCCCTCTTCCTTTATGCCTCCAATTTCTTCAAGTACAACATGTGTAAACAGCCGACAGCGAAAAGGTGTTGCGGTGTGGCTGTCGTCAACGGCTTCTTCCTGAATTAGGTTTCGTCACTGTCGAGTGGCGGACCTTTCACGAAATCATAACTTTCGATTCGCAGCCTCTTCCACCTGATCCTTTCGAGCCCAGGAGGAACATCCGAGGGAATAAATGACGATCGACACGCGTGTTAGCTTGAGTCAGGAAGTCTTCATCTTGGAGGCAGAAGTGTTTGGTATTTCGCGCAGCTTAAAAATAGCAGCAGTCCGAGGAATGAAGTGCCTGCTCTTTTTCTCTGGTTTGGCCTGAAAGCCAGAGATTCGTGCTAAATCCACCCCATTTTCCATTCCTTTTCAAATAGAAGCTGGGGAAGACGGAGGGATTTAATGGAAGGGGTTTCTTTCCTCCTGGTTTTCCCCCCTCCTTTCCCTTCATGCAACCCCTTTATTTTCTCCGGCTTGCTGTATGTCAGGAAATCATGGGTTTCCTGCTGAATTCCATATTAGGATCAGTGGGGCTCGTGAAAGGCTGCAAACAATAGGAGCTCTGTGTGTGTTTGTACTTTACAGGAACTCTGCCAGGACGTGGAGGAAGAAAAACACTAGAGGTCTCACTGCAGGCTGAAGTTCAGAGGCTTCCTGCTCCAGAAGACCGTCTTGAATGCAGCCGCTCCGGAGGTGGTGGGGCTCGGTGCCGAAACAAGCCGGTTCTATATGTCTGGGCGCCTTGTCGGAGGAGTTACCCTTGGACTGACCCCTGTGAAGACCGATTGCTAACATCTGGGATAAGTTAAGAACAACTGTGGTCCTTTAAGGGCACTGCTGCTGAAATTCCAAATCTTCTCTGCCCAGATAGACCGGTCCTACTCAGGTGCTGTGGTGCAAATGTCTGCTGCCCAATCACCATCAGTTGACCTGAATGATCAGAACATAGAAGAGCCCTGCTGGACCCAGACCAAGGGTCCTCTAGTCTAGCATTCTGTTCACACACAGTGGCCCATCAGCTGCCCACGGGATCCCACAATCAGGATTTGAGTGCAACAGCACCCTCCCGCCCATGTTCCCCAGCAAGTGGTGTACACAGGCATGCGGCCTCTGATCCTGGAGGTAGTGTAGAGCCATCAGGACTAGTAGGCATTGATAGTCTTCTCTCCACCATGAATTTGTTCCAATCCCGTTTTTAATGAATACGATGCCATTTTCTAGTGAACGGCATATATTATGTTGTTTTCTACATAGAAAATGTAGCGCCTGTGGAACCCGGAAGTAGCTTTCCTTGGCTTGGCTCGCGAGAATGCGGGCTGAGCCGGGGAAAGGTAAGTCGAGCGGAACTTGGGGGGGGTGTCGAGCCCGGCGAGTTCACTGAGCTTCCACCCCCCTGCCGAGCTCCACGCACATCCTTAAATTGGCAGGCGGGTACAGCATGGTGCTCTCCATGCTGTGAACAGCTGCACCAGTGGAATCTAGCCTGTGCAGATGGGTGAGAATTTCATTTTTCAGTACATGTTCGATCATTTACCCCCAAAGTTGGTCATATATTCAGGAGAGAAAGGTTTTAAACATTCAAATGGGGAGAAAGCAAACTGATGGATTTGTCCAGGCTTCGCCCTGACAGGTTAGTTTTCTAAACACAGATTTATTTATTTTTGGAAGGAAGGTATGGAGGAACATTCAGTTCCGCCCTGCCGACAGGCAGAAGTGGTACAGTCAAGAATCAGGCTTACCTCCTCACCTTGTATTTGTGAGATCAAGGCCATCATAGGTTAATTGGCCTGTAAGGCCCACAGCAAATGTTCTCCAGATGAGTGGAATCAGTAGGGTGGTCCATATATAAGTGTGTGTGTGTGTGTGTGTGTGTGTGTGTGTAAGTGTGTAATGTGGCGTTCATTCCTGGTATATGAGCTGAGTATTTCATTGACCACACTAGGGTAGTCTTGCAGGCTAAATTCAACAAGCATGGACATTTGTTTTCAAAGGGAGTCTCCCTATAAAAACATAGAACAGAATGCAAGATAAACTCTTTCCTTGGTGAAAAGTCTCTACCAGTTCAGTCCATAACCCTGTTAAAAAATCAGCATCAGGGCAAGCACTTTGGTTTAACTCAGGCCGGGATTGGGCTATATGGATTTGGTAGAAGAATTCCCCAAGCCACAATGAACGTGTGGCAGGAGGATGGAGTTTCACACCACGATGACCCTGATCCATGTAGTGAGTATTTCCAAAGGTTAAATGGGTGTGGGGGGTTTAGGAACTTCCCAAACCAGATACGCTCCTGTGTGGGGCTCACCTGGTTTCCCCTTTCCTCCAGTGACACCTCTCCATGTCCACTGGTATTGAGACATGGGGCCCTCTCTTTATTGGTCACCTTGCCTCACCAGATGTACTGGCTAATTTGCAAGGCATAATTATCTGCTGAATGGAGATAATAACTTTTCCCTGCCAGGATACAGGGGTATGGCCTGGGGAAGAAGCAACTGGCATGCCAGATGGGGAACCCCCACGGGCCGTATCTGGCCCATGGGCCGTAGGTTCCCCATGCATGCTTTAGTATGAACCAGATCCTATGCATGGGAAGCCTATGCAAGTAGGCCTCCATTCACATTGAAAGTTCTACACATGGCGAAACAGGGGGATTGTGGCCTGAGGCACTTTACTGCATTTGAGACCAACCGAGACTCTGTGGCTACGTGGGATCCAGACAAATGAGCATCTGACCATACACACACACATATGCATTATAGAATTATAGAATCATAGAATAGTAGAGATGGAAGGGGCCGTACAAGGCCATCAAGTCCAACCCCCTGCTCAATGCAGGAGAACAGACTGTGGGCAGCCCAGGCAGTCACCCATCCAAGCACTGACCCGGCTCATACCTGCTTAGCTTCAGCATGATGAGCCTGCATGATGTGCTCTCAACGCCACCATTGGAAGAGAAGTTTAGAATCATGGAATCATAGCGCTGGAATGAACATAGGAAGCTGCCTTATACTGAGAGCCAGTGTGTTGTCAGTGGTTAGAGTGTTGGACTGGGACTCGGGAGACATGTGCTCTTCCACTGAGGCAAGGCTGCTCCCCTAGGGACCTCAGAGATCATCTAGTCTAACCACCTACTCAGTGCAGCCTGGCTCCGCATCGCAGGGTGCAGCTTCAGGATGGATAGTTTGAAGCAAAGAAGCCATGGCGGAGAGGAAGGGTATGCTTAACCCTTCGCCCTGTAGTTTCTCAAATCCAGATGGCTCCTTTTGCGGCCTCTCCCTGTGTGATTCCATTTCAGTTCCATCCCTTGCGAAGCTTCTCCGCTTCCAACCGCCGCCTCCCCCCAAACTATGAGTTCAATGTGCCATTCCACCCTGAGTCCCGACATGGGTTCCTCTCCGTCTCCCAGATTTTGAGGAGAACACGGCGCTGTGGCACATCGTGCAATTCCTTGTTTTATCGTGGTTTCCCTCATTTTTGCAAGGGAATGAATGAAAGGGGGGGGGGAAAGAAAAAACTTAAACCCCATTCATTGGAAACAATGCTCCTTTAGTAATCTGGAATCTCTGTGTCATCAGGATCAACGTGCTTGCTCTTGGGTAATTCGCCCACTCGCGATCTGAGAAACATTCTTCAAACACAACCCAGAATCCTCTTGCTGTGTATCAGAGAATGCTTTTCTTTGCAGCCCCTGGAGCGAGCTACACATGGCTCTGAACATGTAGCTAGCAGCAACATCTCTCCTCTCTCTCTCTCTCTCTCTCTCTCTCTAAGCAGCCTTCCCCCAAACTGGGGTCTCCACATGTTTTGGACTTCAACTCTCATCAGCCCCAGCCAGCATGGCCAATGGTCAGGAATGCTGGGTGTTGTAGTCCAAAACATTGTGAGGCCATCAAGTTGGGGAAGGCAGCTCTAAAGTAGGTTCGGGGCGGGGGGCTCTGATCTGATTTGGACCGAAGCATGGAAGGTGGGCGGGGGAGTCTTTCACCCGTTGCCCCCTGCTGTGGTCCCAATCCAGATAGACCCCTCCATGTCTGTAATTTTCATTGCCAAAGAGTGATCTATTTGTTTTAGGGGATCACTGTTTGGCAATGAAAATGACCGATTCTGGCTCCCTGATTTGGATCAGAACCATAGTGGGGGACAAAGGGTTAAAGCTTGGGTCCTCTTAGCTCTTGTGCTCACTTAAAGTAGAAGACAATGGTATGGAACATCTATGCTCAAGTTGACCCCTCCGGTCTTAGCCTCATGGTGTACCACTCGCAAGTGACTGGTGCCAGACTATTTACTTTTTGGTTACATTGGTATCCCACCATTTTTCTCCAAGGAGCCCGAGGCAGCATACATACACATGATCCTCCGCCTCTTCATTTTACCCTCACAACAACCCAGTGTGAGAGCCAGGGTTAGAGTGTTGGACTGGGACTCGGGAGATCCAGGTTCTATTCCCCACTCAGCCATGAAACTCACTGGGTGACTTTGGGCCAGTCGATGACTCTCAGCCTAACTTACCTCACAGGGTTGCTGTGAGGATAAAATGGAGAGGAGGAGGATTATATAAGCTGCCTTGGGTTCCTTGCTGGATATAAATATAATACATAAATAAATAAATAAATAAACCCTGTGACGTAGGTTAGGCTGAGAGTCAGTAAGTGGCCCAAAGTCACCCAGTGAGCTTCATGGCCGAGTGGGGACTTGAACCCTGGTCTCCCAGGTCCCAGTCCAACACTCTCACCACTAAACCACACATGGCTTTCATGACTTAAGTCACATTGTGGGCCTGACGCTGCCTGCAGATTGGCCATCCCTGCCACAGCATGTTCTTCCCTACGCTTCTCATTGAAAAGGCTGCTTTGGGCGTTCGACAGGAAAAAAATGCAAGTCTTTTACCTCATGGGGTCAGTTGAGGTAGCATATGCACAGAACTGCCAGAAAGATACCTGGCAAGAACAGGTGCTTCCTCCACCTCTGGACACTTCTGTGTGGAGAGAACATCTTTACGCAGTCTCTCTCAGCCCTCCACTTGCCTTCCGCCAGATCAAGGTGCCGAAACTCCCCGATGGTGTGGACTGCAATGATTGCTGGATGTCCTGTGATGAGTAGGGAAGTACAAGAATTTCATTTCTTTGCATAAATCATGTGAACAGGATGTCCTATTTGCAATTCTGAATACAACGGCGAGCAGCAGTGCCTTTCTTTAAGATATAGTCACATATTACCGAATTTGTGCACATTCGATAAATACATTAAAAAAAAAAAGCATACTTTAAAAATCACTTTTAAACACACACACACACACACACACACACACACACACACACACACCACATTTTCATGCTTTAGTCCAGTGTTCTCCAACCTTGGGTCCCCAGATGTTTTTGGCCTACAACTCCCAGCATGCCCCAGCCAGCTATGCTGGCTGGGGTATGCTGGGAGTTGTAGGCCAAAAACATCTGGGGACCCAAGGTTGGAGAACACCGAGTTAAAGCATTATTCCGAGTTAAAGCATTATTCCATTTTATTAATGACAAAGCATTCATATGCTTTATCATTAATTAGAATAACCATTCTAGAATTATTAGAGCTGAAAAACAGGTTGAAAATAAGAGCGAGCCACAAGGAGCTTCCAAGTGATCTTCAGAGAATTTACGCAGGTGAGCTTGAAAATCACTGGTTCTTCCATCCCTATAAATGTGCTCCCCCAAGTAAGCCACCTGCAAACATGCTCCAGTTGCGGCTTCACAGCTGATGTTGTTGCAGCCGCCCAGGTGATGAGAAGGGCTCGTGGACTTGCAATGTTCCCTGTGCTGAAGGAGGAAGTTTCTTCAGCTGGTGCAGCAGAAAGAAAAGTTGCTGGAATCCTCTGTTCTACCCAGCTCTTAAAGCAGGGCTTGGAACTGCTTTCAGCCCAAGGGCCAAATTCAATTTTGGAGAAGCTCTCCGGGGTGTGTGTGTGTGTGTCACATTCCTGTCTGGGTGGGGCCAGGGGCAGAGAGGGCGGAGTCAAACATACAAACAATACCAGCATATTGTAGCTTAGAGCTCTTGGTGCCAGTAAATAAGCCTTAGGAGAGGCATTTCAACATTTTGGAACGGCAGGGGAGGAAACTGCACAAAAACCAGGGGAAAAAAATTAAATGATTGGCAGTTGGGGGAAAGGGGGTGGGGCCAGGGGAAGGGGCGTGTCCTTCTGGGGGATCCCAGAGGGCTGGATTTGGCCCCTGGCCCTGAGGTGAGGGCCCCCCCATTCCCACCTTAAAGACGCAGGGCTCCTGTTCTCTACATCTGGTGAGTTTAGCACAGCTTCCCCCAACGTGGTACTGTAAAGATGTGTTGGACATGCTGGCTGAGGATGATGGGAGTTGCACTCCAACACATCTGGAGGGCACCAGGTTGGGAAGGCTGGTCTAGCAGCATCTGGATTATAAGTGGATGAGTCCAGCCAAGCCAACGGGCCGTAGACAGACAGACGGAGTCCTTCCACAAAATGGCCCCAGTCACGATATTTTGCAGCTCATCCAATTGACCTTCATCTTTCGGCTCTGCTATTTCCCCCCAAAAGGCCAATATCGCATCATGTGAATCACAGAATGATTGCCTTTCTAATTTGAAACGGGGCTGGGGCGGTGGGGAAGCTGAGCCGGTGGGGAGGAAAAGGGGAGCCTGGCTTATGAATGCACAGTTATTTCTGAATTATACTGACCGTGAACTGTGTCGGCAGCTTACTCACTCACAAAATACAGCTGCAGCCCCTGGAACAGAGCGGAATGAATCTCTGCCTCTCCAGCTGCTTTGTCCGTAGCTTCGCCGTTTTAATTTTAGTTCTCCGTGGCAGATGTGATGACACATTGGGATTTCTGAGTTCATGCACCAGTTGTGGGAATGTCCATCTTCTTGGATTCCCATCAGAGTTCTTGATTTCCCCTTAAGGTCTTTCCTCAGCCTTTGCCTGTCTCCTCTTTTGGCGTTCTCACCTTCTCGAATGTGCTTTCCCCCCTTCTTCCTGCTAATCGTGGGCATCTTTACAATCCGTAATGCTTTCCCCAGCATTACAAACTTCTCCTCCTTCTTAGGCAGCAAAGAGCCTCAGAATTGGGGCCTGTTTACGCCACTGGTATCATCCCCTCCTCTGCCCAGCCGGCCTGAAGCCCAGCTTAATCCCTGCCTAAGCGCAGCAGCTGGAGTTAGGAGGAGAACTCCTAGGCCAAAGACAGTTCTCACAAAGTTAATCCAGCCTGTATCCCTGGCCTCCAAACACAAAGCCTCTCCATATGATGCACCTATCCATCAGCGGGCTGGGGTCGTTTGAGGCCCCTGCAGATCAGCTGACCACCTGCGGCGTCACATGGTACAAGTGGGACTTATGACAAAATGTTGCAGCCTGGAGTGCACCTGTTCAGGGTTCCAGTTGGACAGCCAACGTCCAACTAGGAGACTTGATGCCATGTGCTCGAGAGCAGTGTTCTCCAACCTTGGGTCCCCAGATGTTTTGGGCCTACAACTCCCAGCATCTGTGCCATGTGCTCGATGCGCTCTCGATGCCACCTGCAAGTCGTTTGAGGAGGAAAGTTATCCTTCAGCCATAAGAGGGTTCCAAAAGGCAGTGCAGTACTTTTCTCCATAGAAGTGAGCAGCAGCCGCTTTACTTATATGGGGAAAAGTTTCAACCCTGGGTAGGGGCTAAACTTGCTTCTTGTTTTTGGTGATCCCATTTTTGGCATGGGGGGGAAGACCAAGTTTACCTTTTGTCCCATAGAAAGTAGTGAGAGGGAATGAGACAGGAACCTGCCGCTTTCCACAGAGCCCTCTCCCGGTTTCCACTTCTTCTTGGTCACTCAAGAGTGTGACAGAGAGATAGAACCTAGGTTCTGGCATATGTGTGTCTGTCTGCCTAGATAAAAATAGTTACTTATACAGCACCATGCATTCAGAGCGGGGCTTTACAAATAATGAGAGGGCAGGCCCCTGCCTCAAGTGGCTTACAGTCTAGAAATGGAATGAAACGCAAGGGGGATGACACATATACATTCAATGGTAGGATGTGGATGTACGGCTAAAGGTACGGTAGAAATCCCCAAGAACTGTCGCTCACAAAGGGGATCCAAAAGTGTTTATCTGTTTTGTAGGATTACTCTGTATGTTTGAAGTCGTGAAGTAATTTCCCCCCTCCTGGGCTGATTGGCTGATAGTAGCGGGGTGTGGTGAATTCTCCTTGCCTTGTAGAATTTGACCACCGTATTTAAATCAGTGTTCTCCAACCTTGGGTCCCCAACTGTGTTTAAGTTAGTGTTAAGTTAGCGTAGCTGGCTGGGGCATGCTGGGAGTTGTAGGCCAAAAACATCTGGCGACCCAAGGTTGGAGAACACTGGTTTAAATCATATGGTAATGTTTTGCTGAACTGTGATACTTTCCCTGCAGGCTCCTCCGATGCAGCAGCTGCAATGGCAACCAGCTGCTCTCTTTCTCCCCCTGGTGGCCAGCAAGGGAGACAGCTGATCAACTGAAGAAGAGCACCAAGCAAGAGAAATACTGCTTTAAAAGCCTTATTTTGAAGGCTTTTGATTTGAAGAAATTCAGTCAGCAACAAATAAACATCCCAGAACCACAAAGCGGCACCTGTTATTCTGAATTGCATATCCCTGAAACAAAAGAGGCGGACACCTGAAACAAGTGTTACCTAGGCAGTCTGATCCGGCTGACAGTGTTCTGCCGAGGCAAAAGTAGCGGCTTGTATCGCGGATTCCACAGCTCCAGTCCTGTAACGGCTATATTCTGGGAATGATGGGACTTGCAGTCCAACGCATCTGGAGGGTGCCAGGTTGGGGAAGGCTGCATTAAACAGGCAGACTTTGTTTGGGGAGGGCTGGATAAGCAAGTCTGCCCAGTCAATCCCGAAGCAGCTAAAGCAGTGTTCTTCAACTGTGGCTCCCCAGATGTTTTTGGCCTACAACTCCCAGCATGCCCCAGCCAGCATAGCTGGCTGGGGCATGCTGGGAGTTGTAGGCCAAAAACATCTAGGGACCCAAGGTTGGAGAACACTGAGCTAAAGTGTTCATCAGTCCCTGGAGAGGTAACAAGGGAGAAATGCTGCCTTCAACGTAGTTGACATTTATGGGAAGAGATGCAGGCAGTTGGCTTAGGTGGGCCAGATCCAAAACCTCCTAAAGATCAACAAGGAAGTGGCCCCGGTGGACTTTTGAATCGCAGGTCCTCACATACCGAATACGAAACGTAGAGCTGCCGGGGAAAACCAACCCAGTTCAGCTCTGATGCAACCAGACATGTATAAAGCATCCAGAGGGCCACTTAGGGAGTTCTGCCCATGCGATTCCATCCTGCTCTTCATGCGTCCCTAAGGAGTGAGAAGGCAGGGGGTGGGGGCAGCGGCAGAACACCAACAGGGAGTCAATTAAAGCGACGCAAAAGGCCGGGGGTGGGTGGGAGGACACCGGCTGCCTCGCTCGCACGGGAATCCTGGCACACAAATAGCGTGTGAGAAGCGAGAGCTGCCTCCCCCCCCACAATGCAAAGCGTGTGATGAGCGTCAAACTCACTTCCTCCACGGGCAGCTTTGTCTGGTTCTGCTCACCTGCCTGCGCTTCTCAGCCAGTGATAAGATTTCACATCTAATGAAATGGACCTCAGCAAATGGAGAAATAATAACCCCCTGAATTTTGCTTTTAACTTACCTTCAGTTAAGAGCATAAGAAGAAACCCTGCTGGATCAGGCCAAGGGTCCATCCAATCCAGCATTCTGTGCACACCGTGGCCGACCAGCTGCCCACGGGATCCCACAAGGAGAACGTGAGTGCAACAGCACCGTCCCACCCATGTTCCCCAGCAACTGGTGTGTACATAGGCATACTGCCTCTGATACAGGAGGTAGCATATATAGTTGTAATTCATGGCATCATGCCGGCCTTCCCCGATCTGGTGTTGGACTACAAACTACCAGAATCCGTAGCCAAGCATGGCCATGGTGGCTGGGGATGATGGGAATTTGTGGTCCAACACTGGCTAGGGATAATGGGAGTGTGGAGAACACCAGGTTGGGGGAAGCTGGTGTGATGCCGTGAATTACGATTGAAGTTAAGCTTCAAAGCAAAAAATTACTAAGCTCGGAGGCATTTTCATGGAAGCCAACCTTGGGTCCCCAGATGTTTTTGGCCTACAACTCCCAGCGTAGCTGGCTGGGGCATGCTGGGAGTTGTAGGCCAAAAACATCTGGGGACCCAAGGTTGGAGAGCCTTGCAGAAGACTTTCGATAGGATTGGACAGATGTTTCTGGGGGTTCTCTCCATCCCTACGAAGTTGGCCACAGGATTTTGCCAAGCTGATGCAAATTGGGAAAGTTGCTGCAAATTGAAGAGTTTCAAGGCAGACAGAAGTGGGTGGGGGGAAGAGTTTATATAACATTAGTGAAATTTCTTAGGCACACAACCCTAAGATTCTATGCATTGAACGTAGTTAGAATTATCACTTACTCTATTAACGGGGGGGTCAATAATGATAATACTTAGCATTTAGTTTGCACTTTAGAATGTTCAAAGAACTCCAGATACGATACCGTGGTCCTTACAACAATCCTGTCAGGTAGGCCATTATTATTATTATTATTATTATTATTATTATTATTATTATTATTTCCACATTGCAGATAGGGGCGAATGAGACTGCGAAATGGAGGCCATCTTGAGGCCACCCACTGAGCTCATGGCTGAGGTGAGATTTAAAGTGGTGGCTTCCTGGCTCAAAGCAAATATTCTTAACCACACTGGAACTGCTCAGGGCAGGAAACAGCCTTTCCATTAACAGAAATGTCAATGCACAGACTGTTAGATGCCCTGATCTTCTGTTTCTCCAACTCACGAGCCTGGTGTCAGTTGCTAGGCAAGTTACAGAGGGGCTCTGACTCCAGCTATTGACAGGAGACCCCATACAAGCAGGGTTGCCAACTTCTTCAACACGCCCTGTTCTTGTGCATTTAACGGTAACCCAGCATTCAGGTGAAACTCTTCTTGGCATGGCGACAAATTGATGGGAAGAAACCAGCTCACTCTCTTAATTTCTGTGTTTCTGGCAGCAGTTAAAGGCATAGGAGCAGGGCCAATTAAAAAGTTGGTGGCCATATGCACAGGGCAGATTATGGACAGGGGAGAGAGGAAGTCTTGGTGACTGTGCCGTGCAGAGGATGGCCCCAGACATCTCGGGGAGGTAGAGACTAGGAATAGATGAATCTGTCAATATTGTCCCAAACGTTGAGATTTTTTTCTTTTAAAAGTCTGCATGAAAATTTGTACACATTTTGTGTGCATTTCTCCTAATACGTGCATTTTTTTTGGGAAGGAATTTCCCCTAATATGCATAGTTTTCTTGCGAGCAATTATCCTAATATAATGCATTTTGAATGTCATTTTCACAAATACATATATTTTTGTGTGCATTTTCACCTAATATATGCATTTTTGGGGGGGCCTGTATTTTTTAATTAAAGAACTCCACTGCAAGATTCAGAGATGTGCAAATTTCTAAGGATCGGTGGATTTCAGTCAACATATTGGTTCAAAAACATGAAATTAGGTAAGTTCACATTAAAATGGGAACCCAGCAAATGTCTTCCCCATCCCTAGAGGCCTAGGCATGTCTGAACACCAGGGCCCTTCTTATCTTCTTATGAGAGGCAAGAAGAAGCCATTGCTGACCCCCAGAACAGCTGACTCCGTGACTCATTCCAAGTGTGAATGACGGATGACTTGACTTGTGCGTCCCAGAGGGAACTGAGCACTTAAAGAAGATCTGTGTGGAACAGGGACTGTTGTGACTCAAAGAGAGAAGGCATGGAGAGGGGAATCAGCTCAGACGGCCAATGACGGAGACTTTTGATGGGAAGAAGGAAGAGGTCCCTTATCTTAAAGGGGAGGCTTTTTTTTTTTCCAGTGGGTGGGGAGGCGTTTATGTGGATAACCCAAGTTATGATGGCTATATGCACCCTCGGAGTTTCTGAGGCAGCGTGACATCCCGTATCAGTGTTACTTCTTCACACAGCGCAAGATTACTGCCACAAGATGCTAGCTTAGCTTCCAAAGAGAATTAGACAAATTCATGACTATTAGTCATGATGGCTCTATGATCCTGAGACTGAGGGGAGATATGATCGCACTCTTCCAGTACTTGAAGGGTTGTCACACAGAGGAGGGCCAGGATCTCTTCTCGATCATCCCAGTTTGCAGGACACGGAATAATGGGCTCAAGTTACAGGAACCCAGATTCCACCTAAACATCAGGAAAAAATTCCTGACTGTTAGAGCAATAAGACAATGGAACCAATTACCTAGGGAGGTGGTGGGCTCTCCCAGTCTGGAGGCATTCAAGGTGCAACTGGACGGCCATCTGTCAGGGATGCTTTGACTTGGATTCCTGCGTTGAGCAGGGGGTTGGACTCGATGGCCTGGTAGGCCCCTTCCAACTCTACTTTTCTATGATTCTATCATAGGGGAAGGGGCCATGCCATCTGGAGAACCCCGGGGGAGGGCGGATTGGGACCCCAGGCAGGCTGGACTTGGCCCCTAGACCTGAGGCCCTGCACGCCTACTGTAGATGCTCCTAAGAAGGGGAAAGATAACATTTCCTTCCCAGCCAGGCAGTGCTGAAGAAGAAATGGCAGCTCCTACATAGGGCACCCATTTCTGCCTCCATACACTGTGTCAGGTGTCCTCTTTTACAGAGGACAGTCCTCTATTTTGAAGGGCTGCTGCTGGAGGACCATCCTCTGTCTGAAGGTGTCCTCTATTTGCAGGGCTGTCCCGCAGCGGTGGCCGGTGGCTCCCATGTCAGCAGGGCGGTGTATCCACTCCGGGTTTCAGCCTGAACTTTAAAGGAGCAATCCATGGTGTGGAACCTAGTTTGGGGATAGGGTTCAGCACACTGGATAGCTCCTTAAAAGTCCAGACTAAAACCTGGAGTGGATACAGCATCCCGCTGATATCGGAGCCACCGGCCTCCACCGCTCTCCTGCCCGACTCCAGCTCAAGGAGAACGGACCACCAGAACGGTTGCCCATCCACACTTAGCACCCGAACAGGCAGGTGCACCGGTCACCTGGTCACAGTCCTCCACCGTATGGCGAGATGTACCACGCCTCTATTTAAGTTATAATTATAATTTCTGAATGAGCACCTAGGCAAATTAGCATATGGAAATGCTATGCAAATCATCACTGTCCCCTTTCATCCTCTTTTTTCTTTCTTTCTTTTTTTTGGTGATGCATAATTGTCCCCCCCCCCCCGCTCTGTTCCGGCAGCGTGTTAATGTTTTGCACGTGGGCCATTGGGTAGAATGTAACATGCACCACACTTCACTGTGAATCTTCCGTCTGGCAACCTGACTTGGGGCAAGCTTGCTTCTTGGCCTGAAGGAAGCACTTAAAGCCCAGGCTTGGTTGGTGATGCAAGGGCCGGTTCCAGCAGTGTTTCCTCCTAATTACCATATTTTTCCGTGTATAAGACGCCCCCATGTATAAGACGCCCCCCCCCCACTGGGCAGTTTTGCAACCACGCGGTTCTCTCCTCGACTTACTTCCGTGTATAAGACGCAGCCCTCAATTTTTAGTTTAACGATTTTAGGAAAAAGTCTTATACATGGAAAAATACAGTAGCTCGCTGAGGTCAAAAGCTCCCTCTTCTACGTTTTCCTACATATAGAAAAAAGGTAGTTTGCACAGTGGGTCTCAAATACGCTTTGAGCTCACTCAGCCTCCTCTCTGAAGCTGATGCTGCCCTTCCTACGGCCGTACCAGCCTCGGCACGCCCAGGCTCCTCTGCTCCTGGAAGCTAAGCAGGGTTAAGCGCGATTCCGGGTGCTGTAGGCTAAGGGGAGGGGCCGTAGCCTGGTGCTTGAGCCCCTGCTTTGCATGATGCAGAAGGTCCCAGGTTCAATCCCTGGCATCTCCAGGTAGGCTTAGGAAAGAATCCTGCCTGAAGCCCCAGAGAGCCACTGCCAGTCAGTGTCGACACTACTGGACTAAATGGACATGAGAACATCAGAAGAGCCCTGCTGGATCAGGCCAAGGGGCCATCTAGTCCAGCATTCTGTTCACACAGTGGCCAACCAGCTGCCCACGGGAAACCCACAAGCAGGACAGGAGTGCAGCAGCACCCTCCCGCCCATGTTCCCCAGCAACTGGAGTACATTGGCACACTGCCTCTGATACTGGAGGAAGCATCTAGCCAATCAGGACTAGTAGCCATCGATTCTCCTCCAGTCCAATCCCCTTTTAAAGCTGTCCAAATTGGTGGCCACCACTACGTCTCGCGGAAGTGACTTCCATATTTTAACTATGCGCAGCGTGAGGAAGTAATGCTGACTAAGTAGAAGGCTGCATCCTCTGTTCCTCAGCACTAATAATCTGTTGCACATGTGAGCATGCTGAGATCCTTGCACACTGCCGGGGACATTCAGTCTATCCAGTTGTGCAGGTGTGTGTGTGTGTGTGTGTGGGAAATAGGGAAGTTCCACCTGCCTCAGAATCGTGTCCCTCTCTGGAACTTCAGCCCCCACTAGGTGCTCCCCCAAAGGGGTCTGCCCATAGTTGGAGAGCCGCTGGTCTAGGGTGATTAACAGTGCAATCCTATGTATGTCTACTCAGAAGTAAGCCCCATAGTGTTCACTGGGGCTTACTTCCAGGTAAGTGTCTATTGGATTGTAGCCTAAGAAATGGAAAGGAGAGCAGTTGACTTGAGGTTCAATGACTTGAATTATATTTTGGACACCCCACCGCCCACGGCAACATAAAGTGCTCTAACTCTGTTTACCGAGGTTAGTTTATTTCTCATCCCTGTTCCTAGTAATGCTTGTTAAAATTTTGCCAGAAGGAATGGCTAGATTTGCCATTGTTCGGGTTTCTACCCTATGTACCACCAAGTGTATAGAAGTTAACAGCACAATCCTACGGATGTCTACGCAGAAGTGGGGAAGGAATTCCTTTGGCTTGCGTTTTAATGCAGATTCAATGCATGCCTCCTGAACCAACGCGCAAACCGAGACACGCCTCAGTGAGGGATGATGGGAAGTGTAGTCTCCCATCATTCCTCAACATATGGAGGGCTGCTGGCTCAGCACCCTGAAATAGAGTATCCCTTCAAAGAGAAGACCATCCTGTAAAGTAGGACACACAGAGTAGCCGGGTTACCGGCTAGATGGGCGATCTAGAAATCCAATAAATAAATAGATAAATAAATGGCCGCTCTGTTATATAGCGACTCGGTGGATTAACGGCTGGCTTTGATCTTGGTTACTACTTTGGTTTTATTCTGTTCTCAGCTGATGGTTTTATATCATGTTTTACTACGCTACTGTATTTTATGGTTTTAAGCTTTGTCTCGTAAACAGCCCAGAGAGCTTCGGCTGATGGATGATGCAGACATGTAATAAATAAATAAAACTGTATGCTGTACACTGTCCACCTCCCGAACCCCACCCTGCGTCTGCTCTTCCGTTGGAGAAGGGGAAAAAAAATAACCCAGTTGGAGGCCTATACTAAGAGTCCTGCCAGGAAACTGTACATAACCCAGTTAATGAGCCTGCTTCATTACCGATACCTGTGTAGAAGAGCCTGGATTCAGTGGTCAAAGTTCAAGAGGCAAACACAGTGGGTGGGTTCACACGTCATGCCAACCCGTCATGGAGATCTGCCATGGTGGGTTGGTTGTTCTGCGAAGTACCCACGATGGGCCCAACAGATGATCGGGCTCATCATGGGTGCTTCCTTCCTTCCCTCCCTCACCCTCCTTCCCTCTCCTTCCTCCAGGCGGTATCCCAGGGAACACCTCCCTCCCTGCTGCGATGCTGAGCAAACAAAGCTCACTGCAGCAGTGCAGCTTTTTTTGTCCTTAAAATTTTATTTTTTTTTGGGGGGGGGAGACTGGGATAACCAGCTTGATAGCCAGCTTTCCTGATCCCTGTTTGGGCAGCCACAGGGAGCTCCTTCTAAGTGCCCCTGAGGCACTTTGGAGGGGCTCCCCGTGGCTGCCCAGTTTTGTTTTTTTTTTAAAAATTGCACCCACAAATGGGTGCAAAAAAGTATTGCTTTTTTTTTTTTTTTTTTTACTCCTGTTAGCACAAATGCACTCATTTACAGAAGTGCTAATGTGAGCATTTCAAGCTTCAGCTGGGTCCCCATGCAGGGGGAGTATAAATAAAATAATAATAATAATATTTTTGTGCCCATTTTTGGGTGCAATCATAATCATAATCATAATCATAATCATAGAATCATAGAAAAGTAGAGTTGGAAGGGGCCTACAAGGCCATCGAGTCCAACCCCCTGCTCAATGCAGGAATCTAGGTCAAAGCATCCCCGACAGATGCCTGTCCAGCTGCACCTTGAATGCCTCCAGAGTGGGAGAGCCTAGGTAATCGGTTCCATTGTCTTATTGCTCTGACAGTCAGGAAATTTTTCCTGATGTTTAGGTGGAATCTGGGTTCCTGTAACCTGAGCCCATTATTCCGTGTCCTGCAAACTGGGATGATCGAGAAGAGATCTTTGCCCTCCTCTGTGTGACATCCCTTCAAATACTGGAAGAGTGCTATCATATCTCCCCTCAGTCTCCTCTTCTGAAGGCTAAACAGGCCCAGTTCTTTCAGTCTCTCCTCATAGGGCCTTGTGTTTGGTCACAAACACTCACTTCACAGTAGCCGAACTAGTGTGACTAAAACAAAAGTAGAATCAAAGAATCACAGAAAAGTAGAGTTGGAAGGGGCCTACAAGGCCATCGAGTCCAACCCCCTGCTCAATGCAGGAATCCAGGTCAAAGCATCCCTGACAGGTGGCCGTCCAGCTGCACCTTGAATGCCTCCAGAGTGGGAGAGCCCACCACCTCCCTAGGTCGTTGGTTCCATTGGCGTATTGCTCTGACAGTCAGAGCAATAAGATACTGGGCAGCCATGGGGAGCCCCTCTAAGGTGCCGCAGGGGCACTCTGAAGAGGCTTCCTATGACTGCCCAAATGGGGATCATGAAAGCTGGTTGTCAAGCCAGCTATCCCGATCTCCCCCCCCCCCCCACATTTTTTTAAGGACAAAAATGTCGAGGTGAGCTGAAAATGGCTCCGCATCATGGTGGGGAGGAGGGTAAGCCAGTGCCAGCCACCCCCCAAGTGCTGCTCGGACACTTATGGGGCAGTTGGTACTGGTGGTGGCCAGGGTGAGCTCGGGAAGAGTGGCAAGGGGTTTCTTTTATTTTCTTTTACATTTTTTAAAATTCGTTTTTAAAACATGAATTACGCCAAAACAAACAAACAAACAAACAAACAAAACACGTTAAAAAAATGAAGGAAAAAAAGAAAAGAAAAAGACAAACAACAAAATACCATTTTCTTACAGTATTTAAAAGGGATCACTTACAGTAAACATGTATGAAATATTTATCCATAAGTATCAAAAAGTATGTAGTAACACAAATTATCCATAAGGATAGTTATGCATAAAATTTCCGAAAAAGTAGACCAAACATCCATCCCCAGGTGGCGTCTAAATACCACCCGCTCAAATGTTGAAAGCGTTATTAGGTCCTCAATCCATTGTGTTATAGGAGGTGAGCGTTTATCTTTCCAGAGTTGTAATATCAGTCTTTTGGCTGTCAAGAGGGCCCCGGAAAATCCACATGCGTTGTCCTTGTGATAAATTCCATACAGCAGGTATATGGTTTAAAAGAACGTATGCATCGGTAAATATTAAAGAGCATTGCCTAATACTAGATTTATCTGTACTATGACCTCTACCCAAAAAGGAGCAACCACTGGGCATTGCAGTGGCAAGGGGTTTCTTGCACACTCATGCCGAGCAAGTCGCCGGCTATGGGTCTTTACCCATGGTGGGATTGGTCATCTGGGTTCGAATGATATGACAACCCACTGTGGGGAAAATAAACCCTGAAACAGTCCATGGGTTCTCATTGTGGGCAGTTTGAAAAACAAACAAACAAAAAAACCCCACTACCCACGGTGGGTAACCTGCACTGGGTTTGCGCGACATGACAACCAACCGTTGACTGTTGCTGTTGGCTGGTTGTTGTGTTGTGCGAACCCAGTCAATCATGACAGGTATTTCACTTGTGTGATTGACAGAGAGTGTTTTGTGCACGGATAAATGGCCTTTCCCCCCTCATCCGCACTCACGGGGGGGGGGCAACAGCGAGAGGGCACGAAGGAGGGCTTGGGGGCAAAATTAGGGATAAAAGGCTTATGCCGCAGCTCCCAGGCAGTCTTGAATCTTGGCACCTCTCGCAGTGTGTGGGAAGTAAATGATGTGAGGATCTCCCTTGGAGCACCAGCAGGGCTCTCAGTGTTTCCCTATCACCGGCTTCGCATCTCACATCAACTATGAAGGAGCTTTGCAATTGGGGTTCCTTCCCCTTTCCTTTCCATCTGGCTTCACCGAGCAGTGATACATGGATCTGTGTGCATCGCATCGCATGTGTTTGGGGTTTGCGTGTATGTGTGTAAAAAGCTTTCGTTAAATTGGATTTCCTTCCCCTCTCCCCAGCTACCAAATCTCGCAGGCAGATTTGCGGGAATCCTTTGGAGATATGACATTGCATTATTGTAAAAGCTCTACCGTTCTTATCTCTGCGACGACCCCGAGGGGTCACCGTGGACTACATATGAGGATTAACATCAGCGTAGCCCTCGAGCAATTTACAAAGACAGACGGGATTTTACAAAACGCTGCATAAAACAAATAATTCAGACCTTCCTTTAGTTTCGGCCCTCGTTTGCCGCCCGCCCGCCCCCCCTCACTCGTTGGCTGCCAGGGTTTCTCAAACACAGTTGAGGGTGTTTTGAGGAATGCAAGGAAGAACTGTAAAATTATTAAGAAATCTACCCCTACCCCGCTTATACACACAAATGCTGTAGCATCAGAATAACTTTTGCTGGACTCGCTACCAAACTATGGTATGGTGAAGCCATGGAGTGCAGGCTTGAAGCACCAGGATGTGACGATTGGGGCCATGATGTCATCCGCTATTTCCCCTCACCCCCTCATAGATTTCCTAGATCATAGAGGTGGAAGGGGCCTACAAGGCCATTGAGTCCAACCCCCTGCTCAATGCAGGAAACTAGAGGAGGGGTCTCCCATCCAAGTAAGAACCAGGCCTGGCCCGGCTTAGCTTTCCACACTCAGACAAGCTGAGTCAGCGTGAGCCACTGCTTCTCTGCTCCCTCTGAGCTTAGCTGCAATCCCAACAGCAGCTGTGTGTGTGTGTGTGTGTGTGTGTGTGTGGATTCTCCCAGCAACGGTATATTGTTGTGAGCTATTCCTGTTGTAATGCAAAGTATTATGGGGTGGCTTGGTCTTGAATGGGCTATAAAGTCCCATTGGACATGAGACCCAGCGTGGCATAGAGGTTAAAGTGTTGGACTGGGACTCAGGAGATCCGGGTTCTAGTCTCCCCTCGGCCGTGAAGCTCACTGGATGACTTTGGGCCGGTCACAGACTCTCAGCCTAACCTACCTCACAGGGTTGTTGTGAGGATAAAATAGGAAGAGGAGGATGATGATTATGTAAGCCACTTTGGGTTCCTTGCAGGAAAAAAGATGATATATAAATATAACAACAACAACAACAACAACGTTTTACAAAAGACCTGCTCCTGGTGGAAATGAGCACTGCTAGAACTACTAGATATGGATCCACACAGCTGCTTGCATTTTTGGACTCTGCTTGGGGGTGTGTGGCTATAGAGACTGTCGTGATGAGCGCCTGTACTTCAAAAGTGACCACTACTTCACTGCTGCTACCAAAGCTAACCTGTGAAGGGCTTCTTTAGGGTTTGTCTTGGATTATTTTTGCACAATCATAACTGCAATGTGAAAACTCCAGTCCAGTTTGATCTACTGGGCCTTCTATGGTGGAGCTTTGTCTGTATACATTTGCAGTTGGTATGTGTACTTGATCATTCTTGTTCACATAGGTTTGTGGTTTATAACGAGTGGTGTTTTTATTTATTTATTTATTTACTTTTTTGAATGAATAATTGGAAAATGGAACATATATGAGCCCCATTGATTTCATTTGTTTTAGTTATGAAACAAAGTGGGAATTCAAGCAAATCCATCTTTTTTTCATGCCTTTGACCCTTTCCCATTATTTTTTTTTTCCTATTTGGGATTAAAAATGGAAAACATCTGGAAGAGCCTGTGCAGATCACGGAAAGGTTCTAAGGAGGGCCAGGGTGGGGGTGGGGAAAGAGCTGTGAAACTGACAGATGGTTTTGACCTATAAAGCCCTACACGGCTCTGGACTGCAGTACCTGACGGAGCACCCCCTCCTGGCATGAACCTACCCATATACCACGGTCATCATCTAAGGCCCTCCTCCAGGTGCCTCCTCTGAGGGAGGCTCAGAAGGTGGCAACAAGGGAGAGGGCCTTCTCAGTGGTGCCCCCCTGGTTGTGGAATGATCTCTCCAGTGATGCCTGCTGGGCACCAACACTGTTATCTTTTGGGCACTAGGTTAAGACCTTCCTCTGCTCTCAGGAATTTGGTAGCATATGATAAGGTTTTTAATCAGGTCTTGGGATTTCTTATTGTTGATCGTTAAAACTGTTTAGATATGTGTGTGTTGTCTGTGTACAATATTGTATTTTTTAAGGTTTTTAATCTTTCTAAATTCCCCAGAGACCTTTCTCGATTGGGTGGTATAGAAATGTAATAAATGGAATGAAAATGGAATGAAAAAAAATCCCATGCCGATGCATTAGGGACTAGGGTACTGAGTTTCTTTTGGGCAGAGAGGGTTTATTCTAATGGCAGCAGTAAAAGAGGTTGTAGCTGAGGCAACATTCCCTCGAGGTGAGTTCTAATTGGGAACTTTATTCAAAACTGTGGCAGTGAGTTCCATAGACCCAAGGCTCAAAGTTAATTTTTCAAAAAAGAAACATAGGTGGGATAACCCACACACTGTTCTGTCACATCTGGTGGCCGTGTCAGGATAACCTACAGTGTTTCTTTCCTATATGGGTTTTAGATTAG
The DNA here is from genome assembly GCA_021292165.1 of Shinisaurus crocodilurus. Taxonomy (NCBI): domain Eukaryota; kingdom Metazoa; phylum Chordata; class Lepidosauria; order Squamata; family Shinisauridae; genus Shinisaurus; species Shinisaurus crocodilurus. The sequence continues at coordinate 27,674 of JAHFWL010000671.1, forward strand.
AACTACATTAATGGACTGCTAGCATCTAATCCAGTGTTCTCCAACTTGGGTCCCGAGATGTTTTTGGCCTATAACTCCCAGCATGCTTGCTGGAGTTGTAGGCCAAAAACATCTCGGGACCCAAGATTGGAGAACACTGATCTAATCAGAAGTAGTCCAGAGATGCAGGACTCTATAGAACAAAACCCAAATAGTCAAGAATGCACATTTTCTTCTACATTGTGATATAGTGACTGTACACACAGGTTGGGAAACTGAGCATGTCTTGGAGCATCCCTAAATGTCGATCAGTAAAAGTTACATTCGATCAATAATTTTAATAAGAAATGGAAGAAATAACTATGATGGGAACCTCACAGAGAGGATTAAAAAAAATATTTCCCCCCCACGGCTTCATTATTTCTAGACATTTTACATCTCTAGTCTTTCTATAAAAGTCTCTTACTACATAGTTTTTAGAACTTGTTCAGCGGGAGTAAAAGGCTGCGTAGCGTGATACAAACACCTTGTCTGAAATGTCTTATTCATCATTCTGAAAGAAAATATTTCATAGTCCAAAGCTGTTTAATTTCCCCCCCTTTTTTCAAAACAAACAAACAAACAAACAAAACAAAACCGGTCCTTGGAAAACAACCACCCCAAAAATGGGTTTTCATTCCGAATTTCTCCCTTTTCCCCCTCCGTCTTTGGATCTCTAGCCTTGGCGCTCCAAGCTGTCAGATGGGGATGTTGGAAAAACCGCAACACTCTCAAATGAATTTGGATTTGTCTGAATCTGACCCATGGATACTCCCATAATTTTACGCAAATTTATTTATTTATTTATTTATTTATTATATTTATATCCCGCCTTTTTTCCTCTTGCACGGAACTCAAGGCGGCTTACATAGTCCTCCCCCCCCATTTTACCCTCCCAACAACCCTGTGAGGTAGGCTAGGCTGAGAGTCAGTGACTGGCCCAAAGTCACCCAGTGAGCTTCATGGCCGAGTGGGGGACTAGAACCCGGATCTCCCGAGTCCCAGTCCTACACTCAAACAGCAACAAACCACTGACCGAAAATGCGCATTCTCCTCCATGAACTATGGTGTGAAAATACGTATTTGGTTTTTTTTTTTTGCGTATTCTGGGGGGACGTGTGCATTTTCGGAAGAGCGAATTTGCGCAAATGCGTACGAACGCATCTGTGCAAATTCCGATTCTGTCAGTGAGCAGATGGCGGAATGAAAGGTGCTTGAACATCCGCAAAAGGCAGACAGAATGTATTTAACCAAGTCTGCACATCCCTTGGGGCAGCACCCATTCGTGTGCTAAATTCACAATGGAATGGGCTTGCACCAGTAGTCAGTGTATTAAGACATGATGGGCCAGAGTGGAACCGGTAATGATTTTACCCGTGGCCAGAGGCCATAATAAACCAGGCTTTGTAGAACAGCTTTAAGCTCTGCTTTCGCCGCTGAAAGCCGCAGGTTTCTATCACAGAGAGGCAAATCTTAAGGAAGAACCCAGTATCAGCTCCCGTGAAACTGCTCCGGCAGTGACATATTTTATGTAACAGACCTTGCCTGATTTTTCTCCAGCAAAATAAATACTTAGCACATGTTCTGTGCCCTTGGCGCATTCATGTCATCAGTTACTTGTGTTGCCTGGTGGCTTTCGACAAGAAAGGAACCCGAGACAATGTTTTGCGTACCAGAAAAAGAGGGATAATAACCTGCTGAACGCACAGGATCTCTGCACCCCTTCTGACCTCTGGCATTCCGGTGTCAAAAACTGTGGATGAAGATTTTCTTACAAAGAATGTCTCCCAGGTTCTGATTTTATCACTGGCTGCAAAACAGAGAGTTCTTAAGCTGGGATGGGTGTGTGTGTGTTACTTTAAGCCACTGACCTTACTGACCGCCAGGGGCGGTGCTAGGTACAGAAAAGATCTGGGGCTCAGGCTCCCAGGACAAAAATAAATAAAAAATGCACAAATTTGCATATGCTCTTAAGTCTCTCTCTCTCTTTGTGTGAATGTGTGTGTGTGTGTGTGTGTGTGTGTGTGTGTTTGTATATGTGTGTCTTTAAAGGAACCTGTATCCTAAGGACACCCGCACCCCTATTTGTAAAAAGGGATGTCTGGACAGCGGAGAGGAGGACATTTGATTTAAGGGGAAAAAAACCTCAGGCAGAAAGATTCAAGGGTGGGGGGCAGCAGGAGGGCAGCAGGAGGGGAAGCACATGTGGGCAAAAAGCCAGCTAATCCAGGGGGACCAGACGCAACAGAGATCATCAGGCCCCCTGGACCTTTATTTCAGCAAGTGCCCCTGGACAGCAGGGTGGTGGAGCAGAGGGCCTGCCAGAGATTCGGGGCTCCAAATGAAAGATTCAGGGCTCCAGCCCTAGCGGGCCGCCCCCTAACCCAGCCTTTGCTGACCGTTGCCTCCTCCTGCAGAATAGCTCGGGCTCTTGAGATCCACTGGAGATGATCTCTTGGAGGGAACGTCTGTGCAGCTGAGACCCATACAGAGCACACAAGGAAATATTCTCCATGGTGGGTTCCAGGTTATGAGACCCTCCTGCCTTTGGAAGCCCCAGGATCTGCTTAAGCATTTGGGGGCAAGGGTGGGGAACTAAATTGGGGTTGGGTGCCAGAGGACAGCTGCCCCCCGCCCTCTGCTGGCTGAATGATGCCAGCCCTCTGTGACTGATGGGGGAAGGTGCTGCATGGGCAAAGCCACCCTGACTGAGTCAGCAGCCAGAGGAGCACCCCGGCTTCCAGCTCAACTGGGATTCTTTGCCCATGTGGTATCCTCTCCAATGGGTCCCTGTGGTGGCACATGAACAAAGTTGGCCAATGCTGGAGGAGAATCTCCTCCCAGCACTGGCCAAGTCCCCTGCTGCATCTCCTGCTGTTATCTCCAATCTGTGATTGGAAATAACAGTGGGGGTTTCTCCAGGAGGTGGGGATCCACAAAGCCTCTACAGGCCAGAAGGGGAACCTCTGCAGGCCAAATTAGGCTCATGGGCTGCAGGTGCCCCAATATTACTGGGGGGGGAGGGTCCCTAGGCAAGATAATTACAGTGGGCCTCCTTAACCTATGATGGGCAGGGTATACAAACAGAACACCCCAGAATTAGGCACAGATGAATCAGTCTATCTCCGGACTGTGTCACTTTTGCACGGGCTCACCAATAAGTCTGTTCTGTCCGATTTTCATAATAATCTGCAATTAAAAAAAAAAATCATATGAGAATTTGCATTTAAATTTAAATATTTAAATATGTATTTTAAATGTATTTTCTCTCAAAAGATGCTTTTCTAAATGCATTTTCTTTTCCCAACAAAATGCATTTTAAAATGTATTTTGATTCTTTTTGGGAGACGAGAACCGCATTGGAACATTTGAGAAGTGCAAAAAAGGCTTAGGCACCTCTACTCAGAAGTAAGCCCCAAATTACATTCAGTGGGGCCCACTCCTACATCAGTGATTGCAGCCTAAGTTCGGATCCACACTTTAGTCTGGAAGTTGTGGATCTGGCTGTGGATCAGTTAATATGGAACTGTCAAAGACTGAAATTCCTTCAAACTGCCTCACCTTTATGAAACAAGCTAATTTCTTTTTGCATTGTCCAGGTGTTCTTCTAGTTCTATGGGGTATGGCTACTTATTTCCCCCCCTCTTCCCTTCCCATCCATTTCCCCTTGTGTGTCGTGTCTTTTTAGATTATAAACATGTGAGCAGGGACGGTGTTGTTTTACTGATTGCATGGAAGATGCTCCAGGAGTTCTTTTGGCTGAGGAGCACTGGCCAGAACTAGTTCTGTTCTGTTTATAATCTTCAGCAAGTTGGCAGCAGCATCACAGGCCCCAAGACCACTCCGTGGGTTTTCTTGGCCATGTTTCTCTGGATGAAAGCCATACTCTTACCACTTTCGAAGGAGGGAGATTTTGGATCTGAAGAACAGCTGCAGTTTGCATCTTCTCTGAGCTGAAATCCTTCCCTCTGATTCCTGATAGGCTATAGCAGTGTTCTCCAACCTTGGGTCCCCAGATGTTTTTGGCCTACAACTCCCAGCATGCCCCAGCCAGCTACGCTGGCTGGGGCATGCTGGGAGTTGTAGGCCAAAAACATCTGGGGACCCAAGGTTGGAGAACACTGGGCTATAGGCTATATCCTCTGCTCTGCAAAAAACGCTGGTATAAACATATTATTAATTAATTATTTTGAAACTTAAAGAATAAATAAAATAAAACCCACTCTCCTTCAGCTGAAAAAAGCTCCTGGAGTGGCTTACAAAATTAATAATGTTTACCCTCAAGTTCACCATCTAAAAGACACAACACAAAAGGAAAAGGAATTGGGAGGGAAGAGTGAAAAAAAAAAGCAAACAAACTCAGGGACTCTCTTCTTAGTTATAAAGTTCCTACAAGTGATTGTTCTGCCAGGGAAGGCTGAAACAAGCTCCCTGCAGCCGCTCGCTCCTTCTCTGGCTGATGTCTGGAGCCAGGTTGGTCACCCCTTGCCATGATGTTCTTCTTGGGAAGCAGGCAGTGCCGCCTCAGTGGCCCTTGGCCCTCCGGCCAATCGATGGGGCCAGCATGTGCTTCTGTTCAGCTTTCTAGTCCTACATATCACGCCTGGAAATCTGTTTGCAAGATCTGAATGTGTGCATAATTTGAATCCAGAATGAAGAGACTGAGCTCTGAATGAAGAAATCCCTGGTTCTTATCTCTCCTCTGCCTCAGGCAGTCTTTGGCAGGGCCCTCTCTTTCAGCCCCAGTTCCTCTATCTGCAGTATAGGGGATAATAATACTAACTTATAGGGGATAATAATACAGGGTTGGTATAAGAATTACGGTACAATTAGGTAATGCAACGGGAGCACTTTGAACACTTGAGAGTGCCATACAAAAGATTCTTCTTCTTCTTCTTCTTCTTCTTCTTCTTCTTCTTCTTCTTCTTCTTCTTCTTCTTCTTCTTCCTCCTGCTGCTGCTGCTGCTGCTGTTGTTGTCGTCAATATTATTGCTATCTGAGTATACATTCGAGACCAAAAACCACAAGATTAATGTATTTCTTCCTTTCTAAAGAAAAAAACCAAAAGGTATTTATTGGCCCTCGGCTGGCATGCAGTAAGAGGAAACAAACTTACAGTTCAGAAAGCCACGCTTGTTGAAGACCTGCATTTCCATTATAAATGGTTATGTTATTTACCGTAAGTATCCAGTGGAACAGCAAATTAGGGACACTTTCTGTGTTAATTAATTAGTCATGTTGGACTCTGCTGCAGTCCAAAGCCGCCGCTGCCGCCGCTGTACCGTTACTATAAGAGGGATCACATATCAGGAGATCCTGTGTCTATCTTGATTTTATCCATAGTGTGAAGCATTTTTTTTTTAAAAAAAAGGAAGGGAAAGGGGGTCAAGTTTCATTTCATTGATTTCATTTAAATAAATGAAAGGGTGGCTGGGTGACTGGCCAGATGGGCGATTAACAAATATAATAAATAAATAAATAAATAAATAGAAAATAAAATTTCTATACCGCCCCACAGCCGAGGCTCTCTGTGCGGTTCACAACAGTTAGCTCAGTCGAGAAGGTGATTTTGATAGGCATTTGGGAGCCTTGTCAATGGCTCTGCAGTGCAAACCAGTGGGCCTTCTGTGGCAGAGGTGGTCTTCTAGGATTAGAGACAGGCAACTGGTGGCTCAGGTGGCCACTTATGAATTGCCAAAACAGAGGGCAAAGATGCAGGGATGGCCCAAGACATTTTGCTGCCCGAGGCAGAAACAAGATGGCGCCCCCTCCCATTCCGTGTACAACTGCCAAATGGACTGGCAGTTGAGCATGTTTCTCCAGCCCTGATGATGAGACACCGTCCTCCACCATCCTTGAAAGCAGCAGGTTCACTTAGAGCAGTGTTCTCCAACCTTGGATCCCCAGATGTTTTTGGCCTACAACTCCCAGCATGCCCCAGCCAGCGTAGCTTGCCCTACAGAGTTGTAGGGCAAAAACATCTGGGGAGCCAAGGTTGGAGAACACTGACTTAGAGGGTGCAGGGCAGGCTGTGTGGTTCGCAGCTCTCTCTCCTCCAGCTCTGCTGTGCTCTCCTCACCCTCAAAAACATCTGGATGGCTGATGTTGGCTGTCTAGATCAGTGTTCTAGCTACGCTGGCTGGGGCATGCTGGGAGTTGTAGGCCAAAAACCTCTGGGGACCCAAGGTTGGAGAACACTGGTCTAGATGTTTTTCCTCTCCTCACAAGGAGGAAAGGCTGTGACATTGCCTGGGTTCCTCAGAATCTGGAGGGAACACCCCCCCCCACAGGGGCACCGAACATGGTCTTCCGTGTTTGGTTCCCTGCCAGCGTGGAAAGAACTGTGCCAGCTACGAGGTGGGGTGGGCGGGCGCTCTGTGGCGGTGTGACCTTGGAAGGGATTTCCAAGGTCACAGAGCCTTCTATGCCCAATCCTATGGCTCCCCAGAAGAGGTTGGAGGGACATAGGATTGCTCCTTAAGGATTGCACCCTAAATGAATTCACTACATTTCTATACTGCCCAATAGCCAAAGCTCTCTAGGTGGTTCACAACAAATGAAACCATAAAATCCAACAGGATGAAACATAATATAAAAGCGTTAAAGTTTAAAACTACAGTATAAAATAAAAAGAAAAACCAAAAAGAAAACCTAGCAGCAGTAGAAAGATTTAAAATACAGTAACCGATTTTGAAACAACAGAAACTGTAAGGCAAAAATGCCTGGGAAAATAAGAAGGCCTTCACCTGGTGCTGGAAAGAGCACAAGGTTGGCGCCAGGTGAGCCTCTCTGGGGAATTCCTTCAATAACTGGGGTGCCACAGCAGGAAAGGCCCTCTTCTTAGCAGCCTCCCACCACACTTCATTTTTTGGGGGCTCCTGGAGAAAGACCTCTGAAGATGATCTTTGGGTCTGGGCAGGTATGTATAGAAGGAGATGATCCTTCAGGTAACCTGCCCCAAGCTGTTTATGGCTTTAAATGTTACCACTAGCACTTTGAATCAGGCTTGGAAATGGACTGGCAGACGGTGCAGATGGAAAAGTACTGGCATAATATGATCACGTTATCCAGATAGATAGATAGATAGATAGACAGACCCAATTTAGTTTGGGGGCGTTGTGGGAATGTAGAACAGCAACCTCAAGGCTTCCTTTCCTTGCATCAGACTTCGTCTTCTGTGCTCTTTTTAACATGCCCTTTGGCACTCATTTCTTCCCTCACTGTCCAAACTATATTTATAATTGAGACGGGCTTGTGGTTTTCATCCCCCCCCCCCCCGGCAAGGCTGAGAGGGAAGCGGCTGGAATGTAGGGCAGCTCTAAGCATTTCTCGTTGCATCTTGCCTCTCAACGATGCCTATGTGAGTGGAAATATTTTTATATAGCTACGTGGGCGGCCCCGCCCGTGCCTGATGCCCGGACAGACAGCTCCACATGCGACTCTCACACCTTGCCACCTTGGATGGACACACACACACACACACACACACACACACACACACACACACAGCAGAAAAGCTCCATTTCAGAGAGATAATGCAAACTCTTTGAGAAATGGTCCCTCTTTTTGTTCCCGATGTGGAGTTTCTTGGGGGGGAAAAGATATACAGCAGGGTGCTAATGCGCAAGTCATTATTGATGGCTCAAGCTTGCGTAACCAGGTTCATAAGATGAGGAGGCTGTGGGGTGGGCTAGGGGGAGTTGGTGATGACTGAGAGAGAATGCTGTATTTCATAGATTTAGATTTCATAGATCTGCTAGAGTTGGAAGGAGCCTACAGGCTATCGAGTCCAACCCCCTGCTCAATGCAGGAAACTAGAGAAGGGGTCTCCCATCCAAATAACAACCAGGCCTGACCCTGCTTAGCTTTCCACACTCAAGACAAGCTGAGCCAGCGTATTGATCTGTTACACATTGCATCTTGTTGACTGGAGAGATTTCTCCACTGACTTCTACCTCTGATCTCTTGCTGCCACATACTTCTATACAGTGGGTTATCTGCCTGAGTTGGTTGCATTTAGTTTGCTTTTGGTTCACGTGTTCCTTTGTTTCTTTTTCTTTGCCATGCTTGTGCTGATCGACAAGTATATTGAACAAAACTGAACAAATAATTTTAAAAAAGGAGATAATATGCATTTAGGGTGCAATCCTATGCAGGTTTAGACAGAAAAAAATCCTTCAACTCCCAGCATAGCTGGCTGGGGAATGATGGGAGTTGTAGGACTTTCTTCTTCTTCTGTCTAACATGGATATAATTGTGTCCTTATATTGTTACAGGCACCCCACTGCCCTGAGCAATAAGAAGTTTCACGGGTGCAGCACTTACTCAGGTTACCTTTGAAAGGAGGAATCACTGAAGACATAAGAAGCTGCTCCATCGCCTGCTGCTCTCTGGGCAGACCTTGGGGCACAGGCCCTGGGGTACGAGGCCCTGGAATTTGGCTCCCAAAGTCTCGCCTTAGCTACACCACGGACTGATATATTTATAAATATACTCCCAGGCGATAAGAGCCTATTAATATTCAACTCCCCTGCAGAACAATTGTGTTCCTTCTTGCTCTCCTCCGAATGATGACTTTGCCCCTGCTAGTCTAAACCAACCTGTGTGTGTGTGTGTGTGTGTGTGTGTGTGTGGTTATAGATTTCATAGATTTCATAGATCATAGAGTTGGAAGGAGCCTACAAGGCTATCGAGTCCAACCCCCATCTCAATGCAGGAATACATACCTAAGAGCGAAGCCATTGTAATGCATGGTCTAATGTGTGTAGCAGTGTAAATAGGATATTTTTTAAAAATCTCTTGGCGGTACTGTTAGCCTTGGACTTCTACACACAGCGCATAGTTAAACTATGGAATTCACTTCCACACGAAGTAGTGATGGCCACAAGTTTGGATGGCTTTAAAAGGGGATTGGACACATTCCTGGAGGAGAAAGCTATCAATGGCTACTAGTCCTGATTGGCTATACGCTACCTCCAGGCTCTGAGGCAGTATGCCTATGTGCACCAGTTGCTGGGGAACATGGGCGGGAGGGTGCTGTTGCACTCATGTCCCTGCTTGTGGGTTTCCCCCCATGGGCAGCTGGTTGGCCACTGTGTGAGCAGAATGCTGGACTAGATGGACCATGGTCTGATCCAGCAGGGCTCTTCTTATCCTCTTATGTTCTTATGACTTTTAGCTCCTCACCCTTTACCCACACCCATATAACAGCATCATCCTTCCCATTGGTGATTATGCCTCTGCTTTAAAGAAACAAATTGGAACCAAAAGGAAAAGAAGCTCTGGGCATGTACAAAGTTCCTTTCCCTGAGCCATCTCACTTGTACACACACACATTTAGAACTGAAGAGTGGGGGATTTCTTCCAAGGCAGTTGGCGGGCCTAAGCATAGTACTTCTCTTTTAACAATTCAGCATTGCCTTTACCTCTCTTAACAGCATTCTGAGGACATAGCCCCAAAACAGTTTTTAAAAAAAACCAAAAACAACACACACCTGTAAAACATAGCTTATGGCTGTACCCATGTTCCACTGCCACACCAGTACTCTATAGCTGACTGTCACTGCTTAGTTTTGCAACTCAATTTCAGGGATTTGGACTGGGCAGACATGGGTTCAAATCCCTACTCAGCTATTAACTCTGTGGTTTATCTAAGCCTAAGTCCCAGAGGAATGGGGGAAAATAAGCTTCACGCAAACCAGCAAGGGCATCTTGTAGAGCCAGTGTGGCGTAGTGGTGAGAGTGTCGGACTGGGACTCGGGAGATCCGGGTTCTAGTCCCCGCTCGGCCACGAAACTCACTGGGTGGCTTTGGGCCAGTCACTGACTCTCAGCCTAACCTACCTCACAGGGTTGTTGTGAGGATAAAATGGAGAGGAGGATGAGGATAATGTAAGCCGCCTTGGGTTCCTTGCAGGAAAAAAGGCGGGGTATAAAATATAATAAATAAATAAATAAATCAGAAAATAGCAAAAGCACTGGAACTGTGAATAGCACAAGCAGTCGAAGATAAATAATGCACGGTGTTCCATCTCATGGCTGAAAAGGTTTTATTGCATTTCAAATACATGCTGCTTTATAGGAGCACATCTGTCTACTTGCTTCTCACCTGATCAACCGATATATTAGTTATTAACAAGATATTCTAACAACACCCCAAGTTTCCCTCACTCCTCACAAGGAAACTGAGGGCAGAGGACAACACACATCATCTCTAAGTTGTTTCTAGGTACCTCTTCTCCTCTTGGGCGCTTTTGAATTGTCAAAACTCTTGCTAAACTCAGGGGAAATGTCTATGGATTAAGTGAAGGAAAGATTATGACAATCTGTGGCTCATGCTGGCTCAGCTTGTCTGAGTGTGGAAAGCTAAGCAGGATCAGGCCTGGTTATTACTTGGATGGGAGACCCCTCCTCTAGTTTCCTGCATTGAGCAGGGGGTGGGACTCGATGGCCTTGTAGGCCCCTTCCAACTCTAGATCTCTGAATCTCTGAATCTATGATTCAGGAAATGTGGTGCTTTCATGTGAAATGGTTACAATACAGTTGCGTTGCATAAGATTTGTAAATGTCCTATGTAAATGTTGGAGATGCAGTAGGAGTGATGTAGATTTCTTACACATTTGGCGGAAATGTGTTCCTATAAGAATGTACTGGAGAAAATGTGATTCAGATCAGAAGCAAGATTATTGCATATAGAACACTGCTCCATCTCAAAATTAAACAGTTCAGGTTGTGCAAAGAACCGAGAGCCACTTGGGAGCTTACTGATAGCTACTAATTTTATACTGGCCTGACATGGAATCAAAACAAAATCGACAAGCATAAAAAATATGAAGTATCTTTCTAAAAGCACATGGTATACTGGAACTGACTTGAGTCAGATATTTGTATATTGTGCAAATTCAGCAAAATTAAAAATCTAAGAAAATATTCCAATGCATGCAGGAGAAAATGAAGAAAATACTTGGAATGTAGCATTTGCCCCTAGTAAAGAAAATGCTCTTTCAGTGCAGAGTAAGGGGCTACTGTGACATCGGCAGCTGGCAGACCAATCGTATATCTCTACCCTCACCCCTATTTGCATGTTTGAAAATCCCAATAGCAAGTTGGAACCATGCCACAGAAATCAAACGTGAAAGGTGTAAGAGGCAAGGCTAATAAGCTGTGGTTGTTAGTTAAGGAGTTCCAATGAATTTCTGCTGATTTCCGCAGTGGAATTTATTCAGCAGTTTGCTAAACACAAATTGCATCTCCTTCTAAGGAGGAGGTGTATCTCTAAGGGTGCAATCCTATGCATGTTTAGACAGAAAAAAGTCCTCCAACTCCCAGCATGCTGGCTGGGGAATGCTGGGAGTTGGAGGACTTTTTTCTCTCTAAACATGCATAGGATTGTGTCCTTAAACCAGCCTTCCCCCACCTGGTGCCCTCTAGATAGTTTGGACAGCAACTCCCATAATCCCTGGCTGTGGCCACTGGGAGTTGTAGTCCAAAAGAGCTGGAGGGCCCCAGTTTCGGGAGGCAGGCTTTCAACAATGACTATATCCAAAATACATCTGGAAGAATGACTCATTGAGGCTGCTGCACTTCTATTACACACATACCTGGAAGTAAGTCCCATTGAGCTAAATAGGGCTTACTCCCAAGCAGACATGTACAGGATTGCACTGTAACTGCATTATTTATTAATTATATTTTTTAGTCCACCCAATAGCAGCAAGTTACATGGGCGGATTACGTGATAAAAGAATGGAAGAATCAAACCAGCACACAATACAATCAAACCAAAAACATTGATCAGCACAGGAATTACAGTATACGAGTCAAGAAACTAGTCAGTTCAGCACTCTACCAGCAAAACTAAACTATAAAATCTAGCACTGTACCTTATTGGCCACACTTGCCACCTGCACCTTTCCTCCTATTTATTGCATTCCCCCCCTTTCTTGCTTGCTTAGAATTCATTCAAAGATGACCGCCCATTTGGCCGGCATCATAACATAATACAATTACTGTTGCTTTGGAAGAAGGAAGAGGAGGGCAAAGAAAGAATCCCAGCAGTACTGATGATGACCACAGAGAACATTTTCATAAGCAGGAGTGGATTTTTTTTCTTTTTCTTTTGGCAATTGTTGCAAAACGTAGAGGTCAGACAGATTTGGTAGGAGTCAGTTTGGAAGGAGGGATGGATGGAAAGGAGTTTGTGCTTGTGTGTTCTGACCCATCTCCCAGCCTTTTATTAAGCCATGCTTAACTGAGAGGTGCTAGAAAGTCGAGCCTCTGACATGGTTTCTCCCACCGTAATTGTGGCATCAGGTGAGCTTTGTTCCCTTAATCCAGCCTTTCTCAAACCTGTCAACCTCTGGGTGTGTAGGATTTAGGAATGTGCAAATCAGCAAAACTCAACCTCACAAAAGTTCTCCTAATTCCATCTCAAAGCTTGTTCCAACTCAAGTCCGTATTAGATTAGGAGCTTTGTTTTTTTTTTTTCTTTTCACATGAAAATCCATGTGTATTCTCATGCACATTTCCCCCCAAAATGCATGCATCAATTGTGCGCATCTTTGAAATATATGCATTCTTCTATTGATTAAAGCGCATTTGCACACATTTCCCCAAAGTATGCATTTTTTAATGCACATTTTTTTCAAATGTACTCAGGCTGTCGAACATGTCTCTTTTGGTCCGTGAATGATATTGCAAGCTCAGAAATGGACGGACTTCAACCTCAGATTACGTCCAAGTCCGTGTTCAGTCTGGAAGGTGCGAACTGGGTAAATCCTGATCAAAAGTGAACTGAATTGAATGTCTCATACATCCCTACTTGGACTATAGCTCCCATCATTCCCACTGACCATGCTGGCTGGGGATGATGGGAGCTGTATTCCAACACATCTGGAGGATGGCATGTTGGGGAAGGCTGGATGAAGGGGACAAATCTCACCGGAAGCCACACTTGTGGTGAGATAAACGATGTCATTGCCACATCCCAGTTACCAAGGCCAGAGCCAGTGGCGCAAGTGGTACTAGAGCCAGCTATGTTGGGGTGGCTGGATATTTGCAGCCCTGTTCAGGAGTAACATACCTCAAGGCTCTGCTGCACTTTTATTTCCTATGCCCCAGGGCATGCTGGGATGCTTGCCATGCACTTGGGAGCACCTCCAACTCTGTTCCGTGACAACGTGTTTGTACTTCAGTCCTTGTGCAACGGCTGTGTCTCACTACCATATGGTGGAGCCCAGTGGGGAGAATACTGAGGCGAAACTGTCAGCCAAACTACATGTGACATTGGTGCTAGAGAGATGTCGGAGAAATCCACAAAGGACTCAAAAGGAGTTCAGATTTCTATGAATCTGACCTGCGGATTCTGTAGTGGACCGACTTTTCCTGAGTCGAGTTGATTCTATGGTATTCCAGACCAGTTTCTTTTTTTACTTTTGGGGGGAATTTGCACAAATGTGCACTTGTGCTAATCTTGAATTGCGCTAATTCAACTTGTGCCAATGCACATTAGTGCTAATTCATGCTTGTGCAAATGTGCATGAGCACAAGTGGAACGAAATTCTTGTACGTGTGTGGGGGCATCTACCCCCCCCCCCCCGTCAGGCAGGCAGGCAGGCGATCACTCGTGACCGAGTAAGATTGTCTTCCAGGATAATTTTTTTTTTTTTTAAAGGAGATTTTAAAAGGAGGAAAATTCTAAAGAAGATTGTGTAGACTCTAGCGATGGATCCGTAAGTGACTGTGGAGGCCAATTATAAATCCACACAGCTTCCCACAATGAGGACACAGGTTACCAGATGGAAGATGGTCCTGTGAAAGATTCATTTGACGTGCTTTTCGCTTAGCACGGTTCTCCCTTTCACCTTGCACTCGGGCTTCTTCAAAGTCCATAGAACCTTTGTGAAAGGCCAACCTCCAGTTAGATCGTTCATGGGCCAGAGCTTCCCAGTTTTCGATGTTTATATTGCATTTTTTTAGATTAGCCTTATGAACATCTTTAAACCTCTTATATTGACCACCGATATTCCGCTTTCCATCCTTGAGTTGGGAATAAAGTAACTGCTTTGGGAGACGGCAGTCAGGCATTCGAACAACATGACCGGTCCACTGAAGTTGGCGTTGAAGGATCATTTTTTCAACGCTAGTAGTCTTTGCTTCTTCCTGTACACTGACATTTGTTCGCCTATCTTCCCAAGTAATTCGCAGGATTTTCCGGAGGCAACGTTGATGAAACCTTTCAAGGAGGTGGAAGTGACGTTTATAGATAGTCCATGTTTCGCAGGCATACAATAAAGTTGGTAATACAATGGCTTCATAAACCAGTGTTTTGGTCTTCTTACAAATATCCCGATCCTCAAACACTCTATGTTTCATTCGAGAAAACACGGCACTTGCGGAGCTCAGACGATGCTGGATTTCACTGTCGATGTACAGAGCTAAGGATTCATCCAGATTGGTCTTTGGAGCTTCTATTAGTCAGGGAAGTGAAAACTTGCATGCTTAAAAAAACTTTGGATCCTTATTCCAATTCAACCATGAATTCATTGGATAGACCACTTATAATAGCTCTCCATGCATTAAATGAGATAATAAAATTAATAATAGCCTATTTCACAATTTCTTGCAGGGTGGGGATGATTAATGAAACAATCATGGTAAAGAACTTTGCATCGTAAAATGCTACGTAAGTATGATCATCTTTTCTGGTAATAGAATCGCTCGCTGTTTAAAAGACCATCAAATGCATATGAGAAGTTAGAAGAAAAGAAACAGGACTCACTGAAAATGAATATCCACATAAGTGATATATGATTATCGGAAGCAAAATGTATCATATGTTTTTTGGTCTGTCTTGCTCCACTTTCAGAACTGAAGTGGTGCCAGAACAGCATGGTCCCCCTCTAAGTGAAATGAACCCAATCTACTGTATGATAATGTTGTAAATTTGGGGGTTTGGATAGGAGAGGGTTAATGGGGCCAGAATGACTGGAAATGTTCTTTAATAGTCCCAGGGCATAGTTACCAGATGCATCCTTTTGTAAGGGAAACTGAAGGTGATGTTTTTCATGGGAACTGATTGTCAAGAGTCTTTCTTAAGCCTTCTGAATGGGGCAAAAGCAGATCACTTTCCTAGAGTAATAAAGGAACTGGCAGAAGAACTCTCAGAACCACTGTCTATTATCTTTGAGAAATCATGGAGGACAGGTGAAGTGCCAGATGACTGGAGGAGGACAAATGTTGTTCCCATCTTCGAAAAGGGCAAGAAGGAGGAACCTGGGAACTATAGGCCAGTCAGTCTGACATCAATCCCTGGGAAAATTCTGGAGCAGATTATAAAGAAATCAATCTGCAAGCACCTTGAAAACAATGCAGTGATCACTAGTAGCCAACATGGATTTGTCAAGAACAAATCCTGTCAGACCAATCTGATCTCATTTTTTGATCGGGTAACCTCCCTTGTGGACTGTGGGAATGCTGTGGACATCATATATCTTGATTTTAGCAAAGCTTTCGACAAAGTGCCCAAGCTGGCTAAAAGTGGGCTAGATGGAACAACTATCAGGTGGATCCACAATTGGCTACAGAATTGGACTCAAAGAGTGCTTATCAACGGTACCTTCCCAAACTGGGGAGAGGTAATGAGCAGGGTACCACAGGGCTCAGTCCTGGGCCCAGTGCTCTTCAACATTTTTATTAATGACTTGGATGAGGTGGTGCAGGGAATGCTTATCAAATTTGAAGATGACACAAAATTGGGTGGAACAGCTAATACTCTGGAAGACAGAAACAACATTCAAAGTGATCTTGATAGGCTAGAATGCTGGGTTGAAAACAACAGAATGAAATTTAATAGGGATAAATGCCAAGTGCTGCACCTAGGAAAAAGAAACCAACTGCACAGTTACAGGATGGGGGATACTGGGCTCAACAATGCTACAAGTGAGAAGGATCTTGGAATTGTTGTAGATCACAAGCTGAATATGAGCCAGCAATGTGATGTGGCTGCAAAGAAGGCAAATGCTATTTTGGACTGCATTAATAGAAGTATAGCTTCCAAATCGCGGGAAGTGATAATTCCCCTCTACTCTGCACTGGTTAGGCCTCATCTTGAATACTGCATCCAGTTCTGGGC
Organism: Shinisaurus crocodilurus; assembly: GCA_021292165.1. Classification (NCBI taxonomy): domain Eukaryota; kingdom Metazoa; phylum Chordata; class Lepidosauria; order Squamata; family Shinisauridae; genus Shinisaurus; species Shinisaurus crocodilurus. The sequence continues at coordinate 43,823 of JAHFWL010000671.1, forward strand.
ACCACACTTTAAGAAGGATGTAGACAAACTGGAAAGGGTTCAGAGGAAGGCAACAAAGATGATCAGGGGACTGGAAACAGAGCCCTATGAGGAGAGACTGAAAGAACTGGGCATGTTTAGCCTTCAGAAGAGAAGACTGAGGGGAGATATGATCGCACTCTTCAAGTACTTGAAAGGTTGCCACACAGAGGAGGGCCAGGATCTCTTCTCCACCAACCCACTGTTCAACAACAACCCGTGGTTCAACGACAACCCACACTCAACCCATACTCAACCCTTGAGTGTGGGTTATCATGTTGTCTGAACCCAGTCACAGAGATGGAGAGTTGAGTTTGGGCTTTCCAAGTAAACAGCATTCAGGGGCACTGTCTCTCTCTCTCTTCCATCTAGAAATGTGATGTTGCAACAAAGGATTTTGGACAATCTGTTGGAGAGTTTAACCTGTGCCTCCACCTGCTATGCTCAACCTGTATGCTTGTAAATATCCTGGCCACAGTGATCCATGCACTGGTAACCTCAAGATTGGACTATTGCAATGCACTTTACATGGGGCTGCCTGTGAGGTTGGCCCACAGGCTGCAGCTAGTGCAAAATTCTGCAGCTATAGGCGGTTGCTGAGTGGGACAGACTGCTGGGAACATATTACAACAGTTCTGAAAGAGTTCTACTGGCTCCCAATAAGTTACCAGGCCAAGTTCAAGGGTGCTTATGCAGACATATATAAAGCCCTATATCAGGGATAGGCAACTTTTGGGGGCTGCGGGCACATTTGGCAAGTTGAGAAACTGTCCTGGGCACCACCACAAAATGGCTGCCATGGTAGGTGTGGCAATGGGACAAATAACCTTCTCGAGTGTCTGAGCACAAGGCAGAGGTAGGGTATGAGCCCCAACACACTAAACGACTCCTTTGGACCCACAGTTTTCAGCACCGACAGAAACCTATTTCACAGCAACCCCAGTAGCTGGTAAGAAAAAGTGTTAATTAAAAAAAAATGCGGGAGGGGTAGGCCAGGTTGGCAGGTGTCAAGAAAGGCATCTGGGGCACATTGGAGCCCACGGGCGCCCCCTTGCCTATCCTCTACTCTGCATGGCTTAGGACCCAGTTACCTCCTGATGGAGCACCTTCTCCCTTATGTATCTGCCCAGATATTAAGATGGAGATGCCCTCTTGACGGTGCCACATTTGCTTGGAGTTCAATGTGCTGCAACCCAAGAGAGGGTGTTCTCAAGCCAGGCACCCCAATTGTGGAACTCCCATCCCCCCCACCCTCATATATGGGCTGCACCAAGTCTTACAAGCTTTTCTGCGCCAGCTGAAGACCTGTTTGTTTACCCAGGGGCTTTTGGTTGCATTTTCCTCGCTATTCTTTCATCGCATTGCCTAAAAAAAAGCGTTATTTATCTGTTCCTATTCCCCCCCTGTTTGATTATGTTTTTTTGTCAATGTTGTATTACTTTACTGTGTTATATTGCTCGCACCCCTCATTGGGATTAATGTATGATGAAAAATGGATCAGAAATTTCTGAAAGGAATCAATAGGCTTCAATATACAAACCAGCCCTAAGCTTCCAGTGACCTCCTCCCAACCTGTCTCCATGCCGCTCATCCCATGGAGCACTGAGAGGAGTGCCACCTCCAAACCATATGTTCAACCAACCTGGTGCCTCCCAGATATTTTGGGTGACAACTCCCATCAGTCCTGTCCAGCATGGCCAATGGTCAGGGATGATGGGAACTGTAGCCCCAAACATCTGAAGGACATGAGGTTGGCAAAGGCTGCCATACATCATCCTGCTGAACCATGAAATAAATTGTATATCCATTCTGGTACTGCAGTGCAAACGTACTGAAAAGAGGAGGCTTGCATTCCTCCCTCCGTCCCTCCACCGCCTGCCTCGTGCACTCCTTGTGTCCATCCCGACAGCTGTGACATTTCAAAGGTTTCTCTCTGGGGGGAAATTCTTTCCTAAACTTACCAGGCAATTAGTCCTGCCGCTAAAACCAGAGACTGAAACTCTCTCCCCCCCCCACTCGCTGCCTGAGCTCAAAAAAGTTGGATGTGTGAAGCAGAGCAGATGGCCAGAATCGTGAACTATGGTGCCTGTTTTCAAAGAAGCAGAGCAGGAGAAATGAACCAGTGAAGCGCAGGCAGGCAGAGTTGGGGAGACTTCGATCCAAAATTCAAAGAGCCAAGGATGTGTCTAGGGCAGACGTCTCCAATCTGGCCCCCTCATTGACGTGTTGGGTTTACAACCCCCATCATCCCCAGCCAACATGGCCAGGGGAGATGGGTGCTGTAATCCAACACATATGGAGGACACCAGATTGGGGAAGGTTGGTCTGGGGGGTTTGGAGGTGGTGTGTTGGGTGAGCAAGAGAAACACACACACACACACACACACACACACGAAAGCAAACTTCCAGCATGAGTTATGTGCATAGCCCTGACATCTTGGTCCTCTAGGGACCAAGGGATGGATGAATCCATCAATTTTGGTTTCTTATTTTTCCAATTTTAAGTTCAGTTCACCCCAAACGTTGAGGCTTTAAAAAAAAATGTTTGCATGAAAATTCATATGCATTTTTGTGTGCGTTTCTCCTAATACATGCATTTTTGTACACAATTTTGCCTAATGGACACATTTTTTTGCAAGCCAGCTTCCTAATATAACACATTTTTTAAAATGACCTTCACTTATATGTACCTTTCCGTGTGCACTTTCTCTTAATATATGCATTGTTGTATGCATTATTTTTGATCGGTGATGAACTCCATTGCAAAATTTAGAGTAGTGAGAATTCCAGCGTGAGGCTAACTATGTTTCGGTTTGCATATTGGTTTGAAAGTGCAAAATTAGGTAAGGTCACAAACCGAACAAATTTCTGCCCTATCCCTAGGTCAAATGCATGCTTTGCATGCAGAAGGAACACTGAAAGGATCACAGGAACATCGGAAGCTGCGTTATCCTGAGTCAGACCCTTGGTCCATCTAGCCTAGTATCGTCAACACTGACCAGCAGAAACGGCTCTCTGGGCTTTCAGGCAGGAGTTTTTCCAGCCCCACCTGGAGACACTGGGGATCGAACCTGTGACCTGCATGCAAAGCAGGTGATCTACCATTGAGCTACGACTCCTCTCAGTAGCAGGTGGTGGGGAAAAGCTGCTGCCAGTCAGAGTGGGCAATACTGGGCTTGATGGACAAAACAAACTGGTATAAGGCAACCTCTATGTCACTTGGGTGGCAGTGTTTCCCAAACTTCAGTTAACTGACACCAGTGGAAGGTGGTAAGGCCAGAGCAGTAAATCATGCAAAGAGGCAGGGGCTAGACTCCTCTGTGAGTGAAAACCTGGATTCTGTCATTATTACAGAGCAATCCTATGGCCCCTAGACAGTGACTGGGGTGGGGGTGTCATAGGATTGTTTGGATTCCCAGCTCTGAGGTTGGAAAATCACGCCAACCTCGAAGATGGGGATTCTCACTCGGATCTCCCCCCCCCCCCCACAGCCAGCACAGAAAGAACCATGCTGGCTCTACTTCTCTGAGGTTGCAAAAGCATTCTTGCATTCCCTTGCAGCAAAGTGACATCGGATAAGGGGTTTAGTGGGCATTCCAGGGAGCAGGGAGGGGAGGGAGACCGCCGGTGCTGCCGAGATACAACATATCCTGGTGGCACCTCAGCCTCCTTCCCTCCCCCTCTGAAGCGCCACAGTCAGATGGCCAACATCGGCTGTCTAGCTGTTACTGCAGGGCAGGAGGAGCATGGAGGCGACCTTCGCCTCCACGCTCCTCCCACTCTGCATAGGATGCCTGCAATCTTATGAATTTGGATGGTTACGGACATCCCCATGGGACTGCACCCTTAATATGCTTCCTCTCTCCCTTGCATACTAGCAGCAATTCTCTTGAAGGCAACTAGTGTACTCTGGTTGGAATGTAGGAAGCTGCCTTATAGTACGTGACTGTCTGTCCCAGGAATGTCTATCCTAAATGGCAGCTGCTCTCCAAGGGCTCAGGCAGAGGTCTTTCCAATTAGGCACAGCAAGATGCCTCTCCAAAAGACAATCCCCTACATATGCCTCTGTACTCCCGTTGCTTGTCTTGTATGCCTTGTCTTGTCAAAAGACAAGATGCCTCTCCCAAAGACAATCCCCTACGTATGCCTCTGTACTCCCGTTGCTGCGGAACATGGGGCGGGAAGGTGCTGTTGTTCTGCTTGTGGGATCCTGTGGGCAGCTGGTTGGCCACAGTGTGAACAGAATGCTGGACTAGATGGACCCTTGGTCTGATCCAGCAGGGCTCTTCTGATGTTCTTATGTTCTCCCACTTTTGTTCCTCTTCGGCTTTTAATGACTTTGGAGCTTAAACATGCACAGGCAGAAGACCCTAGGTTCCCTCAGTGCCAAAGAAAAAGGTGACAACATAACCGAATTCTAACATCTGCATACCTCTATCTACAGTCCTGGTCAGCAATTAATTTTATAGGACAGCCACACTGAGGAGAGGGCCACAGCTTTTCCACTTCCCAAAGTGGACTGCCAGCAAATCTGACCACTGCTAGTGATGTTGTCAAAGTTTGTCATTCACCTGTTGCAAATGTGAATCCATCCAGCTTGAAGTGAGATCCAAATCAAGCATCGTTTCCCTGTGATGTTCTTCTCTGGCTTAGAATGTAAAATGAGAGTCTCCATGTTCATCATCAGCTCTCAGACTGACTAGGCAGCTTTGCTGGTGAATGACATAAAGTTCTTCACCGTTAAACCCTTACTCTTGGTCAAAACTACATTGGAAAAAACTAGTTGATTGTGGTGAAGCCTGACTTTGACATCTGGGGGAGTGGAGTGGGGACTTGCAGATACTTCTTAGGAGGCTAGATTTGCCTGTGGATCCTCTAGCTGGTGTCATGGATGAGGTCCCCGAACCTCATCCTCAGAGGACCTGACCCTTGCCATCTAAAGAAGAGACTCCAGAGTTAATAGGTTTAGGGAGAGGACTTGGCCACAGAAAGGTGTCACGAGTCTTCCACCTCCTTGGGACCCAGTTCTCCAGAAAGATCCCAGGGGTAGTCTCCTGCTGTGTGCAGAGGAGGTCACATTACCATCTCCAGCCTCCGAGGACTCAAGGCCATGATGAAACTAGCATGCTACAGCCACTCCCATTTCGTTGCAGCTTGAGATTGCTAAACAGTCCAGGGGCCTTTAAGAGACAAAGCCTCAGTCAGTATGGAGGTGGGGCCAACCAGCGTAAATGTGGCCAAACTCTTATTTAAGCCGCAGTCTTGCTCTACTCCTTGTTGGAGCAACATACAGACAACCCTGTCTGGCTTCCAGCCAGCTCCACTTGGAGCTTTCTGTGGTACTGATCCCTTTCTGTGGTACTGGCCCCTTCATGAGAAACCTGACCCAACATGATCCCTACTCAAGATCTGATCCATAGCAGAACCCTGCACCCCAGGCTACAGTGCAGGCCACTGTAAGAACTGATAGCCTGTAATGGTTGCTGACCTTAATGTACTGCAGCCACCCCCAATGGCCATGTTGGCTGGGGGATGATGGGGGTTGTAGTCCAGCCCATCTGGAGGGCACTAGGTTGGGGACAGTTGATATACAGGGAAAGCCTAAAAAGCAGCCCCAGAAAGACGAGGAGAAACAAGGGCTACCCTAAATGATACAACGATGCCTGCTGGTGTGGAACATTTCCTGGTGCAAGGACTGTTGACCTGGTTTCCAGAATGTCTCCGATGCAGAGGCTTTATTGCCCTCAGCTTGCAAAGCAAGAAGCCAGACTCATGATCTTGCCAGCGAGGGGGAGGCAGGGTCAAGAATGCTGAGAAGGCCTGCATAGCAATTAATGTCCAGCCTGACTCATTGATTCCAGAGGGGCTCTCACTTCAAAAAGGAAAGAGACAGCAGATCTGGTTCCCAGAAATTAAATGGACGGATCTGCAGAGGCTATTGAGCCATCCTGCCCCAGCTATGCTGTTCTCTCGGTCTCCTCCTCAGCCATCTGCAACCTGCCTTCTTTTTCCAGCCACTTCTTTAAGTCATCTGAAGGCCCACTGCCAAAGAGCCTCCCCAAAGTTCCTTGCTCCACCTTTCCATTCAGGCTCGGGTGGGTGGGGGGGAAGCCATTCATGCCCCATGGCCTCCTGAACAGTTTGTCCCCGTGCTCATTCAGAGCTTGCCCAGACAAGCATTTTAGCTAGCGATACTACTAAATCAGGCTTCCTCAACCTGGGGCCCCTCTAAACGTGTTGGATTACAACTCCCAGAATCCCCAGCCAGCTATGGGAAAGCTGTACCAAATGAATCATGCTTTTGTCTCTGTGTGATCCCATGTTCCAAACTTCCCTTTCCCCCTCCTCCTTCAACAGAGTAACTTACAACCCTGTAAATAAATTGTTTTAGTTAAGCCTAGTCAAGGCTTAATAATACTTTCCCTCTTCCTTTAAGGTGAGCCCTCAGTTAGGAGCCCTGTCAGGGAGCCGCATGTTGCTTTGCAGTCTGAATTATTGTCATGATCAACATCCGTATGAGGCCTCATTCCAATAGTCCAGGTTTAATGGGGGACACTCCCCTAGATCCCGCTATCCCTTCTTCTTTTCTTGCCTTCCTTCTAAAACAGCCTCCCCTGACCTGGCACCATCCAGATGTTTTAGACTACAGCTCCCATCAGCCACAGCCAGCCAGCATGACCAATGGTCAGGGATGACGGGAGTTATTGTCCAAAACAGCTGGAGGGCTCCAGGTCGGGGATGCCGGTGCTAACATATTCTATTTCTAAATGCCTGATTCACGTCCAGCAACTTCCAAGAAGATAAGGGGAAAGAGGCACAGAAAAGCTGGATTTAATTTACTGGTCAGGGAATTACGTTTGAAACTTTCTTTCTATTCAATCAGCAAGTTTTAGATTTTGGCTGGTTTTGAATATTTGCATAATCCATATTCTCTTAGCTTAACTTCTGTTCGTGCTGATTGATTCCAAATTCAGCTTTACACGCGCTTCCCTTGGTTCTTCGTGCGATTGATGTGCAGTTTCCAAAGGCAAAGTCTCACTTAAGTTGTGTGCTCCTTCAACCGGGATCAATACTTGATGTCAGCTAGCAGCCAATAACAAGCTCCAGAATGGCACAAGTAGCCAATATCAAATCTGCATGTACAGAAAAAGGGAAATATGAGAGGGGGGAGTAGAAAAGGAAAATGTCTTGAATTTCCTTGCAAAAAACTTTGGCACGGGGCCAGCTTTCATTTGAACTGAAACTTATTTGAAATTGATAATCACATTTTTCCCCATACTGCCTCCAAGAAAATGGCTTGATCATTGAGCTTCCATGACACCTTGCATATCCCTGGTTTTGGGGGCAGCCTTTGTGAGAGCTGAATGCAACAAAGCATCCCAATCCAGCTAGAGGCCATATTATGCCCGTAGAAAATGGCTTCTCTGCACGGACCACTAGCTCCACCTTCCCCAACCTGGCACCCTCTGGATGTTTTGGACTATAACTCCCAGCATTTCTCACAATTGGCCATGCTGGCTTGGGCTGATAGAAGTTGGAAGTCCAAAACATAGGGAAGGCTGCCCTGGCTAGTTGAAGGACCATGCATGCAATAGGTGCTGGGTGCACACCGCTCGCTTCCCATTCCAGTTCCTGGTGCTACACGTAAGGAATCCTTTTGAAAAGTGGTAGTTTCACTTAGCAACTCTTTGCGAGGGTCAGTAGAGAGGTTGGATCTTAGTTCTCCTTGCAAGCAGCTGATATGTGTTATTTCAGCTTTATAAAGAGGGCTTCATCAACACAGAATTGGATCAGGATCTAGACTAGAGGTTTTCTTTGTGAAGGAAAAAATTATGTCTTTCTTTCCCCTCCCTTTTCCTAGCCTTCCTAACCCTTCCTTCCCTGCTTTCCTCTCTCTTCATCTCTCCTTCCAGCTCCCTCCCTCCCTTTTCCCTTCCTTCCTTTCCCCCCTCTCCTCTTCCTTCCTTCCTTCCTTCCTTCTTTAATTTCTTTCTCCCTTCTCTTTTCTCCCTCCCTCCCTCCCTCCCTCCCTCCCTCCCTCCCAACCTTTTCCTCTTTCTTTCTTTCCTCCCCTCTCTTCCCTTTCCCCTTCCTTCCTTCTTTTAATTTTCTTTCTCCCCTCCCCCTTTCTTTCTTTCTTTCTTTCTTCCCCCCTTCCCCTTTCCTCTTCTTTCTTCCCTCCCTCCTCCATACCAACCCATGGAGGTATAATACCGATAAGGAAATATCATCTCCCCACCTCTTGTATAATAAAAACCTGTTCATCAGATGCACCAAATAAGAATAGAAAAATAAAGGACCAGACTAAATAGAATGGCACCAAAGTTTCCCGGTAATGCATTGCTTCCCTCCAAATGGTCACATCACCAGAAAGTCTGAACGGCTACAGAAATGCATTCAATTAAATGTAAGTTGTGAGTTGGGTGCCTCATATTGAGGCCAATAGTTGGGATACAGATGCTTATAAAAGATAATAATACTCACATAAACCACCAAGGGTGATTAATTGCTTATGTCCTGAAAAGGGGTCACAGGCAAGTCATAGTTGCCTCTGGGAGGAGGGAGGGCATCTTTACTGCTACCTGGTGTCCAGACACAACACTCCCTGGCCTAATGGCTGACATACCAAGAAAGTATGCACGCACATCAAGCGATGTGTGAGGGATGCCCGATTTAGTGCTTGATGGATGCTGGGTAAGTACAACTGGATTTATCTCCCCTTTGTCTTTGGAGAAGGGCTGTAGAGTTGTTAGAGTATCTGCTTTGCATGCAGGGCCGGTGCTACCATTAGGCCAACTAGGCAGCTGCCTAGGGTGCAGGGCTAAAGAAGGTGCCAGAAACGCCTTGAAAAAAAATACAGTGCTCTCAAGTGGGAAGGGGGGGGGGCGCTAAATATCTGATCTTGCCTAGGGCACCAAACTGCCTTGCACCGGTCCTGTTTGCATGCAGAAACTCAAAGGATAAATCTCTGTCATCTTCGGGTGGAGCTAGGAAAGAATCCTGCCTGAAACCCTGGAGAGTCGCTGCTAGTCAGTGCCGGCAGTGCTGGGCTAGATGGACCAAGGGTCTGGCTGGGTGGCTTCCTGAATGGCAACAGAGGATGGCATTCTCCCCTTGCTTTCCTCTGGGGTGTCTCTCAGTCTCTTTGCAGTCCAGGGCTGACTTCCAGGATTCAGGCCTTAAAGTCTACCCACATCTTCTCCCTTCAGTGCCTATTGAAAGGCTCAGAGCAGCAAGCGAATGCTGCAGGCTAAGGTGGTCATCCTAACTAGATGCAGAGGGTCTGGGTTGCCTGTTTGATGGACTTGAATGGAGTTTTAAGGCTTGGGAAAGAAAAGAAATAAGGAGGAGATGTTTGGCATAAGAGGCTATGAAGACTTCAGTCCTCTGTATGTTTACTGTTGGGAGTAAGTCCCATTGCAATCTGTGGGACTCTTGATTCCACACAAACAGCTGCACAGCTGTAACTCTATATACCCCCTTACTTCTGCGAAAGCGTTACTAAAGCCACGAATACATGTGCATAGGCTCAAGCTGCGAGGCTGGAAGGTTTCCAGAGAAATCGTCTACTTGTTCTGACAGTTCTCCCTCTGAAATATAGAATAAGGGACATGTCCTTAAACACCCCCCCCCCAAGAACCTGAGAACTGACCTGCTAGATCAGGCCAAGAAGGAGCCATCATCTAATCCAGCCTCCTCCTTTCCAGTAAAGGTCAGTTCGATGCCTCAGGGAAGCTCCCAAGCCAAGTCTGAAGGCAACAACATGACCCTTCCTTCTTGCTCATCTCTCCAGTGTCTGATATTATTCAGACTCATGCTTCCCCAGAACATGAAGCTCTCACAGGCTGAGGGAGAATGGGCTAACAGGGAAGCGCGGTGAGAGTCAGGAAAGAGGGGAATTCTGGTGCAGTGGTTAGAGTGTTGGGCTGGACTCTAGATCTGGAGATCAGGGTTCTAGTCCCTGCTTGGCCATGAAGTTCACTGGGTGGCTTTGGGCCGGTCATCGGCTCTCAGCCTAGCCTACCTCACAGGGTTGTTGTGAGGATAAAATGGAGAGGAGGAGGAGGACGACGACGACGACGACAACGACCATGTAAGCCGCCTTGGGTTCATTGGAAGAAGCAAGGTGGGATAAAAATGTAATAATAAATAAAATGCAAATTAACTCCCGCTGGTCTCCTGGAGAGACAGTTGCAAAAACCGCAACATCTTTGTCAACCTTTCAACCACCCCCCTCACGACTTCTCCCAACCCATTCTCTCTCTCCCGAGGCAGAACGTGAAGTTGTCTCTTCTCCCTTCACCCTCTTCCTTCTCCTCCCCACTTCCTCCGTGCCACACCAATTGCATCCTCCCCACCGCCAGCCTTTCGCCCCCCTCCTTCTTCCCTTCTCTTCCCCCACCCCCATCTCCTTTCTTCCCTTTCCACATTTCCCCCCTCACTCTTTCCGAAACAAACGCCCGGCTCTGATGAATTATTCAGGCTCCTTCTCTCGTGGCGGCAGAAGACAGCAGAAGCGGTCCGGGCGGCTCTCTCGCCTTGAGAGGAGCATCTCTCTCAGCCCCCGGAGAATTTTGAGCCCGCTCGAGGCGACGGTGCGGAGAGAAGCAGACCCCGGAGCGGTCTTGGGGAGAGCTCGACTCCGCCTCTGGGCCACCGCTGGCAATCCTCCGATTTCGGAAACCATCCCATCCACTTCAGCCACTGGCCTCCCAATCTCTCTCTCTCTCTCTCTCTTCTGGATCTCCCAGCTGCGCTGTGGGATTGATGCCCACTGGACCTGCCCAAGAGCGGAGCCGCCTTCCGCTCTCCTCCTCGCTCTCCCTCTCGTCCGCTCTCCAGCCCCAGGCAGGTGTGTGCAGATCGCCCGGTCTCGTCCCACCCACTCGCCTGCTGCCCTCCCTTTCCAGCTTTCCCCTGCGCGTGGGCGCAGCCGATGCCAGAGTCGAGAGGGCAAGCGAGGCGGGGCGAGGAAGGAGAGCGTCGCGGGGGGGGGGGTTCGTCGCTCGGCGGCAATCCGCGGAGGAGAGAGTCGGCGAAGCCGGGACGGGACGGAAGGCGGTCGTCGTCGGAGCGCTCGGCACAGGGACGGCGCCGCCGCCGCGAGGGGGCTGTCCGAGGTGCTGAAAGAGCGAACTTGGCGCGGGGCGACACGTCGTTCAAGGCGTGCGGGGCCAGCGCTGGGCAGTTTAGGCGCCGCCGCGAGGAGCTGTCCGGGGTGCTGAAAGAGCGAACTTGGTTCGGGGCCGCGCCTCGTTCAAGGCGTGCGGGGCCAGTGCCCTGCGGTGATGAAGGCGCCTCCGCGAGGAGCTGTCCGAGGTGCTGAAAAGAGCGAACTTGGCGTGGGAGCCCTTCGGGATTAAGGAAGGCACTTTCTTTTCCCTTTAGAAAAAACAAATCTCTCGCTCGGCGGAGGCGATCACTTGGTTGGAAACGCAGCAGCAGGGGGTCGTTTTTTTCTTCTTTAAAGGAAGAGGGGTTATTTTTGCTTGCGCGCCGGCTTTGCGCCGAGGCACGCCACAAGTCGCGAGATCCACCAGGGGTTGGCTCGGCTTGGGTGGATTCTCCTCCGTCCAGCCGCAGCCAGCCCGGGGGGACTTCGGAAGGCAGCGTGGTCATGTCGCTGGCCCGCTGTGGGAGCGGCAACGGCAAGAGCAACAGCCGGGCAGACGCGCAGGCGCAATCTCCTCGGAGGCTGCAGTTGCCGAGCTGCGAGCGCCGCGTTGCCACAGTCTGGGCTTCACCAGCCGCTGGAGCGCTACTACCATGAACTGCCTCGTACGCCTTCCCTCAGCTACTGCTCCACGGCACTGGGCTCAAGAGACCTTCCGAGACCCTCCCCGCCGCCCCTGCCGCTGCGACCCCTTGGCTCCAGAGCCCGGCTCTGCAGGCGCAGGATGCCGGGGGGCAAGCGAGGGCTGGTGGCACCACAGAACACGTTCTTGGAAAACATCGTCCGGCGCTCAAGTGGTAAGCGAGCTTCTTCCCCTTCCTCCTTCTCTTCTCTTCTCCGTCTCTCCCCCCCCCCGCACTTGTGCCTGGAGTGGGGGATGGTGCAGGAAAAGGGAAAGTAAGAGTTGAACTGCCCCAAAGTTCATCAAACCGCCGCCCCCAAACACCTGAACTTGAGTAAAACACGTTAGAACCTGAGAAAAGTGGTACTTTCTGGAGGGCTGGAGATCTCATCAGAACTTTCTTTTATTGTTTTCTTTAAAGCTTTGGCGGATGATTGCATTTATTTATTGTTTCATTTATATCCTGCCTTCCCCCCCTCCAAGGTGCCCAAGGCAGCTTACAAGAGCTTCCTCCTTTCCATTCTATCCTCACAACAACCCTGTGAGGTAGGTTAGGCTGAGAGTCAGCGAGTGTCCCAAAGTCACTTAGTGAGATTCATGGCTGAGTGGGAACTAAAACCCAGAGCTCCAGAGTCCCAGCCCAACACCCTAACCACTACGCTACACTGGCCACTGACATTATTGTTATTATTATTTTAATCATCACCAGTATCATCATCATCATCATCATCATCATCATCATCATCATCATCGTTATAATTGTCATGGTTTTAGCACCTTAGCATACCTGATGATTTACAGAGTTTCAGTAGGAAAAGAAGAGACCGGTCCTGCTCCCCCCCCCCCCTGCAGCTTACAATCTTAAAAGAAAAGGAAGGAAATTAAGGTGAGGAAGGAAGAGCAAGGCAGGCGACACAATATACTTGTTCAGGGAGGGAGTGAAAGGCAAAGGGGGCAGCAAGAGAAATAGGACAGATACAGCCCCTCCTTGAGGTATCTTTGCGGCACTGTTATTATTCCACTTCAAAAGTATGTGTAGTTTGTGTGTGTGTGAGGAGAGTATCTGTGACTGGTCCTTGGAATCCCCCCCCCCTTTAATAGAAGAAATTGAAGGGAACAGATATGCTATGGCAGTCAGGAAGATTAATAGTACAATCATATGCATGCCCACTCTGATGTAAAGCTCACTGAATTCAGTGGGATTTACTCCCAGGTAAGAGTGTATAGGATTGGAGCCTTAACTTCCCAGTGTAAACAATCCTCACCCGCACCCCACTATCCTTCCACCAGTAGGCCTGGAGAAGCCTCAAGGCGATTCTGTGTTTTGGTGTGAAAACTGTTGAGCAGGAGAAATCCTCATTCTCCCTGGCAGTTTGCTTTGCTTTCACTTCTCCCCTTGCATTTCCTACAAGTATGTGGTGGTTTTGTTTGGGTTTTGTTTTTTTTTAAACTCTAGGAACGTGGCTATAATAAGTAGGGGGTTTGCCTCTAATACTTGACCAGATTGCTTAGTTGATAGTGTGTTTGCGAGCATCAACCAGCGATCATAATAATAATAATAATAATAATAATAATAATAATATAGAATTAAAACACACACTTTCCTGATTGGAGGAATTCACACTGACTGTAAAATAAAATCTATTGTGGAATAAGACAGACAGGCAGGCAGACAGAACCCTTTCCCAAACAGCGCTTTCAGTTTCAAGCTATTTAAAGTAAGTTGATATGGTGTTTGTCTGTGTTTCTCTCCCCACCACCTCTATTATGAAAAACATGGTGTATTCTGAATTGTCCTTAAAACTGATGCATATAAACAACTACCTCTAGTTTCAGGTAAACTATCCTTGCATATTTTAACATTCCTTTTTGCACTCCATGGGTGCCTTTTTGGAGTCAATTTGATACTGAAGTGATTTTTATCCAGCTTCTTGATTTTATCTCCATGCTCCCAGAATAAGTAGTACCCATGACACCCGTGCAATAATTTATTAATCAAGATTCTTTAACCTTTATTGATTGATTGATCGATCAATCAATCAATCACACTGGTATAGCCCACCCAGGAGCTCAGGGCAATGTATGGGGTGGGGTGGGGGAGGTTATCCCATTTTATTACAGCTTCGAGAGAACGGGTAGGCTGAGAGGACAGTGACTAGCTCAAGGCCATCAATGGAACTTTATATACTGAGTGAGCATTTGAACCCAAGGTACCGCTCGCCATATCCAAAATTATATCCATTACTACACCCCCCAAAAAACATCTTTTTCTCTCTTTCTTTTTCTTATGCCTTAAGATCAAAATGTCTGTCTAGAAAACAGAGAGTGATAGAAAGTATTTGGCTCTAGAAAAGAGATGAAAGACACCGATGCTAAACCCGCAGTACCTGTTAGGATAATTTTGACAAGGATGTTGCTATAATCCCACCCGCCCCGCCCCCAAGTGCCTCTAGAACAGTGGTTCCCAACCTTGGGTCCCCAGATGTTGTTGGACTACAGCTACCAGCATCCCTTGTCATTAGCCATGCTGGCTGGGTATGCTGGGAGCTGCATTCCAGCAACATCTGGGGACCCAAGGTAGTGAACCACTGCTCTAGAAGTTCCCCCCTCCTGTTTCACATGTGATATGCCCCACTGTTCCATTAAAGGGATAGAAAAGACTGTAGATCATCCCACAAGCAGAACTAAGCAACAGGGATGATTAGGATTCTCCCAACCCCACTCCCAAACTTCCTAGTGCTTGTCTTCACAGCGACGTGGAATTCTAAAATGCATTTATTTATAGCCTTTCTAGGCTATCTTACTGCCATACAACACCCAAAGCAGCTTGCAAACTATTCAATACAAAACAATAATAATACATTCTGTAAACTTGGGCAGAGCAAATCCTACGGGATTGGGGGAGGGAGAAGCCATGGCAGACAAGCCGCCAAATCCAAAAACCTGCTGGACTTATGCTGGCAGGGTGGAAGTGTGTGTGTGGGGCAGCATTCCCCCTTTCATCAGTGGTTCCCCCCCCCCCCTCTTGCTAGGATTTTCCTTCCCATTGATTGCAGGGCCGATGTACTTCCCCCCATATTTCAGGAACATGTTGGGGAAAATTGGGTGGAGGCTTTGGTTCCAGCTCCTTTCCCTCCTCTCTGCTGTTGGAGGGCCAACAGCAGAGGGGCAATGATGGTGGAGGGGCAACAACAGCAGTCCTGTCTGCAACAGCTGGGAGGGGTTTTCCAAAGATGGAGCTCCTTCTCCACCCAAGGAGCAGATCTGCAAAATCTTATGGTCCTCAGACACCCTCTCAGGGATCGTAGGATTGCTCCCTGAACAATGATGAATCAGATCCATGAGGGAGAAATCCATCAGCGGCTGGTAGCACATGATAGCTTGGTGGACCTTCCATGGACGGAGGCAGTAAGTCTCTGAATACCGGATGCTGAGGGCAAACAAAGGAGGGCCATTATATGCAATGTGAGCTCCCAGTGGCCATGCTGGCTGGGGATAATGGGATCTGTAGTCCAACACATCTGGAGGGCACCAAGTTCAGGAAGGCTGACCTAGCTGATCAGTGTTGAAAATAGGATTTTAGACCAAATGGATCTTTGGCCCAATCCGGCAAGGCTCTTACATTTTTTTTTTTTAAATGTTAAATGTAAATAATATTTTTTAAAAAATAAAAAACATGGAAAATATCTCATATCAAACTTTTAAAAAAACAAACAAACCCCTCAATCAAATAAGAAGAAACATTTTGTGATTAATTTTAGAAAACCAGTACTAGTGTTTTATTCTTTGAACAACACTAATTACATTTCCTTGTTTAAAAAAATGTGTTCACTTAAAATTGTAATAAATTGTGTACTTCAGAACAGCCTCCATGCTTCCCCCCACCATCGACTTCCAGAATAAAGAAAAGGTACTGAGCTACTTTATGAATATGGAAGTTCTCAGTCTCTTAATTCCCTTTGAATTTTCAATCTCTTTGTGGCCCCATGTACACAGCCAGATTATGATGACTGTAGAAACTTTTAATATTCTTAATACACCACTAAACGTAAGCACAGAAGAAGAGCTCTCTTGGATCAGGTCAAAGGTCTGTCTAATCTAGCATCCTGTTTTCAACAGTGGCCTCCCATATATAAGCAGGATTTTATCTTTCTAAGCACCACAGATATTAAGGGCTTATCGAAGTGACTGGTATAAAGCATGCATAATTTGAGGTCAGGGTGATGATCATGGATAGGTCCAAAAGCAATTTAGCACTGGTCACAGTACAAGTTTTTCCATCTGCAACAGTCATAGGAATTGCTGCTGTTGGATGACAACCCAACCCTTTGTGTCCTGCTTGTGAAAACCTGAAACATCTGGTAGGATGTTGGTGGAATCAAAATGCCGGACTACCTTTGTCTCATCCAGCAAGGCTATCCTGCTGTTGTGACACACTGCCAAGAGTTTTGCGTGAGACCATGGTACACAATGCTTTTATGAGTCATGACATATACCTTTAAAACATGCAAAAAGGATCATGGGACAGTGAGAAATGGATATATCCAAATGCGTCAAAATATGCAGATACGGCAACAGCCGGTGTGGTGTAGTGGTTAGAGTGTCGGACTGGGACTCGGGAGATCTGCATTCTAGTCCCTGCTTGGCCATGAAGCTCACTGGGTGACTTTGGGCCGGTCACTGACTCTCCGCCTAACCTACCTCACAGGGTTGTTGTGAGGATAAAATGGACAGGAGGAGCAGGAGGATTATTGCAGGCTTATTGAGTTCCTTGCAGGAAAAAAAAGGCAGGATATAAATATAATAAATACATAAATAAATAAAATAAACAACAACACGGATCTGATCATTTAACAGTTTGATACTTATACAGCCATCACAAGATAAAGCAATGCCCCATGTAGCCCGCTATCCTAACTCTGACAGGAGACAGCATCAGATACTCTGGGATGTTTCGAGGAGCACAGAACTTTGGCACAGAACTTGTGCTGGGATACTGTGCCAAAACAGGTGAGGTCTCCTTTCGGGATGGGCTCATCATTTGATTTCTTCCATGAAGATTACAGGGCCTGCACTGGTACCATACCACAGTTAGGGTGCAATATGCATGTTTAGACAGAAAAAAGGCCTACAGCTCCCGGCATGCCCCAGCCAGCAGAGCTGGCTGGGGCATGCCGGGAGCTGTAGGCCTTTTTTCTGTCTAAACATGCATAGGATCGCACCCCTTCGTTATTTATGTACATGTATTTTAAAACATGTATACCCTGCTTTATCTCCGTGTTGTGGACCGGTGGCGGCAGGCAGTTAGCAGTATGCAGTGAAGTCGTGTGGGCGCATGTGGACAGCAGTGGTTCAGGTGTGCGCTAGCAATCCCATCCCCCTTCAGAACCAGCATGTGGAAGGTCGAGTGCTCTGTCACATGTTATCTCACCTGAGCCTCCGGCAGGTTAAAGTATGAAAGTCATGGCAAGCCCCCAGCACCCTAACCAAATACCTCTTGATATACCGTAGTTCCATGACCTAGTTCTTTCAAAACCTCAGCTTTAATATCTGAACCAAGTAGCGTTCTCAGTGGCACCTCCGCAGCTCCACCCTGCTCTCTCCTCCTGTGGTTGTGGGTTCAAATCCCCGTGGAGCTGCTGCCAGGGGGCAAGGGAGGCAGTTGCTTGGGGGCAGGGGAGGACCACAGCTCAATGGTAGAGTGTATGCTTTGCATGCAGAAGGTCCCAGGTTCAGTCCCTGGCATCTTCAGTTCAAAAAGGATCAGGTAGGAGGCAATACGGAAGCCCTGCCCTGCAGAACGTCTGCCAATCAGGGCACATGATAACAGACTAGGTGGACAAAGAAGTCTAGCTTCTGAGGTTAGATAGAGATCTCTAATGGGCTAAAAACATGTTGTTACCTGTGAGCTCCTCACCCCAGCATCCATTGGTTCACTTGCTCTGATGTCATGGGAAGCATGCAGACATCCTAACTTCTGAGAGAAACAGTCAGTTTCGACAAACTCTGCCATCACTGTGCTATCACTACCATCACTGTGCCATCACTGTGAAATAAGCAGAAAATCGGTCTGGCTGGGAAAATCTTTCATGGGGCCTAGGATCAAGATGTCATTTCTTAACTTAAATCGATCAAACAAACAAGTAAATAAGGAACAAGGTGGGCTATGTACAGGGAAGAGGGGAAAAGGCTGAAAAAGTCAGCAGAGAGGGGCCATTGTAGCAGGGAGCCCAATAAACAGAGAGGCAAAGGACGGTGAAATAAAATCTGAGTTTACCTTCTGATGCCGTAGTCAGTCTGGAGTTGACCTACTTTTCACTTACTTATTTCGAGTCTTTCTTCATTGCTGCAATACAGAACAGGACAAAAGAAAAGGATAGATCCACTGAAAATGTGAAAGAGCCTAATTCTGACATGGTTTTCAGGCTGGAAAATCAGGTGGTGTCGCTGTTTAGGGTGCACCGAGACTAGAGGGTTGATGTTGAGGGGTGGGTTGCTATGGGAAATTGCACAAAGAAAAAGCTGTAGTTTTCAAATGATCCCACGATGATCACACCCACATTTTCTTCCTGGCCGTTTCCCCACCCGCTTTTTCTTCCTGATAAGAGCTCCCCCCTTTTCTCTCTTTTCTTTGATGGGGAATTTATGCCAAACGCACCTGTGCACTCATTCTGCTGAGACACCTTGCTCATTTTCTCCAGCTAATTTATTTTCACAGAAGCTTAAGCTAACTACTTCACCACGATCCAATTCCCTTTCCCCTTTCTGGCACACAATCCGCTGGATTGAAAGTGTTCGGTCAGCCTTCACCAGCCTTCGATCAGCCTGGTGCCGCCCCCCCCCAGCTGTTCTTGTACTACCACTCCCAGTGTTCCTGACCACTGGCCATGCTGGCTGGGGCTGATGGCAGTTGGAGTCCAAAGCCTTTGAAGGGCACCAGGTTGGGGAAGGCTGTGTTAGACCATGGCAACGGTGTACGGGTGCATTGCTACAAAATCAGGGCTACCTTTGGGTGGGGTGTGGGAGGCAGGTGCAATTCCAAGATGAAACACATAAAAATTATACCAAGGCAGTGAGTAGAAAAGGGTTGGGCTGCAACGGGACTCCACCCACGCCCCTGCAGGCAGCCCTCCACGCCACTGGGAAAACTGTTCTGGAGGGTTTCCCATCCCAGCAGAGCAGATTTTGAGGGTGGGGTGGGGGCTGTTGCGGGTGGGCGAGGGGGGATGGCTCCCCTCCCAGTCCCACTCGCAGAACTGCTTCTGTTGGCTGAACAACACCGTTGGATTCAACCCTCGGTGTGGAAATAGACCCGATTTTCTCATGAAGTGCCATACTGCAGCTTTTCCCAACCTGGTGGTGCACACCACGTGCGTTGAACTGCAAGTCCCATCAGCCCCTGCCAGCATTTTAAGACAGAGGAAGCATTGGAGAGATTCTTTGTGATGCATTTGGAGAAAGATAAGTGGCTCCCGAGGAAGGGAAAGTCCTTTCTGAAATGCGTTGGGCATAATGAAAGGGGTCCCCCCCTTTTCTTTTCAGGCACCTGAGAATATTTTCTCTTCTGTTTTGGGTCACATTATATTATGCCCATACTGCAGATGGGTGTGTTGAGGTGGATTTCATAGATTTCATAGATCATAGAGTTGGAAGGAGCCTACAAGGCCATCGAGTCCAACCCCCTGCCCAATGCAGGAAACTAGAGGAGGGGTCTCCCATCCAAGTAATAACCAGGCCTGACCCTGCTTAGCTTTCTACACGCAGACAAGCTGAGCCAACGTAAGCCATGAGCGTGATTTGCCTAAGGCCTCTCAGGGAGCCCATGGCAAAGGCAAGGTGGGAAGCAGGTCCCTGATTCATTACTGAGTGCTTTAGCCAATACTAGAAGCATGTGGGCACTGCTGCAAACGTGTGAAACATCATCTCCCGCAGGGAAATGCTTGTATAGGACCCACATGTAGATCAATTGGCTTCTTATCACGTGATCTCTCAACAGCTGAGGACTTTTTCACGTTTGTTGGAAAGCTTTGCATTTGAGTTGACATTGGGGCCTAGTCTCTCGACAAAGAGCACCTCACATGGTAAAGCAGTTCTTGGACTGTACCACTTTGATTGTGAGAAAGGGGGCGGATGACTGAATCTCATCCCCCTCCCCCGAAACATTGATGTATATAAAAAAAATCAGGGAAGAGGCTATGCTAGAACCTTCCTTCCTGACATCTAGTTATCTGTGTGTATGGAGACAAATGCCAGAAGGGTAGCCATGTTAGTCTGTTGCTGCAAAACCAGTGAAGAGTCTGGCAGCATGTTAACGGCTAAGCCATTTCTACCGGTGAGGTACTTCATAGGCCAGGGTAGTGGAGGCCATGGTGCTGAACCTATTTCGGTGGGGATGGGATTGGGAATAGCTCCTTAAATGGCTGCATTGCCCAACTGACACTGAAGCTACCAGCCTCCGCTGGCCCAGGGCCCATGAATTTGATGAAATGGGCTTTGACGCACAAAAGCTGATGCCACACAATACGTTTGTTAGTCACAGGAGACAATTTGTTGTTTATGTGCATGAAGGTTTGGCTTGTTGTTCTGTCATATGGGGAAGTTTTCAGCTGCATTGAACCTCAGCCTCTGTGATCTGCACATTGTATCAGTGGTTGGGTGCACCTCTCTCTTCCTGTCTTGCCAATAGATATTCAGATGTGTAATCATAGTGATGAGCCATGATATAATTTCTGTCTTCAGGCATCTTTCTGCAGTGCGCCTATTTCTTGCTTAGTGCATTCTGTGGCCCACTGATCTTGTGAAGGTCTGACACTATGATGTAGCACCACCTTTGTCAACCTGGTGCCCTCCAGCTGTGTTGGGGTTGTCTCCAGTGTGAGTCCTACTTAGGGTAGACCCATTGAAATGAATGAGCCAACGGCTGTGCTAGCTGGGGATGATGTGAATTGCAGCCCCAGGGTTGTATCTCATGTTAGTCCTACTTAGAGTACAGCCACTGAAACGAGTGGGACTTCGGCTGGTCATGGCAAACTGAAGTCCCATTCAGATGGAGTCCTCCAGATGTGTTGGAATACAACACCCATCGTTCTCTGCCAGCATGGCCAGTGGCCATACTGGCTGGGAATGATGGGAGTTGCAGTACAACAACGCATCTGGAGGCCACTGGCTTGGGGAAGGGTGATGCAGCATAGCAGCTAAGAATGCGAGCTGGGGAAATTCCCAATTCAAATCTCTCCTCAGACACAAACTCGCTCGGTGGCCTTAGCTAAGCCGCCATTTGCTTAGATTCAGCCCCTTCCTCTGCAATAGGCAGGGCTCATTACACTGGTAGATCTTAGAGCAGTGTTCTCCAACCTTGGGTCCCCAGATGTTTTCGGCCTACAACTCCCAGCTACGCTGGCCTGGGGCATGCTGGGAGTTGTAGGCCAAAAACATCTGGGGACCCAAGGTTGGAGAACACTGTCTAGAGGCTAGGGAAAGGATTGCTGAGGTGCTGGGTATACTTCCAAACCCCCAAATGGGGGTATGCATTTTCCTGGCATACAAAAAGGGTGGACTAGGGTTGGATTCTATGAAGGGGAACTGGACGGTCTTGTTCTAGCTACAGGGTCCGGTATACTGGATGGGACCCCTCTTATTTCTGCATTGAGGGGACTCGTAGCCTGTAGCTGCTTAACTGTATGAGCAATCAAAACTGCTGCTGGGAGTGTCGGTTGTTCCGGCTTAAAAAGATCCTTCCTTCTTATGCCGCCACCCCCTCCAATTAAAGCCACCTCCTGCAGTGAGTCTAAATTTCCACCACCATTGTCACCACCAGCTGCTCTTGCTCCTCATCCTTCCTCATCGCTGCTACCCCCTGCTTGACAGGCAGAGAGCCAGCGAGCAAGTTGGCAGTGGCATCTCCCGCTCTTCCTTCTCACTACCGCTGTTGTCTTGGCTAAAGCGAGAAGCAGACGAAACAAGGAGCAGCAACTCCAGGGAGTTCTTGTCAGTGGGCCCCTGCTGGGGTTTGGGCCTACCCTTGACCCTGGCCTTATAGATTTCATAGATTCCTAGAGTTGGAAGGAGCCTACAAGGCCTATCGAGTCCAACCCCCTGCTCAATGCAGGAAACTAGAGGAGGGGTCTCCCATCCAAGTAATAACCAGGCCTGACCCTGCTTAGCTTTCCACGCCCAGACAAGCTGAGCCAACGTGAGCCACAGGCCTTGATCTTCAATGTGGGAGAAAACCTCATTGGTTTCAGACTTTCAGTGAGCATTGTGAGCATGATGCACAGAGTGGGAGAAGCAGACACAGAACAATTTTCTTCCCCCCTTTCTTTTAATATTAGAATTGGGGGTTCATCTGATGAAATTAATTAGCAGGAGATTTATGACAGACCAAAAAAAAAAAAAAAGGCCTTCTTCACAACAACGTATTGTTAACTTATTGAATTCACAGCCACAAGACGCAGTGATGGTCACCAGCTGAGACAGTTTTAAAAGGGGATTAGACAAATTGATGGAGCTATTTTTGAGCTTACCTAAATTCTCCAGAAATCACTTTGAAGCTTGTTTCTGTTCACTCCTGTTTTAGTTTTTTGGCCTGTTTTTCAGCTCGTTCAAACGGGAAAAGCACGCAGTTTGAATGGGGAAATTGTGCATTTCTTTTTGTATTTTCCAAAAGTGTGCACTTTCCCCCCCATTGACTAAAGCATGAAAATTCGTATTTTTGGGGAAATTCGCATTTTAGAGTACACATGTTTTAAAAACCATACCCATTTTTCTAATGTGATCACAAATGTGGGGATTTGTGCACATTTCTCGGGGGGGGGGGGAAGCACTCCTGCTCTGGCCCTTGCATTTGGGATTGTGAATAGGACGTGTTCACA
The DNA here is from genome assembly GCA_021292165.1 of Shinisaurus crocodilurus. Lineage (NCBI taxonomy): Eukaryota > Metazoa > Chordata > Lepidosauria > Squamata > Shinisauridae > Shinisaurus > Shinisaurus crocodilurus. The sequence continues at coordinate 66,507 of JAHFWL010000671.1, forward strand.
TGATTTGCAAACAGAAAAGGAAATTCTTGTCCATCCCTAGGCCGGCTGTTCATCATGACGGCTATGTGGGGCCACCATGTTCACAGGCAGCAGGTAAATGCTGATTGTTGGGGAATGGTGCAGGCTGACGGCCTAGGCAAGGAAGCACTGGAAACAGGGGATTAGGCATTACGTTTACACATGAAATTTGGTTAAGGTCTTGGATTGCAGGTTCACTGATTCCGAATGTGAGCTAGCTAGCGTTCACTGACACAAGAGAAGAACACCTGCTAGTACTCCATGCAACAGTTCAATCTGGCGAACGCAAATCCAGGCCTGCAACTGGGCAAGCTGTCTTTCAAGGACACTTATTTGCCATTCCTGATCTTCTCATGAAGAGAAGAACAAGCTTCCAGAGATCTAAAAAAAATCCCAGAAGATCCCAAAGATCTCCAGAAGACAGACTGAGGAGCTTAGTGAATTCTGTAGGTTGGCATCAGAGATGTGTGTGTGTGTGGGGAATGGTACCACAGGGTTGTTTGTGTTCGTCTAAACCTTTGGCACCATAGAGATCATAGAATCTTAGAGTTGGAAGGGACTTTGGAGGTCACCTAATTCAATCCCCTGCTCAATACAGGAATCCTGTATTGAGCAGAGGGCTTTTGCTGGAGCCTGAGGGAAGTGAGCACATTCTTTTCGACAAGAACAGGCCTGGCACCAGCATCCATCACCCTTTGGCAGCTGCAAGGGCCACAGCCAACACCTGCCCTAGCCTCCCCTTTTGGAAAAAAACACATCCTAGCCGCCATTTAAATTACCCACAATGCCCATGACATAATGACACTCTGGGGAAATAAAAAGGGCAGCTCCTGGGCCCAGTTGCGCAGAATGCCCACCATCAATGTCAGGTAAGCTGGAGGAGGTCTACTGAAGTAGTGGTGGGGCACTAGAGGGAACTTTGCCAAGCCCCCCCACCCCCAACCTGGAGCCAGCCCTGGGAAAGAATGTAACCGAAGTCTGTGAAAGCCAGTTCCCAACACCCCGTCCTACTTTTCTGACATTCCATCACGCTCAAGTGTGACTAAGAACCCATGGATAGGGTTATGCAGATGAAGGGGCAGGGATATGCAGATAGGCGGAGGTTTCATTCCTAAGGGCTGGGGTCTCTAGAGGCAGGAAAACAGGTCCAACTCTTCCCCTAATCATCTCCCTGAGTGCATCTATTGACTTTCACTTAGGTCATTGAAGGGCTACTATTCATTCCTATGGAGAAAAGATGATGATGATGATGATGATGATGATGATGATAATAATAATAATAATAATAATAATAATAATAATAATAGCCATTCACTCCTATGGAGCAATAAAGCACTGAACATGGGGCACCGTTTGAGTGAAGCAAAACCTGCCCCCCCCATGCCAGATAGTGGGTGGCCTGGTTCTCATCGACAGACATCCCACAGAGGGTGCCGGTGTCCCTGTGAACAGAGTGTGCAATGACACACACACAGCCCCTGGCTCTGGGAATCCTTGTGGGAAACGAGCATCTCCTGCCCCACCCATCCATCGTAGCGATGGAGCTATTTGGCTAGTCGACAAGAATGGTGGCGAGGATCAAAGTGATACAGTGCCCCTTGCAAACAGGGCTTCAGAGGGGCATGCACTCATGGACATTGATGAAGAACTGTCAAGCCATTCTGTCAAGTGGAAAGGAAATTGTGTGTGTGTGTGTGTGTGTGTGTGTGTGTATAAATACATATATATCACACACACTCAGACACACACACACACACACACACATGCTAAAGTGGCCTTTCCCAACCTCCAGATATGTTCAACTGCAATTCTCGTCATTCCTCTGCCAATGGGCATGCTGGCTGGGGATGATGGGAGTAATAGTCCAATACATCTGAAGGAGTGAGGTTGGGGAAGGCTGTGCGAAAGAATATGAAGCGAGTGCCATATTGAAGGGTTACCCGCAGTAATTAATTCAGGGCTTTCCAACCCTGGATCCCCAGATGTTGCTGGCCTACAGCTCCCAGCATACGCAGCCAGCATGGATAACGGCAAGGGATTCTGGGAGCTGTAGTCCAGCAACAGCTGGGAACCCAAGGTTGGAGAGCCCTGAATTAATGAATCACTTGAGGCTGCAATCCTGTACACACTTAATTCGGAGTAAGTCATAAATTTCATAGGTCATAGAGTTGGAAGGGGCCCACAAGGCCATCGAGTCCAACCCCCTGCTCAATGCAGGAAACTAGAGGAGGGGTCTCCCATCCAAGTAATAACCAGGCCTGACCCTGCTTAGCTTTCCACGCGCAGACAAGCTGAGCCAGCGTAAGCCACAGGCCTGTGGGGTAAGTCCCATTGAACCTAGTAGGATTTCCTTCAAAACAGCCATCCCTAGGATTGCACTGTTAGTGACATAAGGTGCTGATCCCCAAACAGCAGGTCTGATCGCAGCGCATGGCCCGCTTGTTTGGCTCCTTTAAAAAACCAGCTGCAGATTATATTTTATTTGATATAGATTCAGTGCTCCTTCCTATAAAGTCCCTTTATTCTCCTTCTCCTTCTCCTTCTCCTTCTCCATGACATTTTATTTTATTTTGAAATAAAGTTTATAAAATAAAGGCAACAACAACGACAACAAAAGACGAGCATACATAATAATAAATCAAGATCACTAAAGAAACAAAGGAATTCGCTCATTATAATTCTTAGTCTATAACCGATGTGCTTATGGAACATCTATAGTAAAACGGCCTAAGTAGGAGCTCAATGCCTAATGAAAGAGTAAAAATACCATTTATACAGCATATAAAAGGAGCGTGTGCAAGTGTGTGTTATTTTGCATGTATGTGTGTATTAGTCAGAAAAAGTATAGGCAACTGTACCGGGGAATATTCAGTGCAGTTTTAGTTCTTTGGAAAACAGAGAGCTAAAGCAGAAAGAGAACCCGCAGTCCTAGGCACACTTACCTGGGAGGAAATCCCATTGAACTAAGTGGGGCTTACTTTTGAGTAGACACGTCAGTCTACGGGTCTCCTCAACAATGTACTAAAACTATTGGATTCCTTGCTTGCTGCACATGCTGAGTAAATTTTACTTAGACATGCTGGCTGGGGAATGCTGGGAGTTGTAGGACTTTTTTCGGTCTAAACACACATAGGATTGCGCCTTCAGTCTGGATCCAAGCCATCATTTTAAAAACTAGCAATCATAAAAACTGCATTTTGGCATTTTGCGCTTTAATGTCCCTCATTACTTAGCATCTAGGCTTTCCTGGTATGTTCCTGGTAGGAATTTAAGAACGGTGGGCCAGGGATTATTAGCGGTCCCATCGACACGCTCTGCCTTGTCAAGGCTGCGAACCTTTCAGGACCTGGTTCCACTTTTGTGGAACAGGCTTCCCGTGGACCTCGAATTGGAGGAGGATCTTTCCCGCTTTCGTACGGGATTAAAGATTTATCTTTTTAGTCAGCCAGAATGAGTGGTTGGGCTAATGTGGTGGTTGCTTGGATTCGATACTGTAAACATAACAAGCGGTTGGTGTTAGTTATTTTATTGTATTGTTATGTTTACTGTATATGTTATTTGTCCCGCCCTTTGGTGTAAGGGGCGTTATAAATAAACGTTTATTATTATTATTATTATTATTATTATTATTATTATTCCTCCATATATGTGTGAGAAGTGGGGATGCCCCTTCTACTACTACTACTACTACTACTACTACTATTATTATTATTTCCCTCATATTTATTTATTTATTTATTTGTTGTATTTCTGAATCACCCATTTGGCCGGCGAACCGGCCACTCTGGACGATATGCAGATGTATGCAGATTTTAACTCACTCACTCACTCACTCACTCACTCAAGTCATTTGATTAACAGACAAAGATTTCTTTAATTGGGTAACACAGCTTTAGTAGAATGATTTCCTGGAAACCCTCCTCTCCCCCCCCCCGCTGCCCCAACATATTACCATAATAATTTGAAATGGATGAAACCTCCACATTTAGAGGCAGTGTATCTCCCACTCACTATGACATGCTGAAGAGAAAGTGTAGGGAATGGTTATCTTTATTATTCCATGCTTGTTTTCCTGGGGCACCTGACTGGCCACTAGTGGAAACAGAGTATTGGACTAAATTGACATATTGGCTGAGTTCACATGACACGATGACTGGGTTCAGACAACACGATAACCCACACTTAGTTAAGGGTTGAGTATATGCTGAGTGTGGGTTGTCATTGAACTGTGGGTTGTTGTAGAAACATGGTTTATTGTGTTGTCTGAACCCAACTGAGATAACACACCATAGTGAACAACCCACAGTTCACAACCCAACAACAAACCATGGGTTCTCTTCATGGGTTGTTCATTGTTAACAAGCCATGGCTTGTTAGTGTAGTTGGGTTCAGACAACACACTAACCCATGTTTCACCAACAACTTACGGTTAAATGACAACCCGCACTCAACCCTTGAGTGTGGGTTATTGTGTTATCTGAACCCAGTCAATGACTGAATCAACAAAGCAGTTCTTATGTTGTGTTATATTTGTTGACATTTTGGAGACTGTCCATGTAGAAGATTAACTGAGTAGGAAGGGGAAGAGTAGAATGTTTAGAGCAGGCGTGGGCAACTTCTGGCCCTCCAGATGCTTTGACCTACAACTCCCATCAGCCCTAACCAACATAGCCAATGGTGAGGGATCATGGGAGTTGTAGGCCAAAACATCTGGAGGGCCACAAGTTGCCCACCCCTGGTGTAGAGCAAGCTTCTCCAACCTGGGCCCCTCCCAAAGGTTTGGACTACAGCTCCTATCAGCCCCAGCCAGCATGGTCAGAGATGATGAAAGTTGTGGTCCAAAACATCTACAGGGATCCAGAGGTTGGGGAAAGCTGCTTTAGAGATTCGCAGAACACCCGTCCTACTTGAAAAAGAGTATTATGTGACCTGTAAGCTTGCAAGTCTTTCTCCAATTGTACCATTTGGAATCGTGTTCAGACAGAAGCACTGTCATTACTGGAAAAAAAGACTTACTGCATTCAGGACCAATTAGCAGGCTTCAGCAGGGATATCTTTTATAGCTTTAAACAGTTTGCTTTCTCAGCAAGAGGTGATGTGCAGAATAGCTGCTTCCAAGAGGACAGCCGGCAATGCTAGTGCTGGCCACAAGGGGTCACACGTTGTGTTATTGTGTGCTGCAAACTCTGCGAAGGTTTAGAAAACAGTGAAATTGAATTATTGGGCATATATTACCAGTGAATAATGGGAGGAAGGTAATTGTACACTGGATGAACAACTGACCAACCTCCCACTGCTGTTACTTGGGACGGAAGTGTGGGTTTTCCATCAAGCATACTGATGCAAGCCCCTGAAAGTTTCCACTTGAATGGGTGGATTTAAAAAGATGGCATTGTGTGGTTTATTTTGTTTTAATTCAAACTGAGAGTTTCCAAGAGCATCACTGGGAAGTTATTTTGACAGGAAGGAATTGCAGTTGGTTTTCACGAGCTCCATTGCTGGCATGAATGGCTCACAATATTTTGACAGTCTGGAGGATGCACAAAAGCAGTAGCTGTAGAAATGGGACCACAGGTCTTCTTTGGAGGGGTGGAAAAACTCACGTTACAGCCAAAGCCCACAAGCCGGAGCCAACGTGAGAGTGCTGGTTCCCTGGAATTGGCTGTGGCAGATGGAGCTCCTTGAGCACAGAAGATATACTTGGCCAAGCTGGCAAAAAGCAGAGAGTTAGGCTTGGTTGTTTGCTCCCAGTGAAATTTGTCTTGGCCAGGGCATCGCACTGACTCATTGACTAAGAGCCAGAGACTACACAAGGAAGCAGGGAGGTTTCAGTCATGTACAGAAGGATTATGAACCTGGCGTTTTCTTTCTTCTGTATCCTCTGATTTAGAAAACTAGATGTCAAAGAAGAGTTCTAGCCTAGCCTTTTCCCCGATGAGCTACTTTTCTACATGCAGGCTCTCTCTCTCTCTCTCTCTCTCTCTCTCTCTCTCTCTCTCACACACACACACACACACACACACCTTTCCTCTGGGTGCTGCCATTCACAATGGTGGAACCGGTGGGTGTCTACTGGGGAAAGAGCCTTCTGTGTAGTGGCCCCATCTGTGGAATGCCCTTCCTTGGGAGATCTGCTTTGCATCTTCACTATATATATTTAGATGTCAGGATAAGACCTTTCTATCCCGGCACACATTTAAACTTGGATCTGTTGCTCTGATTACTGCTGGCTCTTTAATATGTTTAATATTTTCAATGATTAAATATTTTGACATTTTCACTGTTGAATTTATGGTGTTTTGGTTGTCATTTTATTGTGTTTTGGGCTATTGTTGTGATTGTAAACTGCTCCGAGGGCATCTGCAAGTTGGGTGGTATATAAGACACCCCACCCTCCCAGTCTGATGTGGTATAGGCCAGTAACCGGATAACCTACACCTCCTGTTTGTGAAAATTAGGTCTAAGTTTCTCTTTTAAAGGGGAGCTCAGTTTTCTTGGCAATGTCTGGACAGATAGCAGGTGACAGGTGAGATCCGCTGGCTGGCCGGGTGCCTCCGTCCTCAAGTTTCTAAAAGGAGCTTTTCCCAGATGGGAGATATGTGGTGGAGAAGGGCTATAGCTCAGTGGGAAAGCATAGGCTTTTCATATACAGTCATGCCTTGGATTGAGAGCATAATTCGTTCCGGAAACGTGCTTGTAATCCAAAACACTCTTATATCAAAACGAAATCCCCCCCCCAAAAAATTTGTACAGAGATTTTTAATTTAAGCCGTACTAGAACTACAGTACTTGTATTGCAAGACGTCGCTTGTATATCAAGTAAAATAAATAAATAAATAAATATTTAAAATGTGCTTGTCTTGCAAAACGCTCTCAAACCAAGTGACTTGCAGTCCAAGGTATTACTGTATAAGGTCCCAGGTTCGATCCCACGCATCTCCCACAGTATGACTGAGAAAGACTCCTGTCTGAAACCCCGGCAAATCTCTGCCAGTCAGTATGGACAATACTAGAGCTGTATTCAAATGGCCCCTCGAAATTCTCCATCCTACTTTTGGGCAGAGACATGGGGAGGGGAGCATTTCACAGATTTTTTTTTTTCCGGGTGGGGGAACAGTTTCTCAGGGTGGGATTCATCATCAGCAGTGTCAGGATAGCACAGCCACTTCCTTTCCCCTTCCCTTCCCTAAGGTGTGTGTGTCGTGGGTTTTTGTGTTTTGGGCAGCAACTGTGTTGGCTTCCTAGCCACCATTCTGCATCCTCCACGTTGCCCGCCCCATGCCCTCCTTCCCGTGGGGGATTATGGGGGAAATATGGCAGCCACCACACAAACCAAAAGGTGCAGAATATTTGGAGAAAATTCTACTATGTGGTCTTCTTTCTTTTTTTTTAGGGCAGTGGGGAAAAAAGAGAAATCCCTCAGAAATGTTCTCCCCCCCCCCAAAAAGGGGCCTTTTTGAGAAATATTGGCTCAGCTTCTAGACAATGCTGAACTAGATGATAGACCAAGTGGCTGACTTGGTGAAAGGGAGCTTTCTATGAACCTAGCAGATCTGAGCAGGGCTCTGTTTCATAGGGGAAGTTGGAGCCCTCCTGGCTGAGAGACATACGTACTCACGGGTAAGCAGCCCAGGTTGGACAGTTCACTTGCGAGTATTCTGCTGCCATGCCTTTGAATATATGAACTATGTAACTGCAAAGAGCAGCAGCGCTAGCAAAATACATACATACATACATACATAATAAATAAAAAATAAAAAATCCGGGATGGGGAAGAAGAGCTCCAGCTTCCCCAACCTGGTGCCCTTCAGATGTGTTGGACTACAACTCCCAGCATGCCCCAGCCAGCATGGCTAATGGTCAGAGATTATGGGAGTTGTGAGTTGTCCCAGGGGAGGGACTGTGGCTCAGTTGTAGAACCCGTGTTTTGCATGCAGAAGGTCCCAGGTTCAGTCCCCGGCATCTCCAGGCAGGGCTAGGAAACAATCCTGCCTGAAACATTGGCGAGCCGCTGCCAGTCAGTGTCAACCACACTGGGCTAGATGGACCAATGGTCTGACTCAGTATATGGCAGCTTCCGATGTTCCTATGTAATCCAAAACATCTAGAGGACACTGAGTTGCCCACCTCTAGCTGTGGAAAATACTGATCTAGATGGATCGGTTGCCTGAGCCAGCATAAGACAGCCTCCTACCTTCCATTATGGGATTATGGGGATTATGGGAGTTGTAGTCCAACACATCTGGAGGACACCAGGTTGGGCAAGGCTGGGATACCTTGCCCCTTTATCTGGAGGAGAAGACCAGTGCTCTGCACATGCACCATGAGATTGTTTACCTGGATTATTTTATGTTTTCCTTAAAGTTGTCCGTATCTTTGACTTTGCTCGTCTCCTTTTCCTCTGCAAACATCTTTGCTTCTTTTTAAGGGCAATGGGAGTATATGGATAATTATGCCCGGGCAATGCATTATTAAAGCTGTGCTGGGCAACTTCACAGGGTCCGGGGGCCAGCTTCCCACCCCTGGAATCCACTGCGGGCCACACTCACAGCCCGAAATCACCACCTCTGGATTGCTGTTGAAATTTGGCAGGGGGCAAAGAAATCTGCTTTTTCACTTGGAAACAAAGTGTGTGGAGAACATGCACTTTGTTTTAATGCAGAATTGTGTTTCCCAGAAAACCCGCGGGAGCTCAAATTTGCGTTAAAACAGGGCGCATGCTCCCTGAACATTTTGTTTTAAAGTGAAAAGGCAACTTCCCCCCCTTTTTTTTTTGCTGCCACTCCCCTGCAATTCAGTTGGCAATTCAGCAGTGGCAACTTGAGGGGTCATCGACATAGACATCGAATCATAGAGTTGGAAGGGGCCTACGGGGCCATCGAGTCCAACCCCCTGCTCAATGCAGGAGAACAGACGTGGGCAGCCCAGGCAGTCACCCATCCAAGCACTGACCTGGCTCATACCTGCTTCGCTTCAGCATGTGTCCTGCATTATGTGCTCTCGATGCCCCCTGCGGTGGTGGTGGGTCACAAAAACGCTGGAGAGGTCATATGGAGCCTATGGGCCACATGTTCCCCACTCCTGTATTAAAGGATAATCGCTCTCCCTGTAAAACAATCTCGCTCAAACCTTTTAAAGAAAGAAACAATCCCACACTATTATCTTAGCATCTCTCTTGGAATGATTTGGCTTTTCATGCCTTCCTATCATTATATAACCTGTGCTGTTAATACACACGCACACACACACACATGCCACATTCCGACACTGCCCCGGGTGTTCTGTTATTTTAAAGTGGGGCGGGATCCTGCGTATGTTCGATAAGATATCATCAGGTAGGGCTAGTGTGGTAAAAACACAACTACAAATGAGGAAGATCCCAGTTCAAGATGTATGTATTTTTCTAATATATATATATATATATCATAGAATCATAGAATCATAGAAAAGTAGAGTTGGAAGGGGCCTACAAGGCCATCGAGTCCAACCCCCTGCTCAATGCAGGAATCTAGGTCAAAGCATCTCTGACAGATGTCTGTCCAGCTGCACCTTGAATGCCTCCAGAGTGGGAGAGCCCACGACCTCCCTAGGTAGTTGATTCCATTGTCTTATTGCTCTGACAGTCAGGAAATTTTTCCTGATGTTTAGGTGGAATCTAGGTTCCTGTAACTTGAGCCCATTATTCCGTGTCCTGCAAACTGGGATGACCGAGAAGAGATCTTTGCCCTCCTCTGTGTGACATCCCTTCAAATACTGGAAGAGTGCGATCATATCTCCCCTCAGTCTCCTCTTCTGAAGGCTAAACATGCCCAGTTCTTTCAGTCTCTCCTCATAGGGCCTTGTTTCCAGTCCCTTTATCATCCTTGTTGCCCTCCTCTGAACCCTCTCCAGTTTGTCTATGTCCTTCTTAAAGTGAGGTGCCCAGAACTGGACGCAGTACTCAAGATGAGGCCTAACCAGTGCCGAGTAAAGGGGAATTATCACTTCCCGCGATTTGGAAGCTATACTTCTATTAATACAGTCCAAAATTGCATTTGCCTTCTTTGCAGCCACATCGCATTGCTGGCTCATATTCAGTTTGTGATCTACCACAATTCCAAGATCCTTCTCACTTGTAGTATTGTTGAGCCAAGTATTGTTGAGCCAATATATATATTATGATACCCTTCAGCAAAGCTATCAGGGCAGTGTACAGCTAGATAAATAATGCATCACTATAAAATAGATAAAAAATCATACTTCGGAAAGCAACAGAGCAGAACAACAGCATAAAAAACAACAACGACATGAAACCTCGGCAAAGCAGATAAAAAACAAACATACGCACAATTGGTATTACATGTTAAAAGCCTAGGCAATTTTTTTTAAAGAAAGCATCTTTGATGGACAACAGGATGACGTCACAGCGGGTGCTAGCTGAACCCACCTGGAGAGGGCATTCCAAATCTTGCTGTCGCTGTGAACTCAGGAGGTCATCTCATCACTATCTCTCATCCTCTCATCCCATATCCATCTTCAGTTTGGGGAAGACGCTCGTCCTCAGTGCTGGCTCCAGCTTCTTGATGGCCCTTAGGCAAGACACCCTCAATAGGGCCCCTCCCTCAGCGAGTCTACCTTCTCATTGCCATTGCCACCTCCTCATCCTCTCATCATTGCTACCACTAGCTTGCCTACTTCACAGGCAAAGAGACAGTGAGCAAGCAGGCAGCTACATCTTCTGCTCCTCCTCCTCACCACTAATGTTGCATGGACCAGAGTGAGATGCAGGTGAAAAAGCAGGTTGCAATGGTAAGAAGAACATAAGAACATAAGAGGAGCCCTGCTGGGTCAGAACAAGGGTCCATCTAGTCCAGCATTCTGTTGCACACAGTGGCCAGGCCAGCTGCCCACTGGGATCCCCTCAAGCGGGACACGAGTGCGACAGCACCCTCCCTGCCCATGTTCCCCAGAAACTGGTGCACATAGGCACACTGCCTCTGATACTGGAGGAAGTGTATAGCCAATCAGGATTAGTAGCCATGGATAGCCTTTTCCTCCATGAATTTGTCCAAGCCCCCTTTTATAGCCCTCCAAATTGGTGGCCATCACTACATCTTGTGGAACGGTGAAGAGGAGGAGAAACTCCAGGGAGCTCTTGACAGTGGGACCATGCTAGGGTGTGGGTCCTCAGCTGGTGCCCCACCTTTGATGCTGGCCCTGCTTATTATACTGACCCACCTTACAGGGTTGGGTGTGTTGTAACACATAGAACAAGATAATGTAGTTGGAGAACTTCCAACGTGCCGTATCAACTGCTATGGGTGGCATTTAAGTGAAGCTTTGGGACACAGTGTAATTTTATTTACTGCAGTTATCCCACGTACAATGTCGAGATCTACCAGCAGTACATTTTTGAGATTTGTCCTCATTCCCATTTGTGTTGTCGTGAGATATATTTACACAAAATTATCTATCATACTGTGTGCTTGTTGCTGGCTGTGGGGGCCCTTTTATGCTGAGATCAGAGGCGGTTCCATAAGACGAATAGATGAACAAAAATATGTCATTAAACAGAAAACAGCTTTCCATCTAGGGTGGCCACGTGTCTTCCCTTACAGAGGACAGCTCCCCTTGTATTTCCTCTAGTTCAGTGTTCTCCAACCGTGGGTCCCCAGATGTTTTTGGCCTACAACGCCCAGCACTGCCCCAGCCAGCGTAGCTGGCTAGGGCATGCTGGGCGTTGTAGGCCAAAAACATCTGGGGGCCCACGGTTGGAGAACACTGCTCTAGTTGAAGGCATCCTTAATTTGAAGTGCTCTCAAGTCCAAGTCCAGTTTAAAGATAAAGAACCATCAGAAGGGAGAACAGCAGAAGCCTTGAAGTTGCCCATCCATATTTAGCACCTGGACAACAGACTGAACGTGTTTATACTACAGCCTTAAAATGCTTGAATGGGCAGGCATTCCCTCTCCTTAGGGAACTCTGGGTTGTGTGTGCAGATCACGTGGTTACATTCTTCTTCCATACTAGGTGGAATGTATTGCATTTCTATTTAAAATTGCAGGTAATTTATTTCTACATTTGCATCCATACATATAAATACATATAGAATGCACATTTTATGAAAACGGGCGTCCTCTCTTTTAGTGATGCATATCCTCTTTTTCTGACAATGCATGAGTAGCCATCCTGTTTCCAACCCCCCCCCCAATCCAGTTTACCAGTTCCCCATGACCCCCTGTGATTTAGTCGCCCTTACAGATATATTTATACTACAGCCTTAAAATGCTTGAATCAGCAGGCATTCCCTCTCCTTAGGGAACTCTGGGTTGTGCAATTCTCTAAGGGGGCAAGGGAACTCTAATTCTCAACAACTTTACCAAACTGCAGTTCCCAGAATTCTTTGGGGGGGGAAACCATGACAGTTTAAGTGGTGTAAAATTACGGCTGCAACATGTCTTAAATTTAGACTGTAAGCCTGGGGGCAGGTAGTGCCATGCTACATATCTTTGCAAGCTGCCCTGGGAGCATTTTTTTTTTTTTTTACTAAAGGGCAGGGTATAATAAATAAATAAACCAAACCAAACCAGAAGATTTGCAAAACAAAGTGCTGGGCTGTAGCTACCCACCATGTTTATTTTCCAAGAATGCCTCTGAGGCCCACATGTGGCCCAGAGGCATTCCAGGAAGAGAAGATGGCCCTAGACTAGAGGCTGGCAATCTGCTTTATGGCAGGCTAGCCTCCCACTGAAAAGAATATATATATATTTTTAAAAAATAAAATTAAAAAAATCAGGCAAGGCAGGGAGCCTGTGGGCACCAAGAGAGTTGCCTGCAGGGATATTGGCACCTACAGGCACCACATGGGAGACTCCCAGGCTGAGAGTTTGTCAGCTATCCCAGTGCCTTTGTGCTGATTAGCCAGAAAAATGGAAGGTGGGATCCAGTTTCACTTCTTAGCGGGGCTTTGCGTAGCAGACAATTTGGGTAGAATACTGACTGCATGTTTCCCCTTATATTTTCAAAAGTGAAATTCAAGCTGAAATTTCAGAGAGAGGACCTGGAAAACCACTGAGGAGTCTAGGCCCATCCAAGCACCCCCATGGCTATTTTATTTTTCTGCTTCTGCCTCCGGAACAACACCTCATGGCAATACCTTTCAAACTTCCCTTTAGTGATCACAGAGGACAGATTTGCTCAGAATGTCAGCCCCTGGGCTATTAACAAAACACTGCCAATTTTGCAAAGCCTGGTAAAAATTGCAGCCATTGGGGAAAACGCTGCTGTTTCCTGAGATGGCTGTAAAGGCCAATTTTATTTTATTAGAATGATAGCAGAAAAACCTCCTACTTGAAGCTGTGGACATCAGGTTTACATTAGTAGCTTCCTGCACTGGAGTTCTTCAGATCTGGAGCTGATTTTGTTTTTTTAAATTCTTTGGTCAGAGGGGTCACATCAAGCTGAAAATATGATGCAACTTCAGTGTAACCAAATATAGGATAGAGTCTGCAAATCAGCACCACGTACGCTGTCATAAGTACTACACAAACATAATAACACTGTTCTAGATGGGCCACAACTAGGAATGGGGAATAAATGTGCTCAGTTAAAGACTAACAGATATATTCTGGCATAAGCTTTCTTGGACTGTAGTCCATCAGATGCATGAAGTGTTATCGAGAGTTTCAGGTATATATATACAGTACATAGGTGGGATTGTAAAAAGTGAGAAGGGAAGTCAATGCTGGAACTACTGACAGTGACAATCACATTGGGAATACTGCGTACAACTCTGGCCACTGCATCAAATAAAGGTGGCGTAGTGGTGAGAGTGTTGGACTGGGAGTCGGGAGATCCGGGTTCCAGTCCCCGCTTGGCCATGAAACTCACTGGGTGACTTTGGGCCAGTCACTGACTCTCAGCCTAACCTACCTCACAGGGTTGTTGTGAGGATAAAATGGAGAGGATGATGATGATTATGTAAGCCGCCTTGGGTTCCTTACAGGAAAAAAGGCGGGGTATAAATATAATAAATAAATAAAAATAAAATTGAGTAGAGTCTGGAAAAGTACAGAAAAGGGCAACTGAAATGATCAAGGGGCTTCCTTCTCCTCCAGGAATTTGTCCAATTCCCCTTCTAAAGCTGTCCAAATTGGTGGCCATCACGACATCTTGTGGAAGTGAATTCCATAGTTTAACTCTTGCGCTATATGAAGAAGTCCTTCCTTTTATCTGTCCCGAATCTCCCACCAATCAGCTTCTGAACTTTTAAGGAGCTATCCATGGTGCTGAACCTAATTTGGGGTTAGCTCCTCTAAAGTTCAGAGTAAAACCCAGGGGGGATAGAGCATCCCACTGACATTGGAGCCACCAGCCTCCAATGCCAAAATGGGACCATCCATGCATAAGAGCGAGTTAAAAGTAGACTTGTGGGGGGAATCCCAACAACTTCAGAAAAAAACAAGGGGGAGGGGAAACACCCCCCCCCAACCCAATGAAGATGGAGCATGCTGAGTAGCCATAGAACACCATGTTTCTGGTGAGAGAGAAAAATAGACAACTAGGAGCAGCAAGTGGAATGGAGTATCCTGGAGGAGGGCATAGCTGGCTTGAACCCTGAATGGTAGCACTCCCTGCTATAACATTTTGTTGTAGGTCTCACTCCTTACTAATATTAATACATATAATTTTAACTTGGCTTTTAAAATTGTTGTAATGTTTTTAAAAAATGGTTTACTTTGATTTGAATATATTTTTGTTTTCTGAACCTTTTGTAAACTGCCTTGATTGGCTTCAGAAAGGTGGTATCGAAATATAACCAACCAACCAACCAACCAACCAATGTATCTTCCAGAACTCAGCACAGCTACTGACAAAAGGTTCTTTTAAAGTGCAATCCTTCACAGCTTTAGACAGAAAAAAGGCTTACAACTCCCAGCATGCTGGCTGGGGTATGCTGGGAGTTGTAGGTCTTTTTTCTGTCTAAACTTGCATAGGATTGTGTCCCCTGGAGCGCTAACTTCAATAACTTGGATGATTTCATTTTATGTGATTGTTCATTCTGTCTTTCTTGTTTCTTTCTTCCAATTTAGAATCAAGTTTTTTACTGGGCAATGCTCAAATTGTGGACTGGCCTGTAGTTTATAGTAATGACGGATTTTGTAAACTCTCTGGATACCACCGAGCTGACGTCATGCAGAAAAGTAGCACCTGCAGGTAAGTCCGCTTGGATTGCTTTGGCTGGGGCAGGGAGGAACCCTTTGTGTTTTTGAATCTCCTAATTACCATATCATATAAGAGATGGTTGCCCAGATGCCCGTAACTTTTCCTTTCAATATGTGTGCATTCATTTCAGAATGAATCACAAATTTAACCAAATGGGGCTCCTTCTGAAATGAATGCATTGAAGAGCGAAAGGGTAGAAATGGTATCAGTTTCACTACTTCATTATGTCTACATTCTACATTCTACTATTCAAGGGCTGGAGAAATCCAGTGAAATGTTCTCCCCAATTTCTCTCACCACAGATAGGGGTGAAGTTAGGGATCTGTGAAGAATCTGGTAGGGTTTTCATGATTTGGCCCCCCAGATTCTGGTTCACCAGTCCTGCACTATTGCCAACTCGCTGTCGTGCAAGTTGAACCAGCTTGCGGACTTCCATCTCTAAGATGGATCATGGCCATGATTTGCGCCTTAAAAAAAAAAAAGCTAAGGGAATTTGCACAAATTGCGCTATTGTGCAAATTGTGTATCTTTACACAAATTGCATACATCACAGTATTTTGCATGTTTTGTGCAAATCAACACCTGAAAAGCACGTGGATCTAGCATGATTTGTGCAAATCAGCCAATTTTATGCAGATTTCGCTAGATCCATGTGCTTTTCAGGTGCTGATTTGCACAAAGTGCACAAATTCCACAATTATGCAAATTGCATAAAGTTACACAAATTGTGCAAATAGCATTTTTTTTTTTTAATGCACAAACTGTGGCCTGTCTTAGAGACAAAGTCCGTGGAAAATACCCTGACTCAGCATGCTTCTGATAATCAGATCGGAACCAGGCAGGAAGTCCGTCGAGCCAGACTTCCCAGCATCAGCACATCCCTAGGTCACTCGTGAAGCATTTTGAGAGGCCATTTGTATACAGCTCTAAAGCCAGCTTGCTGCATTGTATGCCTTCAGACTGTGTTCTTGCCAGCCCATGGAAGCAAACAAATGTGAATGTGACCCACTGTAATTAAAGATGAGAGAGAGTCAGAATTAATCATGGCCTACAATTTGGCATTTGGGAGGATGTTGGAGCTTTCATGGGTTCTGTCCTTTGTATCACGTTGAGGTCCTGTATGTGGATTGCGTGGGGGTGGAGTGGAGCGTTAAGAATGTAACACTTTTATCTATCGTCAGCTCTCTCTCTTCTCTCTTTTTTTTATGTGATGGGTTCTTGAAAGCATACCCAGAGCGTCACTTAAATCGAATGCTTTATAGCAGCAATATAAATCTTTTCCTCCGGCAATGGAGCCCGCCACCTATATTCGCTTTAGAGGGTTCCATAACAGTTTTGCAACTGTAAACGTTGAACAAAATAAGGTGTAAATCATAGTTAAGCATACGTAGCTTGCAATTACGCTGTAGTCCAAACCATAAATATGTCTGTAAGAGTGCCATTTTCTTTGCTGGTAAACTTGTGAAGCCAATGCGTATATTCTTTCTTTCCCTTTCTCTCTCTCCCCCCCCCCCCATCTCCCTTTCTCCAGTTTTATGTACGGTGAACTCACAGACAAGAAAACAATTGAAAAAGTCAGACAGACATTTGATAACTATGAGTCAAACTGCTTTGAAGTCCTCTTGTACAAGAAAAACAGTACGTATGGAATCATTCACAACTCCCTGCACTGGTAATCATGATATATACTGTGGTGCAGTGGTAAATTTTGAAGTCTAGGCACTTGTCATGAGGGTCCCCATAGCCACGGTTCCAAGGAGAGTCCAAAATTGCAGGAAGCTGCGTTGATGCATATCGGCAAACCAATTCTAGCAGTTTTCATCTGCTAGGAGCAGGTCTTTTGTAAAGCTAATGGACAGTTAAAGGCACAATCCTATGCCTGGGGCATGCTGGGAATTGCAGGACTTTTTTCTGTCTAAACATGCATAGGATTGTGCCTTTAATTGTCCATTCAAGACCAAGTCACCACAAAATTTTATTGTTGCTGGGGAAATTCATTTCCCTACAGCTGCTGTGAGAATTGCAGCAAAGCTCGGACAGAACGGGGAATTCTGAGCAGGTGGGGGTGGCAGATGACCTCAGCAACCCTGCAAATAAAAAAGTACTGGTGCTGCACCCCTTCGAGCCCTGGGTCTACTACATGGGTGGATATGAATTAACAGCAAACATCATTTTCTGAGCGTAGGGCCTTGTGCAGCCAAAACAGCACCATCCGTGCGCAAGAGGGCGTTCTATCCAACTGTCATCTCACACCTATTTGTATGCCTAGCAACCAACACACACACAAGAACGCAGGAAAGTCTGCCATCTATAGCAGGTTTTGGAAGTCCAGGCTCAAGAACGGTTAGGATCACACAGAGCTAAGCCACGACCAGCGCTGCTTTGCAGTCTGGAAAGTGGAAACACAATGAAGTTAAAGTTTGGGGATTTAGGGAAGCAGAAAGAAATCAGAAGTAGGGTAAAGGCAGCTGGGACAGGCCTCTGCCATCTGTGCAGCTACAGCCCATTTTTTATGATCACATTTTCATGCATATTTCCATTTGACAGGCAATTAGCCAGTTCAAAATCATCATCATCACATAGCCAAGGTTAAGTTAAGTGCTGTTAGATCCTATGGATTTCAGTGCTTAATTCTTCCATGGTATTCAATGTGTTTGAGCATGTGGGTAGTTCATTCTGTGAAATAATAGGTGAGCATCAGGATGACGAGCCTGGCTTTGAATTGTTATTTTGCTCTGCATGATGATGTGTGTTTTATTTGATGCCTTTTTAATTACAGGAACACCTGTTTGGTTTTACATGCAAATTGCACCGATAAGAAATGAGCATGACAAAGTGGTTTTATTCCTGTGCACTTTTAAAGATATCACTTTATTCAAGCAACCTATTGAAGATGAATCAACCAAAGGTAATTTTTGAAGGTTCAAAGTGATTGGGAAAAACTCTATCTACCGTATCTATCTATCTATCTATCTATCATCTACCGTATCTATCTATCTATCTATCTATCTATCAATCACAGTGTTCTCCAACCTTGGGTCCCCAGATGTCTTTGGCCTATAACTCTCAGCATGCTGGGAGTTGTAGGCCCAAAACATCTGGGAACCCAAGGCTGGAGAACACTGATCTATCATCTATCTCCTAAAAGTACTAAAAACAAGTCTCCAGAAATTCTTCAATCTTTGGGTTTTCTAAGGAAAAGACAAGTGGTGGCCTCCATTTAAATCTGATAGTTATATTATATTCTTTTTTATACTGTGATGTACACTGCCTGGGATTGCCTTTGGCAAGGAAGGAGCAGTACAGAAAAATAAATAAATAAATAAATAAATAAATGCAAATCTTATCTTTCTTCCTCTTTGTCCAAAATAGACTAAGGGCACAATCCTATGGCCGCTAGATGCTTTCTAGACAGCCATAGGATAGTCCAACCTCGGAAATGAGTTCTGAGGCCAGAGCTGGGATTCTGACTGCAGGGCTCACTCCTTCCGCCGTCTCACAGCTGATGTGGTTATTTCTGTGCCAGCTGCGGCTCCAAAGTCACGCAAGTGCAATTTCAGAGCTGGCATGAGCGGCGGGGTGTTCCAGGGGCCAGGGAGGGGAGGAGTGAGGATCCGCCGGGTTATGATGTATCCCAGTGGGACCCCAGCCCCTCCTCCTCAGTAGCAGGCCCAAAAGACATAGACGGCCGAAATCGGCCATCTTCTATGTCTTTTGCGAGGCAAAGGAAGAGTGGAGGCAATAATTGCCACCATGCTTCTCCCATGCTTGATTGGATGCCCATAATCCTCCGCGTTCGTAGGGTTCTGGGCAGCCACATTGGATGGCGCTGTAAACATATCAAGAGATTTAGAGGACCGGAAAGCTACGGCCCACAGATTCCCTGGATGCTTTGCACGTTGGCGGCATCTTCTAATGCTAACTGTAATGCACAGCGTTGCTGTTTGGAAAGGTGATAAGTCATATAACTCATTGATGAAGCAAAAGTTCCAGGTTCAACCCTTGAAGCAGGACCAGCCAAAGGCATTTTGCTGCCTGAGGCTAAAGATAGGATGGTGCCCCCCTCCCCCAACATCCCACCTATAGAAGCCAACTGGACTGGCAGCTGACTCTTACATCAATGCTGGTGATGGGACAACATCCTCCACTTCACCCGAGGGCAGCAGGGCTGCTTTAGGCCATGCAAGGCAGGTGGTCTGGACGCACACACAGCTCTGTTGTCCAGCGGAGCGGAATAACTGGGGGCTGCCTCAGCATCTTCTGGCTGAGTTGGCCACTTCACTCTGCCTAATGCAGTGTTTCTCAACCTTGGGTCCCCAGATGTTTTTGGCCTACAACTCCCAGTATGCCCCAGCCAGCATAGCTGGCTGGGGCATGCTGGGAGTTGTAGGCCAAAAACATCTGGGGACCCAAGGTTGAGAAACACTGGCCTAATGGCAGGGCCAGCCCTGCTTTACAGTCTCCAGTTTAAGGATCACAGGTAGTGCAGTAGGGAAAGTCCTTTGCCTGAGGCCAAGAACCATTGTTGGTCAAAGTAGAGTGATGATACTGATCGAGGTAGAGCAATAGTCTGGCTCAATATGTGGCCAATTTATATAGATAAGCTTCCCCCAGCCTGGTGTCCTTCAGAGTTTTTGACTAGACCTCCCACAATTCTGGACCATTGGCCATGCAGGCTGGGGCTGATGGGAGCTGAAGTCCAAAACACCTGGAGGATACCAGGTTGGGGAAGGCTGTTATAGATGAGCGGGCCCATATCGTGCCAGTAACTATGAGATGCGGCTGCTTTGTCAGACATTGTGCTCTGGCGTCTGCATAATTCATATTCTCTCTGTTCCAAACAACATTGCCATAAACTTCGAGCCTTTCCAGCTGAGTTTATTTTGGAATTATGAACCAGAGAGATACATACATTACACTGTACTGGGAAATGTAAGAATGGGAGGTGGAGAGGCCCTAGGATGAGACATCATTCAAAAGTGGGAGAATGTGCAGTTGTAAAGTCCAATTTCATTAAAAAAGATGCTAAGGTAGTTTTTTTTTTCCCCCAGGGGGGCGCAAGATTCGTACATTATACATATGCAAAACGTTACCATCTCACGATAGCTGAACACTATAAATATGAGCCAGTGTGCATTATTCACAAAAGAGAACGTTTCAGTGAAAAAATTCAATGGAACTAAAATATTGATGGTAATGGACAACAGACTCCCTGCCTCAATGTATTTTGCTATGATGCAAGCTAGAGCATAAGAGAAAGCGAGGAGTTCTTAGACAGAACGGTGGATCTACAGCACCAAAGCACAGTACAGGAGCCAGAAGGGCAACGGCAGGATGAGGCGGAGTCGGAGACTGCAGAGGCAAGGGAAAATAACGCAGGGGGAACTCCCTGGAAAAGGGTGACTGTTAGGAGCAGAAGAACTACAAGACACTCTGCGCCTGTGGAAGCAGTGGAGCTATGGAACCGCTTCCATGTACTTGAGGACGAGAGCAGAGGACAGCCTGCAGAGGACGGATTACCGGGCACCCAACGTGACAGCGAGCAAGAGGCTGAGGGTCAGTCAAGTGGAGGCAATCAAACCAAGGCCTACAGCAAGAGGAAGAGAAGAGTACTCGTAGTGGGAGACTCCCTCCTGCGGGGGATCGAAGCCAAAGTATGTCGCGAAGACCCATGGACTCGCCAGGTGTGCTGTCTCCCTGGGGCACGGATTAAGGATGTGACAGAGCAGCTGCCGAGGCTCATGCAGCCCACCGACACATACCCCTTTCTTCTCTTCCACGTGGGTACAAATGATACTGCCAAGCGGAGTTACAAAGAAATCACGGCAGACTTTGAAGAGCTGGGAAGGGAACTCAAGAACTTCGGGGCCCAGATAGTTTTCTCATCCATCCTTCCAGTACTTGGAAGAGGCATAGAAAGGGAAAGAAAAATACTCCGAGTGAATGACTGGCTACGAAGGTGGAGCCGACGTGAGGGATTTGGATTCTGGGACCACGGGCTACACTTCCTGGAAGATGGACTGCTGGCAAAGGATGGGTTGCACCTCACAAGGACTGGGAAGAATGTGTTTGGACACAGCATGAGGAACTTAATCAGGAGGGCTTTAAACTGAATCCAACAGGGGAGGGAGACATAAACTCGGGGGTACCAATGGAAGAAGGCCTCTTGCCACAATGGAGAGAACAGCTCCAGCGGTGCCCATTGATAGTCTACCACAAAATGTAGGGGGAAAGTCGGACTGTAAAGCACATAGTCTTCAATGTCTCTATACTAATGCCCAGAGTATGGGCAACAAACAAGACGAACTTGAACTCTTGATACATGAGGGCAAGTACGACTTGATAGGGATAACTGAAACCTGGTGGGATGACTCCCATGACTGGAATACAGCAATTGAAGGGTATAACTTGTTCAAAAGGAACAGAAGCAACAGAAAGGGAGGTGGAGTTGCACTGTATGTTAAAAATACGTATCTCTGCACAGAGATACAGGAAGAGGAGCTTGGCAGCCCCATTGAGAGCATCTGGGTTAAAATAAAGGGGGCAAAGAATAAAGCGAACATGGCGGTTGGAGTCTACTACCGACCACCCAATCAAGGAGAAGACGAGGATGGAACTTTTGAAAAACAAATTGCCAGTGTTTCAAGGAGGCACGATGTGGTAGTAATGGGAGACTTCAATTTCCCTGATATCTGTTGGGAGACTTATTCAGCCAAACATGGCCCCTCCAAGAAATTCCTGAGCTGTGCTGCTGATAACTTCCTCCTACAGAAAGTGGAGGGAGGAACTAGAGGATCGGCTATCCTTGACCTGATTCTAACCAACAGAGACGAGTTAGTGGATAAAGTGGCAGTTTCGGGAACTCTGGGGGAAAGTGACCATGTTATACTTGAGTTCTTGATTCTAACAGAAGCAAAAGCTGAGTGTAGCCAAACACGTACCCTGGATTTTAGGAAAGCCAATTTTAACAAACTCAGAACAATGATTAGTAAGATCCCATGGCAAATGACTCTCACGAGAAAGGGAGCCCAGGAGGGGTGGGAGTTTTTAAAAAAGGAAATTTTAAAGGCACAATTGCAAACAATTCCCACAAGGAAAAAAGGCAGAGGGCAACAGAAGAAGCCAATGTGGCTTCACAATAAACTCAAAGATGACCTGAAAACAAAAAGGACACGTATAGGAAGTGGAAGGAAGGACAGGCTACAGGGGAAGAGTACAGGCAGGTAGCACAGAACTGCAGGAATAGTGTCAGGAAGGCTAAAGCTGAGAATGAGCTAAGGTTAGCGAGGAATGCTAAAAGCAACAAAAAAGCTTTCTTCAGATACATGCACAGTAAAAGACAGAAGAAAGAACTGGTGGTTCAACTACGCGATGAGGATGGCAAATTGATAACAGAAGACAAAGAAAAGGCAGAAGTGTTCAATTCCTACTTCGGCTCGGTCTTCTCCCAAAAGAGGGTCTATGACCCCCCTGGCAAACCTGAAATGCAGACTGAAGGGGCAGAATTGCAGCTTGAGATTGATAGGCAAATGGTCAAGGAGCACCTGATTACTCTGAACGAGTTTAAATCTCCAGGGCCTGATGAGCTGCATCCTAGAGTAATAAAGGAACTGGCAGAAGAACTCTCAGAACCACTGTCTATTATCTTTGAGAAATCATGGAGGACAGGTGAAGTGCCAGACGACTGGAGGAGGGCAAATGTTGTTCCCATCTTCAAAAAGGGCAAGAAGGAGGAACCTGGGAACTATAGGCCAGTCAGTCTGACATCAATCCCCGGGAAGATTTTTGAGCAGATTATAAAGAAGTCAGTCTGCAAGCACCTTGAAAACAATGCAGTGATTACTAGAAGCCAGCATGGATTTGTCAAGAACAAATCCTGTCAGACTAATCTGATCTCATTTTTTGATCGGGTAACCTCCCTTGTGGACTGTGGGAATGCTGTGGACATTATATACCTGGACTTCAGCAAAGCTTTCGACAAAGTGCCTCATGATATCCTGATTAGTAAGCTAGCTAAGAGTGGGCTAGATGGAACAACTATCAGGTGGATCCACAATTGGCTACAGAATCGGACTCAAAGAGTGCTTATCAATGGTTCCTTCTCAAACTGGGGAGAGGTAACGAGCGGGGTACCACAGGGCTCGGTCCTGGGCCCGGTGCTCTTCAACATTTTTATTAATGACTTGGATGAGGAGGTACAGGGAATGCTTATCAAATTTGCAGATGACACAAAGTTGGGTGGAACAGCTAATACTCTGGAAGACAGAAACAAAATTCAAAGTGACCTCGATAGGCTGGAGCGCTGGGCCGAAAACAACAGAATGAAATTTAACAGGGATAAATGCCAAGTGCTGCACCTAGGGAGAGGAAACCAAATGCAGAGTTACAGA
Source organism: Shinisaurus crocodilurus (assembly GCA_021292165.1). Classification (NCBI taxonomy): domain Eukaryota; kingdom Metazoa; phylum Chordata; class Lepidosauria; order Squamata; family Shinisauridae; genus Shinisaurus; species Shinisaurus crocodilurus. The sequence goes on from JAHFWL010000671.1 coordinate 90,119, forward strand.
ATGGGGGACACTTGGCTCAACAATACTACAAGTGAGAAGGATCTTGGAATTGTGGTAGATCACAAACTGAATATGAGCCAGCAATGCGACGTGGCTGCAAAGAAGGCAAATGCAATTTTGGGCTGTATTAATAGAAGTATAGCTTCCAAATCGCGGGAAGTGATAATTCCCCTTTACTCGGCACTGGTTAGGCCTCATCTTGAGTACTGTGTCCAGTTCTGGGCACCTCATTTTAACAAGGACATAGACAAACTGGAGAGGGTTCAGAGGAGGGCAACAAGGATGATAAAGGGACTGGAAACAAGGCCCTATGAGGAGAGACTGAGGGAACTGGGCATGTTTAGCCTTCAGAAGAGGAGACTGAGGGGAGATATGATCGCACTCTTCCAGTATTTGAAGGGATGTCACACAGAGGAGGGCAAAGATCTCTTCTCGTTCATCCCAGTTTGCAGGACACGGAATAATGGGCTCAAGTTACAGGAACCTAGATTCCACCTAAACATCAGGAAAAATTTCCTGACTGTCAGAGCAATAAGACAATGGAATCAACTACCTAGGGAGGTGGTGGGCTCTCCCAGTCTGGAGGCATTCAAGGTGCGGCTGGACAGACATCTGTCAGAGATGCTTTGACCTGGATTCCTGCATTGAGCAGGGGGTTGGACTCGATGGCCTTGTAGGCCCCTTCCAACTCTACTTTTCTATGATTCTATGATTCTAAGCCTATCACAATGTTGCACGGCCCTAAGAATGTGTGCTGTTAGGAAACGGTATTTCACACCTCTTCAATAATAACCAGTCAGAGACTGAATGGCTTGATGAGGTAAGCTTCTTCGCACACAGAAACAACTCATTCCAAACACATTGACATCCAATCTTGTCCTAGGTTCGCAATAGCCAGTTCATATGCAGCTGGTGGAGGGACCAGAGCTCAGAGGTAGAGCACATACTCTACATGCTGAAACCCCAACCTTGGCATCTCCGGTACACAGGGCTGGAATCAAGGGTAGGCATGTTTGGGCACCTGCACGGAGCCAATGCCCCACCAGGGGCCCAAGCACAAGATCCTCCCTGGACTTGCTCCTCCTCTTCACCGTTGCAACCTGCTCGTTCACTTGCCTCTTACTCTGGTCCAGACAAGAGTGGTGATGAGAAGGAGGAGCAGTAGATGCCGCGGCCTGCTTGCTCCCTGCCTCTCTGCCTGTCAAGCAAACAAGTGGCAGCAATGACGAGGAAGAGGATGAGGAGCAATAGCAGCTGGTGACAATGGTGGTGAGAAGGTCCCATTGACGGTGTCTTGCCCAAGGGTCCTCAAATACTTGGGGTACAAAATGGTTCTGAACTCGCAGGAGCCCTTGGGAATGGGTGAAAATTTCATTCCAGTTCAATTCTGAGAAGAACACACAAAATACACAGATTTCTTCATAAGCGGGATGGAAAGCACTTGAGATTTTAAAAAATGTGAATGTGGGAGAAAGCAAAACTGACAGATTCATCCATCTCTAAGCATGGATGAGGACGTTCTCTGTCTGAGCCCATGGAAAGCTGCTGGCAGATTGAGCAGATAGTACTGGGCTACCTGGACCAATGGTCTGACTTGGTATAAAGCAGCTTCCTACAGTAACTCTGGTCACTAAACCACGGGGAGGGTCCATAGCTCAGTAGTAGACCATATGATGGTGAGCAAACAGAAGATCCCAGGTTCAATCCCCGGAACCAAAGGATGTTGAGTAGTACTGTTGGCGAAGACCTCTCAGTCTTCTACAATGCCCAGTCTGGTTTTTAGATTCAGACTGCACCAGTATCTTGTGCATCAGGGGTGGACAGAATTTAGATCTGGACCTACTGGTAGATCTCTGAGGGGTTTGCAATCAATCGGCAAGGATTTCTGACTCCCACTAGCTTAACAGTAGGAACAACAGAATGACTGCGCAACAAAATGTGTGGAAGGATTGTGAGCTCTGTTGAGTTCTGGTACTTGTCCTGCTCCTAGGCCAGCAAATGCCCCAGTCCAGGCTTGGATAGTCTCAGGAATAACAAAGAGAGAAATCAGGCCAGTCCAGGGTCATACACAAGAGTTCCAGTATAGTTAGCAGGAGAAGGCAGAGGCGAGGTCAAAGAGGTCCAGAGTTCTGTTCACAGGAGCCAGTTGTATCAAGTGTTGAGGCCAGTCAGGGGGTATCCAAAGGAGTGGTCCAGGGGGGGGGGAGCTGAGAGTCTAGGAATCTGACAGGTCCAGAATAGCAAGGCAAAGCACAGAGCAACAGCAACAGGCTGGCTTCAGCTGGGCTAATTTATGACTGGTCGTTAATCAGCACAGCTGCTTAATTAGGTCGGTGTGTTGCTTTTAAGGGAGGCCCCACGCTGTGGCTTCCTTTCATTCTTTTGCTGCTCACATTTGATCCTACGCCATTCAGAGGGATGAAGTATCTCAGGCTCTGATTCCTGCATTTGGGGGAGTTCAGGAATGGCACGGGAGGGGCCAGGTTGCTCTTCTGATGGCTCCAAGGGAGGGCTGCCGGCTGAAGCCTCCAGTTCCTCGCCTGGCTCTGACTGGGGCCTGGTAAGCTGGCTCTTCCCCCTCCGCTTCTTTGTCAGATGAATCCTTCTCCAGGTAGAGCATGACACTGCTCCCCTCCTGGGGCGTAAGTGTCCGGGCTTCTCAGGGTATCGTTGATTAAAGTGGTGGACCAGCTTGGGGGCGTGAACATTGCAGGTGTCCTCCCAGGATTGCTTACCCGGACTGTATCCCACCCAGTCTATGAGGCAGGGCATAACAGTACTCAGGAACAAATTCCTGGGCTCAGAATTCTTTCATTCTAAGACTGTATATTTTGCACAGGGCCAGTGTCAAAGGTCGGCATAGCTGGGCTCCTGCCAAGGGCCCACCGCCCAGCTGTGGCCCATTGACAAGAGCCCCCTGGACTTGCTCCTCCTCTTCACCATTGCAGCCTGCTTGTTCACCTGCCTCTCACCTTGGACCAGACAATGGAGATGGTGGTGAGAAGGGAAGCAGTGGATGCCACTGCCTGCTAGTTCACTGGCTCTCTGCCTGTCAAGCAAGCAAGCAAGCAAGTGGTAGCAATGATGAAAAAGAGCGATAGAAGCTGACGACAATGACAGTGAGAAGGTGGACACTATTTATTTATTACATTTATACCCCACCTTTTTTCCTGCAAGGAACTCAAGGTGGCTTACATAATCCTCCTCCTCCTCCTCTCCATTTTATCCTCACAACAACCCTGTCAGGTAGGTTAGGCTGAGAGGCAGTGACTGGCCCAAAGTCACCCAGTGAGTTTCATGGCGGAGCGGGGACTAGAACCCAGATGCAGAAGAGGGCCCAATGAGAGCGTCTTGACCATGGGCCCTCAAGAACCTGGAGCTGGCATTGCTTTTGCACCAGGGTGCAGTTGGTGGATCTCAGGGTTCTAGCGAAAAACACAGTAGATTCTGGATTCTGCCCAGCCTTGTTATTGACAAGACAACCTTAAAGCCACAGTCCTGTGTTCACTTTCCTCAGAATAAGCCCGATTAAAATCAATAGAACTTACTTCTGGGTAGACACGTATAGGGCTGTTCCTGTAAATGTTATTCTACTAGATAAAACTTTCTCAAGGGAAGTAAAATTCCTCAGCAAGCTGCCTTCCCCGAGTATCTTATTAACAGGGCTTCAACCTGATTAATTGGTCCATTGATCTCACTGGAGCTTACTTCTAAGTAGACATGCGTAGGATTGCACTGTAAATTAATTTACATGTAATATTATAAAGGCTTCTAATTCACTCAAAAGTGCAGATCGATGTAAAGATAATTTGCAAAAGGAAAAAAAAAACATGCACACTAACCATATTCTGTGTGCATTTTGCTACCCAGCATACCGACGACTCATAGGTAATTAATGAAACAATGTGACTTGTTTTAAATATACAAATTATGGTTCCTTTCTAGTAGAGATTTCCCAAAATGGTTCCTGCAAATATAATTTTCTATCACTGCAAATGCAAACAAAATGGGCAACCTTGACATTACAGAAACATTACTTCTTCAAGCGTCGCAGTACATCCAAAAGTATTTTTTTCTTAATCTATATTTTCTATAGGGACGACGTAACTTAGTTGGTATGTACAGATTTTATTAAATCCGTTCTGCCTGTGTTTTGTGAATTGTCAGGCGACTTTCATTCCGTCATTGCTCACTGACGGAAATGGATTTTTAAAACCAGAATTTTGTTCTACTTGCGCTAATTCAAATGAGCACGAATGTGCGTGTGCATACTTGCACTAATGTGCCAATGCGCATTGACTAATGCACACTTGTGCTAGTGTACATTATAGTTCATGCGAATTAGTGCAGATTCTCCCCAAAGTGAAAAACCCGGTCCGTCAGTCTGCAGAATCCGTGTGACTCAGAAAAAGGCGGTCTGCTACAGAATATGGAGGTCGGATTAATAGAAATATAGACTCGAAGAATGATTTTGTGTATATATGGAATCAATTATTAGACCATGTATTGATAAAGGGGAAGGGGAGTATGCCTTGTCAGGACATGTTATATTTTTGGAATGTGGAATTCAATTGATTAAGGGGATGGAAGTATATTAGTTGGTCCCTAGGCGGGTGGGGGTGTGTGCACCTTATGATTTATTGTAGGTGTATGTTTTTGTTTTCTTGTTGTATGTAGTTTATAAAAACTAAATAAAATTAAAAAAGGAAAGAAATACAGACTCATTTGAATCCAACATCCCTAGATGTAACCACTACATATTTTCTTATTTGCAATGAGAAATGTTCATTCGTTGCTCACTGAATCTTTTCTTTTTTTTAATTAATTAATGCCAGGGAAAAGTTGAAATAAGCAAAATATCTCTATATGGCAGGAATGGAATTGCAGAATAAGGAAATGAGTGCCAATCTTCTAAGGATGAACTGAGTCCAATTCACACATAGGGCTGATGGGAGTTGTAGGCCAAAACATTTGCGACGGAAAGAAATCGTGATTTTAAAAATGTCAAATGTGGGAGAAGCCAAAACTCACTTGATCGAAAACTCATTTGAATCAAGAGAGCTTGATTTCAGTGGGTCTGCTGCTTTAAGCATGCAAGTCTGGAACCAGCATTGTATGTGGCTGATCGAACATTTGCCTTGAAGAGAGTGCTTTTCAATAGGGTCAATCAATTCATATGCGAATCACCCAAGTGATGAGGCCCTAAACCATGAGAAACCAAACCATCAGCCCTAGCCAGCATATGCAGTGGTGAGGAATAGTGGGAGCTGAAGTCCAACACCATCTTGGAGGTCCACAACTTGCCCATCCCTGGTATTTAGGATAGTTGTTGGCGAGATGCCCTGACTTTGCACAAGGCAGCACTGCACTCTCAAAGGCAGAGCTTCTGTGAATGCAAAACGAGGCAACCATTTGCATTTATTATTAAAGCTAATCCTTAAAACATTTAGCAGCAGAATCATGACATGTCTAAAAAATTGAACAGGGGGAGAAATCTGAAATGCACATTTGGTGTTTTTTTTAATGAGTTGGCATCCTATAGAATTTCGGTGCCTGTAACGCGAAGGGTTGAAAATGTTTCCTGCATCTCTCCATACATAGATGATTAGGCACCAGCAGAGAACACAGTACCTTTGCATTCAGCCTGCTGGCAGGTCTTCCATCATCTGAAAACTTCCATATTCCTCCCCCAGTGGAGAACCGGGCTCCAGGCAAGGGATCAGTTCAAACTGTTTGTGCCTCTTCCCTGGAAACAGTATGGAATCAATATCTATGCCACTTATGAATTGCCAAAAAAAAAAAGAAAGAAAAAGAGGAAGTGCATCACCCCAAAAAGAGGACAAAAGAAGGAGTGAAGGCTGTTGAATCCTATTTTGGTGGGGTTCCTCATCCATTGCAGCTTTTAGCCTGCGCATTATAGGGACTGTCCATGGTGATGCTCCAGGGTGGTGAACCTATTTTGGGGGTGAAGTTCAGCACCGTGGGCAGCTCCTATAAAGCTCAGAATAAAACCTGCAGGCTGTTCAGAGGCAGATGAGAGGGAGCGCAGCAGGGCCAATCCACCAGCCCTGCTGAAAGGCCGCCCTCCTGAAGGCTCCTCCTCCCTCAACCGTCAGCACCAGCAGCCATCCCAGTGGGCTGAGAGGAGGGAGATGAGAGGGAGCCCCCAGGGCCATTCCACCAGCCCTGCCAGAAGAATTGATTAATTCCCCCCCCTCTTCTTCCCTCCCCATTCCTTTTTCCTTGTGTGTCGTGTCTTTGCAGACTGTAAGCCTGCGGGCAGGGACTGCCTTGTGTAATTGATTATATGTATGTAAGCCGCCCTGAGAGCCTTTTTGGCTGAGGAGCAGTATTAAAAAATATTTCAAATAAATAAATAAATAAATAAATGAGGAGCCCCACTGAAATAGGAGTCACCAGACCTTCCCTGAAAAGGGGACAGCGAGTAATCTAAATTTTGCACGTGCTAATTTATATGTCTAGAAGCAAATCTGAAAAACAATTATTATAACTGAAATAGAATTTATTTATTTATTTATTTATTGTTATATTTATACCCTGCCTTTTTCCCGGCAAGGAACCCAAGGTGGCTTACATAATCCTCCTCCTCCTCTCCATTTTATCCTCACAACAGCCCTGTGAGGTAGGTTAGGCTGAGAGTCAGTGACCGGCCCAAAGTCACCCAGTGAGTTTCATGGCCGAGCGGGGACTAGACTAGAACCCGGATCTCCCAAGTCCCAGTCCAACACTCTCACCACTACGCCACACTGGCTCTGAGGAAATGTGGTATATTTCACCATACTGTATGAAGACCTGTGACCAGGTGAGGTGACCTGCTGTGTGTCTGCCTGTTTCGTCTGGTGTTCAGGTGCTAACTGTTGATGGTTATGGTTCATTATTTTTAAACTGGTTTGGATATAGGATAGCCCTTAAGGCAGTCCTAAGTCCTATGTAAAAGAGGACAACTGGCCACCCTAGGTCACGCAACCTGCTTCTTTGCCTTTAAAGCCAGTCTGACAAACAAACATTTAGCAGGGCAGGCGATATTCTCTCCACCCCTAATTATGCTTGGAAAAGCTTTAGCTGCTAAATGTGTATGTGCCAGGCTGTTATCCAAGGCACAGGAAAAGGAGGCAAGGCAAGGAACCACCAAGGGTACCCACTTTGAGCCCTCATTCATTCTCTTGAACACCTGGACAGGGCTTCTATAAACATCGTACAGATGTATGGATGTTGTAAAATCCATTCTGTCTATGTTTGCGGATTGTCAGGCACTTTTCATTCCATCGTCTGCTGACATAATTGGATTTTGCGCAAGTGCGCACATATTCATTTGCGCAAATTTGCAGTTGCACAAATGCGCACTTCCAAAAATGCGCAAATCCCCCCAAAATGTATATTTTCATACTTTAGCCTACGGGTGAAATGCACATTTTTGGTTGGTATTTTTTTTTTAATTTTCCATATTTTTCTATGACTGAATTTGCATAAAATTACGGAAAGTTTTAAAAAAAACTTTCTCACCTGGGGCATGCTGGGAGTTGTAGGCCAAAAACATCTGGGGACCCAAGGTTGGAGAACACTTGGGTCTAGCTTGACCGCAGTTGCAAACAGGGTGCTGGACTAGATGGAGCCCCTAGTCTGATCGAGCGGAACAATTCTTATGTGCTTAAGGTGCTGTGTACCAACTAGGGATATAGTAGAATCTGTCCATGTTGGATTCTCCGAGTTTCTCATTTTTTCCATTCTTAAGCTCGGTTCATCCCAAACTCTGAGAATTTGTTTTTTTTTTTTTTAATTTTCATGAAAATTCAGAAGTATTTTTGTTGACATTTCTCCTAATACACACATGTTTGTATGCATTTTTGCGTAATAGACACATTTTTTTGGATGCATTTTGTTTTTTATTGGGTAACTCCTTTCCAAAATTCAGAGCAGTGCAAATATTGAAGGGTAATTGAGTTTCAGCCCGCATAGTGGTTTGAAAGTGCAAAATTTGGTAAATTCACATTAAAATGTGAATTGAGTGAATTTCTCCCCTGTCCCTAATACCAACATACATAGCTTAGAATGTTAGGGCTTCCCCCCCCCCTTCATCCCCACTGGTTTTGCTGGTTCATATGTATGCCATATTTTCACTCTTCCTGGCTCCGCAAAGCACTTATTATGCTTCTGGGTTTTTGTACAGCATGAATCTGCGTTGCGTGGTGTGTCTGCATTTGTGTTAACTATTGCATGGTAGATTGTAAGACAAGCAGAGCGACCCTTTTATTGTCTGACGGTGTCACTTACACTTGCATGGGCAGGGATCAGCGTGCAAATGGCTGTAATTACCCTCCCGAGGTCCTTATACCTTCAGCACTGTTGTTAACCTAAGCATTTTTGTTACTGATTAAGATCTCGAATGCCACTCTTGACACATTGATTTAAATGCCTTCATTATTTTCTTCACTTTCCAAGATGAGGCAATCCATGACAAAGAGGTTAATTGCAACCCAATAGAGCTATGCTAATGTTTTATTAAGGGGAGTGTATAGTCATCACTGCCTTTTCGGAGGAAGCAAACCTGCTAACAGTAAGGCAACCAGATGGGGCTTGGTTCCTGAACCAGTCTTGAAAATAACACAGAGAGCCAGTGTGGCGTAGTGGTGAGAGTGCTTGGACTGGGACGCTGGAGATCTGGCTTCTAGTCCCCGCTCAGCCATGAAGCTCACTGGGTGACTTTGGGCCAGTCACTGACTCTCAGCCTAACCTATTTATTTATTTATTTATTATTATTTATACCCCTGCCTGTTTTCCTGCAAGGAACCCAAGGCGGCTTACATAATCCTCCTCCTCCTCTCCATTTTATCCTCACAACAACCCTGTGAGGTAGGTTAGGCTGAGAGTCAGTGACTGGCCCAAAGTCACCCAGTGAGTTTCATGGCCGAGCGGGGACTAGAACCCGGATCTCCCGAGTCCCAGTCCAACACTCTAACCACTACGCCACACTGGCTCTCCTACCTCACAGGGTTGTTGTGAGGATAAAATGGAGAGGAGGAGGATTATGTAAGTCGCCTTGGGTTCCTTGCAGGAAAAAAGGCAGGGTATAAATATAATAAACTACCTGTTGGCCACGGCTGCGCTCACGTGGATTTAGGATTTGGTATAATTGTTTTTAAAAGAAACATGTATGGAAAAGATGCAGTGTCTCTGACTGAAAGTGTAACGTTTAGGCTGGGTGCTGGCAGCAGAAATCTTTTGTGACAGAAATATCTGCTCTTAAAGAAAAATCAGGTTAATCCTGAGAGTCTACAGGTGATGAAAAGTGAGCATGCCAAGTTTGGGGTAGATCCGTCTAAACGTGATAGAGCCTATGCGACGATGCCCCCCCCCCAACAGGTCAGTCAGTCATGTAAACTTTTCACCCCCTTAGAGAACATTCTAAATGGCCTAGGGGAGATTTGCATACCCAGCCCTATTGGCCCTTGCAGGAATTCATATGAACATTCTAAGTGTCATATGGGCTATTTGCATAGCTGCTGCTATTGGTTCCTGCAGCAAGTTGGCTCCTGCAGCAATTATGAGGTGAGGCCTATTTGCAGAACTGCAGATATGAGAGTGGGGCGATTTTGCCCCCTTTTTTCACTCCCTTAGGAACGGAATTTCCCAAAATCCTTCCTTAGTGGGGGTCTACGTCATAAAAGCAATGTCCCTTCAAAATTTCACGTTCCTAGATTAAACGGTTTGAGCTGGGCGTTGATGAGTCAGTCAATCAGTCAGTCAGTTGGTCAGTCAGGACACCTTCTTTATATATATATATAGATAAATAAATAAATAATAACAAACCATGTTTACTTGATACTTTTCAACCAATCCATGCATGTGAAGAGTTTTGAACTCCCAGATGCATGCTATAAATGCTGGATATATATATATATATATATATATATATATATATATATACTTGCTGTATCTCTTTCAAAAACTCCACATGCCGATTGGACAAAATAATCTCCCATTTTCAGGGCCAATAATGTAGGTGAGATTAAGCAGGTGGTGCTTTCTTTGCTGTTTTTGTCATCATCAGGAAACAGTTCCACTGTGTTTTGCTTCTGGCTTCATGCATCTCGTCACATGGAGTTTCCCCATGATAGGTTTTCATTGCTTCACAATTCGCTCACACATACAACCTCCCCAGCTGTGCCCCTTCAAAACCGGTGAAGGGCACCTCTGTTATAGGCCAAGTGGCCATTCCTCTTTATGACAATGTCCTTTGCTCAGAGCTGGTTTCCCGGCTTCCAATCTCCTTAATGCTGAATGTCGCTAGAAAGCAATTAGTTTGATTTATGAGCCAGAAAGAGACAGTTTGATGTCAAAAGCAAACACAAGAGCTGGTGAAGAACTCGCTGCTGTGTTTATTTATTTGTATGTTTGCATCCGGCCCTTCTTCCTCAGGGCCAAATTACACGGCAGGTGGTACGTCCGTGATCAGATCTCTAGACGGTTTTGTTTTTTTAACTGAAATGCAACTGCGGGGGGGGGGGGGGGAAGCAAAAGCGCTGAATCTGAATCAGGCTGTTCCCACTTCTGTACTGTTTTCCTGATCTAAATCCCCCCCCCCCCAATTTGCTATTAGCTCCACAGAGGAATGGAATACAGGTATCCAACAGTGGCTTTGTCTGTGTGTGGGTGGCGGCATTTAGACAGAAAAAAGGGAACAAGTCAAATGTGATCTTCCCTGGTGTGCCTGCTCTAGTCCAATTTGCATCTGGTGTGTCCTGATTCGCTTGTAGTGTCAGCTGACAGTACTAAAGTTGGGAGCTCAGTTGACTCTTTTCAGGCTGGAGGAGGCTCGGAATTTATTTATTTATTTTATTTATTATATTTATACCCCACCTTTTTTCCTGCAAGGAACCCAGGGCGGCTTACATAATCCTCCTCTTCTCCATTTTATCCTCACAACAACCCTGTGAGGTAGGTTAGGCTGAGAGTCAGTGACGGGCCCAAAGTCACCCAGTGACTTTGATATGAATAACTCATATCCGGGCCGCTCCAGTCTCCTCCCCTCCTCAACCACTGGAACACCCTCTTTACTTCTCCTTCGAGGTCGCTTTTCCGACCTCAGAGAAGCAGCCAGCATGGTTATATCTCCACGGGCTGCAAGGGGGAGGGGTCTGGGATTGGATCTCCGAATCCCTTCTCCTAGGTTGGAGCGCCAACCTCAAAGGGGCTTTCTGAGCCATCCTATGGTCCCTGGGACACCTACCCTGGGACCATAGGAATGCTCTCTTAAGGCACAATGCATGAGAGTCAGTGTGGTGTAGTGGTTGAGTGTTGGACTGGGACGTCGGGAGATCCGGGTTCTAGTCCCCACTCAGCCATGAAGCTCACTGGGTGACTTTGGGCCAGTCACTGACTCTCCGCCTAACCTACCTCACAGGGTTATTGTGAGGATAAAAATGGAGGAGGAGAATTATGTAAGCCACCTTGGGTCGCTTGCAGGAAAAAAAAAAGCAGGATATAAAAAAATAAATTAAAATAAATAAAAAGGCCTACAAGCCCCAGCCAGCTGGGGCATGCTGGGAGCTGTAGGCCTCCCCCCCCTGTCTAAACACGCATAGGATCGCTCTCTTAGGGCACAATCCTATGCATGTTTAGACTGCAAAAACTCCTACAACTCCCAGCATAGCTGGCTGGGGCATGCTGGGAGTCGTAGGACTTTTTTTCTGTCTAAACATGAATAGGATTGTGCCCTTAGTCACTTAGAAAAGCATTTCTGTCCTGCAGCTTCCATCCCAAATGGGACTTTCAGGGCTGCTAACAAACAAAATGCCATCCCAACAATCTAACAATTACTCAAAAAATCCAAACCAACCCACAACAAAAATGAACCAGATCAGACAGTATTCTCATGTAAGGTTCATCTAAACACATGTGCATATAATGTGCATCTTGACCTGATGCATAAGCACACCCAACAAAGAAGTTAGGTGGATCTCATGGAGGAAGAAGAAACTCCAGCGTCTGGGCACTTTTTTGTTTTTAATTGAATTTTCTTTACAAAAAATAAACATGGAGAAACTGGCTGATAGAGTTAAGAAGGCGAAGCTAGCTTCACACAAAGCATACAATCCTGCATCCATTGAAGGTGTTTTAAGCATTACAATTCATTTGTCATTCATTTATTGTTTAATTATATAAATGTCAAAATATCTTTATTAACATTTTGATAATTAGTTCTTTCATGCCAATTGAATACCACATACATTTATTATACCTATCTTCTAACAAGTCTTTTGTTTGTTTGTTTACTTCCACATTGTTCTCACACTTTCTTATAAAAGGTTATCTTTTACGTTACAATTCTGTGCCAAATACTTATTTTCTAATCAGTTATTTATGGGTGTTGTCCCCCCCCCCCCCCGTTAGCATGGCTGGCTGAGGAATGCTGGGAGTTATAGGACTTTTTCCTGTGTAAACATGATAGGATTGTGCCCTAAAAGAGCATTCTAAATTGCAGTTGGTTTGAGCAGTGAAATGGTGGATTGCCTCCCACTTCCAAAGCCCATACAGCTTTTACTGGCCACGGTGGGAGGTAGCAATGGCTTTTCTAGGGATCTGTGATAAAGCAGAACTGAAGCTCACCGAGTTTCTTCAAATTCCACTTCAACAATCTTTGCGATTCATGTGTGTATCAGATTGCAAGCTTTGGTTGTTTTTTCCCCCTCTGTTCGCAGGAAAATTTGAGTATTTTCATGTGTACCTTACCAAACGTACGCATCAATTGTGCACATATTTGGAACATGCACAGTTTTCTCCCATAATTGTTTAAAGCATGTTTGTGTGCATTTTTCAAAAGCATGGAGTCCAGAACTGAGCCCAGAAACAAACTGAGAGCCAATGAAGTGGATGTAATATTTGTGTTATGTGTCAGAATAAATGATCTCCTATCTACTATACTTTATGGAATGGGAACGAAGCCAGATCCACAGTGGTTGGTTTCGGTGGCAGCTTCCTTCCCCACCCCCCCAAACAACCGATGGCTCCTTTCACTCTCAAAGTCAGTGGGAGAAAGTCAGATTGATTTTCATGGTGCTGGATCAGGGCCACTCAAGCTTTCTGGTCCTGGCCTAGTCCAAAATCAGGATAATCAGAGGAGAAGTCAATGGAAAGGCATGCATTATCTTGAGGACTGCGAGTCAGGATGACAACATTACAAAGCTGCTCCATCGATTTTTGCCAAGCGTCAGTATTTCACCTTCATTAGCCTAAACGAACGAGAAGGCTGGAAGTACAGTCCCTTCCCCTGTGCCCTGCCAAGCCACTGCACAAGAAGTCATTTTCAGGATGGCTCATTGATTTGAAGGAGCGGACGAATGAACACTGCAGGCTCCTGTCCATGAAGGAAAAAAAGAGAAGACTTATTTCTCCCCGAGGCGAAGATGATTCCATACTTCTGCGTTTGCGCGAGCAGTCGGAGCAGCACCAAGCCAATGCCACGGCCTGAGCCTCTCACTGCAAATGGTCTTGATGAATGTGTTCGAGCAGCTAAGCCATTAAATGAACATTGGCGAATTGTCCCTTTCTGCTTGAAGACGTTCACCATGTTAAACAGCTCTTCAGCACTGGCGAAGGAGAGCCTTGTTAGCGGTTGCTGCCGTACACTAGAAGTCAAATGGAGGGATGGTGAGATCCACCACCTCTGTTCAAGTGTGTGAAGGAAGTAGCCTCCTTAGTAGGCCTGCCACCTTTGCCTGATTGATGGCTTAGATCAGGGGTACCCAACCTTTTTTGGGCCCGCGTGGGCACATTTGGGAATTTGAGAAACTGCTGTGGGCACAACCACAGAGTGGCTCCCAAGGAGGGTGTGGCTAGTCACATAATGGCTGCCGTGGGGGCCTGGCTAGTCAAAGGACAAGTAACTCAAGAAACTAGGGGTGGGTGATCTGCGCAGCACTTGACTTGCAGCACATGCAGGGCCGGTGCTACCACTAGGCCAACTAGGCAGCCGCCTAGGGCGCAGGGCTAAAGGGGGCGCCAGAAACACCTTGGAAAAAAATACAGCGCTCTCAAGTGGGAAGGGGGGCGCTAAATATCTGATCTTGCCTAGGGCACCAAACTGCCTTGCACCGGTCCTGGGCACATGAGCCGAACGCCAGCTGAGGCACTCACCAGACTTCCAGGACCCTGGCTCTACGTTGTTTATGTAGAAAATAGTTTACATTAAAAACGGCCGCAATTTGTGCAAATTACGCAAATCATGGCTGTCTTTAACGTATTTTACGCCACTTTCTACATAAACAACATAGTGTTGGAAACCGGAAGTCGCTTCCCAGGCTCGAGCCGGGGAAAAGGTATGGCGAGCAGAGCTCGGGTGGTGGTGGTGGTGGTCGAGCCCAGCTAGTTTGCTGGACTTCCACCCCCCAATCGAGCTCCGCTGACATCCCTACGAGAAACTGAGTACAAGCAGAGGAAGGATCTGAACTCCACAGCCAATCCACAGAAGCACAACAAAATACCCATTTAAGTTTGCAATCCGATGCATGCTTACATGGAAATCGGTGGGATTGACTTCTTCTGTGTAGGCCTACATGGGATTGCTCTGCTCATCCGATACATACACACACACACCTTTCCCCAGCCCCAAAGGAAAGCAAAATGGCCCCAGCCCCCAAAGAAATATTTCCCCCCTACCTCGGCCTCAGGCTCAGCCACTCTGTTCCCCACCTGGCAGTCCTACCTCCTCCTCTGACCATCAGGCCCCCCGCCTGGGAAGGTGGTCTGTGTATGTGAAGGATGAGAGAAGGGGCTGGAAAGGGAGAGAAAAAGAGTGAGGCTAGGGACTGGGAGGAGGAAGGAATAGAGAGGTGGGTGAGAGGGAGAGAAGGCGCGAGGCTTAGGAGCCGGGAGGGAGGAGGAAGTAGCAAGAGAAAGAGCAAGGCTAGAGGCCAGGAGGGGGAGAAATAGCTGGGAGGGCGGGAGAGATAGCAAGGCAAAGGGGCGGAGGGAAGAGAAAGTCCGATGCTAGAGGCAGGGAATGGAGAGAAGCAGCGAGATGAAGGGGTGAGTGGGAGCAATGCTAGGGGCGAAGAAGGGAGGGAAAGAAGATGGCAAGGGATGGGGAAGGGACTGGGAGAGAGGAACGGCAAGGCTAGAAGGAGGGGACTTGCCACAGTGGCCATGGCCAGTCACAGAACACTCATTTCCCAGGAGGCCAACTGGTGAGACGAAAGAAAAGTAACTTGCCCCCAAAACCGAAGTACAAGGCAGAATTGGGGTTGAACTCCAAGAGACAAAACCACTCTTCGGAACCCAAATAAAGATGGTGCTGGAGTGCAGCCCTTCACTTTGCAGAATTGCCAGCCTCCCAGTTCTCTCTCTCTCTCTTCTTTTTAAAAATTAAAATAAGAAATAAAATAAAAAAAACCAGGAGGCCAAAGTCTCGTGAGAGCTCGCCCAAAGTCTTGCGAGACTTCAGGCGAGCTCCCTGCAACGTGGAAGGAAGGCGGCTGCGGAGGTTCCTTGCCTCAGTCGGCAACAAGACAGGATGTGCCGGGCCTGACTGAATCTGCGTCAGAAAGACCGAAGAGTCTGTGTTGGTCTGCACTGAAAGACCAAAGAGAAAGGGTCAACCGAAAGCATGCCCTGCCGTTCCTAGTACAAAGAGGAGGAAATAAAATATTACAAGCTTTAATCTGATTGCGATGCAGATTAATGACCTAAACTTCTGGGAATTAGTCTTGACTGACGGACCATCTGCCATCCAAAATTCAAAATAGCTGACTAAGCTGAGATAATTCAGACAAATGCAAGAGTCATAGACGGCATGCAGATATTATGCTGCCGCCTCTGGCAACCTTCCTGTTCCTGCTGCAATCTCCGTTGGATTTCTTTGAAAGGGGCGATGTCAGGGGTTTTGAACAAGGGCCATAGTCCATCGCAGAGAAGCTCCCGGGACTGTATTCCAGTGGTGGGTGGAGCCAAAGGCAACGAAAGGGGGGGGGCGGGTCCAAAACACCAACATATTGTAATGTAAAGCTCTTACTTCCCGTAACTAACCTTTGGAGACTGGGGGAGGGGGAAACTGTGCAAAAGCCAGGAAGCCACCAAACGATTGGTGGCCTGGGGAAAGGGGGCGGGGCCAGGGGGAGAGGCCATGACCATCTGAAGAACCCCAGCGGGCTAGATTGGGATTCCAGGAGGGCTGGATTTGGACCACAGCCTTGAGGTCCTGCCCCACTGGGCTATGTACTGTCTAAAGATGGAACTCATCATCTTAGGCTTCACTCTCTAAGGGCACAATCCTACGCATGTTTAGACAGAAAAAAGGCCTAGCACTCCCAGCATGCCCCAGCCAGCATAGCTGGCTGGGGCATGCTGGGAGTGCTAGGCCTTTTTTCTGTCTAAACATGCGCAGGATTGCGTGTTAAATGTTTAAGGAGTTGGGCTCATGGTCTGATCTCAGCAGTCTTAACAGTTATATTCTGCAGGTAACAGGGGAATTATTGACCCCCCTCCCAAATCCAAAGCCGGCTTTCCAAAGCCTTGTCAATAATGTCAGGTCTGTATTGATTCTGGGGGTGTGGACAGGGAAGGGGGGTACTCCAGGAGAAAGAGGCCTGGTTGGGTTATAATGATGGGACTTGCATTCTTTCCAACTCATCTGGAGAGCTTCAGGCTGTGGCAGGCTGGTTTAGCAGTGCATCCAAACTGGGCCCGGGGTCGAGCTGGCGTGGTGGAATCTACTTCATGAGAAATTAGAAATGAATTTACAAGGCCCCTAGTGCGTGAAACGGGTAGGAGCTCTGAGGGAAGTGGGAAGGGAAGCATTTCAGGGAAAGGAGCAGAAATCCCCAGTGGGCTTTTTACACAATGCTAGAACTGCCAGGTGACACTTTAGGAAAAAATGAGAGTGATCTATAGACCCATTTACAGATATCAAGAGAGCCAAACTCCTGATATTATATTTTATGCCTACAGAAGTACTGTTACTTCTAGTTGGGGAGGGAATTAGCTACTGGGCCTATAATAGAAAAAAAAGAAAATTAGGTCCCTTCTTGATGGAAATTTTCTACGGGTAGCACACCAGAGGTGCGTCATCTGTTCGGTACTAATAAGATTTGGGAAGGTTTTGTATATGCCGGTACAGTGTGCCATCAGAAGGATGATGTTTGATTGGGATGTTGATCTCTCCTTCACAGTCTTAATCACTGCTGTTCACCCAAACTCTATTATTGGGAAATGTCAGGAGACGTACACCTATTTGACTAGTTCTACATTACCTTGATACCGATTTGCTTTCGAGTCCAACTGAAGTTCCTGCTTGGTAGGACTCCAACTGTGAATTTCTCTCCCCAGAGAGGCTTGCCTGGTCACTACCTTTGGCTCCAACAAAGACCTTTTTAGTGTCAATTGACTAAATGTTGCAGACCTAAATAGTCTATGTTAAACTGCACGAATGACAATTGGATGCCGTTGCTGGCACTGTAAAATTGTTAGGACTGTTACCCCCTAAAGGACAAATGACTGATGGTCACTCACACAACCAGTGAAGCTCATGAAGTTTTCCTTCTTCTTCACAGGCTGGACAAAGTTTGCTCGGTTGACGCGCGCTCTGACGAACAGCCGGAGTGTTCTGCAGCAGCTCACTCCCATGAACAAAGCTGAGGTGGTCCATAAACACTCTCGGTTAGCTGAAGTAAGTGTCCATTTCGGCCGCGGCGTGTTGAACCTCTTTCAGCCAGAGGGCCAACTTCAAATAAGCTCTTGGAGGTGCATTCCAGTGGTGGGTGGAGCCAAAGGCAGAAGAGGGCAGGGTCAAAGTGGACGGTGCCGAAATACCAAAAATACCAGCATATTTTAGTGTAAAGTTCTTACTGCCAGTAATTAAGCCTTAGCAGAGGCATTTCAACCTCTTAGAATGGGGGAAAATAGCACAGAAGCCAGGAAACCGCCAAGTGATACCTGGTTGGGGGGAAAGGGGGTGGAGCCTGGGGAAAGGGGCATGGCCTTCCGGGGAATATGGCCCGATTGGATTTGCCTCCTGCACGCCCCTGGGCCTGAGGTTCTGTACCTCTGCCATAACAGTTCATAGAATTTGGGACAACAAGCTGCTCAGACTGAGAAGCTGACATGGTGGCAAGGTCTTCTTATATGGCCTCGTGTGACCTGGGAAGGTCAGCTGACTGTGTTTAGACCAGAGGTGCAAGTGCCTCTTTCAGCCTTTCAAGCTCAAAAGCTTTCAAGGGCTGCATTCCGGTGGTGGGTGTGACCAAAGGGGCAGGGGTCCCAAATATCAAGAATACCCACATATTTTGTTTAGCTTAAATCTCTTGCTGTCAGCAACTAAGAAGCATTTCAACCTTTTAGAAGGGGGGGGGCTGCAAAAGCTGGGAAATTGCCAATTGATTGGTGGCTGGGGGGAAAGGAGGTGTGGCCATCTGGGGAACCCTGGAAGGGCAGATTGGGACCCCAGGGGGCCGGATCTGGATCTCCAACCTGCTGTTCTGCACCCCTGATTTAGGCCCTAATCATGCCTGTTACTGCTGTGGGCCTTTCCCACCACGTACAGGGAAAGTGAGGGGGTTGTGGGACGAAAGGCTCAGGGACAAAGAGGGTGAGAGCTCATGGGGGCTGCAGTGTGGGGAGATTTGGGCAGGGAGACCTCGAGACCTCACAGTTCTCCTGAAGACATCGTTGGGAGTGTGACAGGCCAGAACCTAGGTATGGGCTCAGTCTAAAAATGTCTTACTTTCAATGTGAAAATAAATTGTTTTACTTGAACCCAATCTGAATTGGGTCTGCAGCCTGTCACTACATAATGAGCAATAACCAAAGCTAGAACTTTTTTTTTTTGCTTCAGGTCCTCCAGCTGGGTTCTGATATTCTTCCACAATACAAGCAAGAAGCCCCAAAGACTCCTCCGCATATAATTTTACACTACTGCGCTTTTAAAACCACCTGGGACTGGGTCATCTTAATTCTCACCTTCTACACGGCCATTATGGTTCCTTACAACGTGTCCTTCAAGACAAAGCAGAACAACATTGCCTGGTTGGTCCTGGATAGTGTGGTAGATGTTATTTTCCTGGTGGACATAGTATTGAATTTTCACACCACCTTTGTGGGACCTGGTGGAGAGGTCATATCTGATCCCAAACTCATCAGGATGAACTACCTGAAAACCTGGTTCGTGATAGACCTCTTGTCATGTTTACCTTATGACATCATCAATGCCTTTGAGAACGTGGATGAGGTAGGTAATTTGAACCTTATTTGTCCTGGATGGCTTGATTGCTATTGTTGTAGTTGATAACATTCCTAATGTAAATCACAATCAAATGTTTGTGAACAGGTGTTATATGTTCAGACTTCCTTGTCCCAGTTAATAATCTGGCTGCCGCATTTTGCACAAGCTGCAGCTTCCAAACAGTCTTCAAGGGCAGCCCCACATAGAGTGCATTGCAGTAGTCAAGTTTAGAGATTACCATAAAACCATATTCAGTATAAGGCCTTCTTCTCCTTCTCCTCCTATGATGATGATGATGATGTACCAGCAGTGTACATGACACTTTACAAAGCAAAAAAGGGTACATCTCTGCCCCAAGGAGTTTCCAATGCAAAATTCAACACAGGGGAGACAAAAGAGAAAGGGGAAGAATGGAGGAAGGGGTTAAAAACTTGGGATAAACAAGGGGAAACATGTGTGAACCACACATTGGCATGGATGCTGGGTCAGCTTGAGCAATGTTGACCTGAAACCATATTTGCTCTTTTCAAATCTACACCTCTGAGAACCTAAATTGGCTAAACAATTGTGCAAGCTGAGAAAAGAAAAAAGAAAAAGAAATCAAGCACCAACTAGCTTGGCTTCCCAAAAAATCCTCTGCTGATGGCTTAGAAATTTAAACGAGTTTAAAATCCCCTACCCGAAGTGGATGCTAAAAGGGAGAGATAAGAAAGAAAGAAAAAGAAAGAAAGAAAGAAACTGGGAGGGTGAGATGCTTTGGGATTTTAACTTCTGTCATGGAGTTGCCAACAAACTATATTGGACACTTGACATTGCTGGTTGGTTTGCTGAATCTTTTTGTTTCTTTACACTATTTATATGCCACTTCTTTGGGAAGGAACACTCTCACCTTTTTTAGAGTATTCCTTCCCAAAGAAAAATCTATCTATCTTTCTATCTATCTATCTATCTGTTGATTGATTGATTGATCGATAGATAGACATATATATATATATATATATATATATATATATATATAAAATATTTAGTTATTATAAACTACATACAACACTGTAAAACAAAAACATACAACTACAGTAAATCATAAGGTGCACCCCCCACCCACCTAGGGAACAACTAATATACTTCCATCCCCTTAATCAATTGAATTCCACATTCCAAAAATATAACATATCCTGACAAGGCATAATCCCCTTCCCCTTTATTAATACATAGTCTAATAATTGATTCCATATATCCATAAAATTATTCTTCTTTTAACTGTCCCTTTTTGCATTTGATACTACAAGTTAGTTTATCGTTTAGGGCTATATCCCAAACTTCCTTATACCAATCAGTTATTAGAAAAACATGTACTTTCCATTTCCTCACTATCATTAACCTAGCTGCAGTTAACAAGTTTACAATTAGTTCCTTTGTATTTTGGGCACAAGTGACTTTATGGGTTATTGATAACAATGCAAGTTTAGGACAGACCTCTAGATTAATACCAATAATTTCCGATATTTCTGTAAAAACCTATCTCCAAAATTCCAGTACATTTTTACAACTCCACCACATATGGGTATATGTACCTATATTCTGACATCCTCTCCAACAGAGTGTGGAGCAATTGTTACCTATTCGATTTAATCTTACTGGAGTTAGGTACCATCTCCATATTAATTTATTGAAATTCTACTAGATAGACAGATATATAATAAAAACAAAACACCCTAACATCTGAAAGCCCATCGCAAGAAAAGCAACGAAGCAACAGTCAGACCAGAAGACAATGGCTTTTTAACAAGTCCTTTTGTTTAATCATTCTTCACAACACTAATTTCAGCTTGATGCATGAGGAAGACAGAGAGTAAATAGTGCCAAAAGAAGGGTTTTTCTTCTCTTTAAATGAAGACACATAGTGTCCGAGATAGAAAGGCATTCATTCATCCAGTCAAAGATGTTCAATTTTTAATGCCCACCCACCAGGACTTTGCTAAATTGTTAGTGTTCTTTATCAGTGTCTTATTTTGTCCATTCAGACAGAGAGTGCTCTGCTTTTAAAACAGCACCATGGAATGTTTTGAGAAGGATGAATGAGCAAGAAACAGATCCATGGCAGGGCTAATAATAATAATAATAATAATAATAATAATAATAATAATAATAAATTTATTTCTTACCCGCCTCTCCGTCTAGATCGAGGCGGGGAACAACAAAAATATAAAATACATAAACTAATCAAAACACAACACGTACTATTAAAACATCTTAAAACTACTTAAAAACATTATAAAACATCTTAAAAGCATCCTAAAATTCCGCCGGATAGGCCTGCTGGAAGAGATCAGTCTTTATGGCTTTTTTAAATTCCAAAAGACTGGTAAGTTGACAAATCTCCTCCGGCAGGCCATT
Organism: Shinisaurus crocodilurus; assembly: GCA_021292165.1. Taxonomy (NCBI): domain Eukaryota; kingdom Metazoa; phylum Chordata; class Lepidosauria; order Squamata; family Shinisauridae; genus Shinisaurus; species Shinisaurus crocodilurus. Next base: position 111,747 of record JAHFWL010000671.1, read on the forward strand.
CCATAATCTGGGAGCAGCAGAAGAAAAGGTCCTCTGGGTAACACCTGCCAGCCTAGTTTTGGCTGGCCAAAGTAAATTCTTCCCCGAGGACCTGAGTGTGCGGGGCAAGTGAGTATCCCCTCACTCTTATGAGGAAAAGCAAAGCGCTGCACTTGGGGACACGGTTGCAATGCCTCGCAATGAAGACACGACCTATACTGACCTCATGGGTGATGGGAATCTTACAGATGGATTCAAAGACTAGAGTAAAGCAGAATACTTTCTCACTTCTAGCCTGCAGTGAACAGGGGCCTCCTCCTCCTCCTCCTCCTCCTCCACAGCCCTCACCTGTCACAGTGTCACAACATTGGGCGCTTTTTGAGATGCAAGTGAAACATCTTGCTTGAGATGGAGGATTCCCTAGTGCTACTGCTTTCCCACCTTAATGGGTTTGTTTCTGGTATGAAAGAAGATGGAAGAAGTGGCGGGAAGGCATGGGAGGGTTACGGATGGAAGACCACATGGTTTGGACCCCCATAAAATGTTCTGAATGAGGCAGGGCCAGGTTTGGTATCAACGGTAGGCATGGGCAGGTACTATCTGGCAAAGGTCCCCCGGGCCAGCAGGGGCCCACTGACATGTAGGGTGGCCACTTATGAATCGCCGGAAAAATAGGAAATGCATTGCATAAAAAAAGGGGGACACTGCCTTGTATAAAAATGGAACGTGCTAATTTATATGTCTAGATGCAAATTTAAAAAGAATGATTACAATTTAAATAGAAATGCAGTGCATCTCACCGTAGTATGGAGCCATCATCATCATCAGGCGATCACTCGTGACCGAGTAAGATTGTCTTCCGGGATAAAAGGAGGAAATTCTAAAGAAGATTGTGTAGACTCTAGCGATGGGTCCGTAAGTGACTGTGGAGGCCAATTCTAGATCCACACAGCTTCCCACAGTGAGGACACAGGTTACCAGATAGAAGATGGTCCTGTAAAGGATTCATTTGACGTGCTTTTCGCTTAGCACGTTTCTCCCTTTCACCTTGCACTCGGGCTTCTTCAAAGTCCATGGAACCTTTGTGAAAGGCCAACCTCCATTTAGATCGTTCATGGGCCAGAGCTTCTCAGTTTTCGATGTTTATATTGCATTTTTTTAGATTAGCCTTATGAACATCTTTAAACCTCTTATATTGACCACCGATATTCCGCTTTCCATCCTTGAGTTGGGAGTAAAGTAACTGCTTTGGGAGACGGCAGTCAGGCATTCGAACAACATGACCGGTCCACTGAAGTTGGCGTTGAAGGATCATTTTTTCAATGCTAGTAGTCTTTGCTTCTTCCAGTACACTGACATTTGTTCGCCTATCTTCCCAAGTAATTTGCAGGATTTTCCGGAGGCAACGTTGATGAAACCTTTCAAGGAGGTGGAAGTGACGTTTATAGATAGTCCATGTTTCGCAGGCATACAATAAAGTTGGTAATACAATGGCTTCATAAACCAGTGTTTTGGTCTTCTTACAAATATCCCGATCCTCGAACACTCTATGTTTCATTCGAGAAAATGCGGCACTTGCGGAGCTCAGACGATGCTGGATTTCACTGTCGATGTTAGCTGTAACAGAAAGATAGCTGCCAAGATAGAGAAAATGATCGACATTTTCCAGTATTGTCCCGCCAAGCTGGATAGATGGCATCACCAAAGGATTGGCTTGCACTTGCTGATGAAGCACTTTGGTTTTTTTGATGTTAAGTGAGAGACCAAGTTTTTCGTATGCTTCTGCAAAAGCATTTAGGATAGTTTGGAGATCATCCTCTGAATGTGCAGAGACCACATTATCATCAGCATACTGAAGTTCCACAACGGAGGTTGTAATTACCTTACTTTTTGCTTTCAGCCTGCTGAGATTAAAAAGCTTTCCATCTGTTCGATATATAATTCCCACACCGGTGGGAAGTTTCCCCTTGACAAGATGTAAAACCATGGCGATGAAAATGGCAAATAATGTTGGGGCAATAACACATCCCTGTTTAACACCTTTAAACCTTTAAAAAGGGGGACACTGCCTTGTATAAAAATGGAACGTGCTAATTTATATGTCTAGATGCAAATTTAAAAAGAATGATTACAATTTAAATAGAAATGCAGTGCATCTCACCGTAGTATGGAGCACTGTGAATGTGATCAGGTGACGGGTGTGTGTAGCTTGCTCAGTTGGCTGTCCGGGTGCTGTTGATGGACAGCTTCAAGGCCCAAGTCTTCCTTCTGATGGCTCTTTATCTTTATACAGAACACAGACTGGATGGCCCATCAAACAGAGGATACGGTCAAAATAGAGAGCAGTCCCACTGGCAGCCCGTACAGCAGGGATGGGCAACTTCAGAAGGTCTGGGGGGCCGCATTCCACACACCCCCAGAGCCCACTCCCCCACAGGCCACACTGCTGTCACCATGGCCACACCACCAGTGACAAAAAAACCCCAAGATCAGCGGTTTGATGCCAAAATTTGGCGGCAGACCACCGACTTCTTTTGCCTTCTGTGGTGCGGTGGTTCTCACAAGAGAACAGGTGGGGTGCATGTTGCCCACCCCAGAAGTAGAGCACTGTCCCCTGTAAAAGAGAACACATCGCCACCCTACTGAGAAGACCCCAGCTGGACTAGCTTCCCCCCCCTCACCATTGCAACTGCTTGCTCACTTGCCTCTCGCTCTGGCCCAGACAATGTTGATGGTGTGAGAGAATGAAGAACAGTAGAGGCCACTGCCTACTGGCTCGCTGGTGCTCTGCCTGTCAAGCAAGTAAGTGATGAAAGAGAGGATGAAGAGAAATAGAAGCTAGTCACAGTGGCAGTGAGAAGGTACACTTATGAAGGGATGGACCCCTCCCTTAAGGGTGTCTTGCCCAAGGGTCCTTCAAACCCTGCAGCCGGCACTGGGCAGGGTGATTTCACAATAGAAGCCTCATCTGGAAGCACCCTTTCTGTGACAGCATCCAAAATTTGCAGTCGTTTCATGGAAAGCAATGCCATCTCTGTGTGTGGCAATAGCTCCGGATATATATATATATATATATATATTCTTCTCCTGGCAGGTTGCGTTGTTTGCACTGGCGGCTGTGTCTATGTGGTGCTATTTGCTCTCTATATCGCTTGCTAGGACTGTAGAGCTTAACAAACTATTCTGTTCTTGAACAAACATATATAAACAGATGCGCATAGCTACAAGTGAACATAAATTATTCTTTAAAAAAAAAAAAAAAGAAACATAACCAGAAAGGGGGGAAATTCCACAGTGCAGAAACACAATTCCCTTGAGATGAATTCGGAGAACCGGGAGAGGCGACTCTCTGCAGTTCCACTCCAGTATACTGGAGGCTCAAATAGCTTCCATTAGTCTATGAATCATCCAGCACACAATCATTGGAGTGAGATCGTGTAGGGAGAGTGAGCTGAACGACAAACCAGGAAGTTGATTGTCTCACTTATGGCAGGCAGGTAGCATCTCCCTGCGGCAAAAGTGTCTCCCTCTTTCATTCCTCTCTCTTCCTGTGCCACACAACAAGCATCACATCCTAATTCTGCACTTCGCTCTGATATCTAATTAATTAATAGATCGATTGATTTGCTACGCTTCTGTACCGCCCGACAACCAACCTTCTCTAGACGTTTTCCAAAAAAATACGTTAGTGTCCATCTTGAAGTTGTCAGAGTGAAGGCGGAATTAGATGGCAAATGCTTCCCGCCCTCACTCTGCAACCTGCAACTGGGGGGGCAAAGGGCATCCTTTCAGCCATTAGCCATCAGGCTAATGAAGCAGACGGCAGCAGCAGCAGCAGCAAAAAAACGAAACAAAAGCAAAACAGCAGGGGAAGGCAGTTTCAAGGAGCATTTTGCCCTTGAAGTCTCCAGGCAGGATCCTCACTTAGAGTACACCCATTGAAATCAATGGTAGATAAGTTAGCCATGACCAAGTTAAGTCCCATTGATTTCAATGGGTCTACTCAAAATATGACCACGTCTGGATGCATCCCTCCCAAATTTTGAATGGAATAGTTGCCCCAAGAACTTTTAGCTCAGGCCTAGTTAGGCAAACTACTCTCTCTCATGCCCAACTCTCCTGCTACACACAGGGCTGATAATAATGCCCAGTATTTATTAATTTCTAAAATCTGTAAACTATGCTTCATACAATAGGCATCCCAGGGTGGTGTATAATACAACCTACCTTACAGGGCTCTTGTAATGGGAGTGCCACCTATCCTATCTGCATCCTGTGGGGTCTACTTCCTCGGGACAAGAGAGGTGCACTGCAACATTTTCTTGCAGATCTAACCTGTAATTTAATAATTCCATATATTTTTTAAATAAATATTTCCATCCAGGGGGAATTGTTCAGTGTTTAAGCAGATGCAAAACTGCATTTCCTTCTAGTGCTCCATTGATAGACGAACTGCAAGCATGAATTAATTTGGAATTATAATTTAACTGTTGAACAATTTCCTCTGACAAAGATATGTGGAACACATGGGGAATTATTCATCTAATTAAAATTGTGCCCAATTGGCTTTGCTGGTTGCTTTTTTTTATTTCAGAATGACTCCAGGCTGCCTCTTGTGCTTGGGTGGAACCTCAGCACCATGTTTTACAGGGGGAAGGGTTACTACTTGGAGTGAGGAAGTGCTTTGTTGAGTTTGCTTATTCTATTTGTTTTCATTATGAAAATATCCATTCATTTTGTTATTCATTTATTTGCTATTCATTCATTTTCATAATTGGTTTGAAACTAGCTTATTCATTTTTTTGTTTTGTTATTCTTGTTCATTATTGTTTCCTCACGTATTTCAATGGGATATCCAGCCAGTTTTCTTTTGCCTGTGACTTCGGTGTTTTCCATCCAACTGGCATAACATGTCCAGCCATTTTATTACCCTCACCTCCACCCCACCCCTGGGCATCAAACATGCCATTTCAGACAGACTGGAAACATGCCTCCTATTTGATAGGGAATTTTAAAAGTCTCACACCCTGTACGTTTCCCATTGGTTTAAATAGGAGACCCATACAGTTTTCTCCTGCTTGTAACCAGTGGTGTAGTGGTACATGTTGAAGTGCAGTCATCATGACAATTCCCATAGCCACCCCCCAAGAAGATTCCAAAAATGTAGGCAGCTGTGTCAATCTCTCTCTCTCTCTCTCTCTCTCTCTCTCTCTCTCTCAGTGTCTGTGTGTGTTGTGTATACCTGAATGAGCATAAGTACATAGCATAATATTCAATTTATTAGGATCAGCTGACAGTCATAGAATAGTGGGCTGTCAAAGGCCAGTGTAGTGGTTAGCACGTTAGACTTTGGCTGGAATGTGTGTGTGTGTGTGTGTGTGTGTGTGTGTGTGTGTGGCGGGGTGCATATATGTGGCAATATATGGGGGAACACAAAATTAAATGAGACAACAGAGAAGGTCTACCTGACTTTAGCAATGCCCTGGCATGGCAGTTCTTTCAATGCAGTGCTATTTGGCAAGTTATATCATTCTGATTATGTGTGCTAAATGGCTTTTTTATCCACTCCAATGAGCCATAATAGTGGGGTTTAATAACAATAACAATAACAATAATGCCCATACCTTGAGATCTTCAGGGGAGGCCCTTCTCTTGGTTCCGCCAGCATCACAGGCACACAGAGGGCCTTCTTGGTGGCTGCCCCAAGGCTCTGGAATTCCCTTCCCAGGGAGGCTAGAGCGGTGCCCTCCTTGTTTTGTTTCTGGAGGCAGGAAAAAACTTTTTTGTTCCAGCAGGACTTTGGGAATGGTCTGGACCTGTGAGAATGCGATGGATTAGCGTTGTTGTTTACGGTATATTGCTATTGCTGTTTTAATATAATTTTATATATTAAACATATATAAAATATAAACGTTTTATAAAATTTTAATATTATAGATGACTTAATTATATTTTAAACTTTTGTGTATTTTTATTTATCTGTTTTAATTGTATACATTTTAATGTTGTAAAGCCCTCTTGAGTCCCAGTGCTGGGAAAAAGGTGGGATATCATGATGATGATGATGTTAAGATGATGGTTTGGTGCCTAAAGATTCAATATGGTGCCATTTTTTACAGGCAGCCATGTTGTCGTACAGCCCCAACGTTGTTGACAAATAGGGCTGGGCGCGACCTGCCCGGCACTTGACTCGCGGTGCGTGAGCAGGAGCTGAGCAGGAGCTGAGCAGGAGCTGAGCAGGAGCTGAGCAGGTGCTTGCTGGATTTCCAGGTCCGCAGCTCTTACATTATTTACATAGAAAGTAGCATAAAATACGTTAAAAATGGCCGCAATTTGCGCAAATCAGGCTGTGATTTGCGCAAACTATGCAAAATCGCAGCTGTTTTTAATGTATCTTATGCCCTTTTCGACGTAAACGACGTAGCACCGGGAACTGGAAGTCTTGGCTCACGAGAACGTGATATGCTCATGCCATCCAGTCCCAGTTAGAACTCCTGCAGCTGTATGCTGAGTGAAGAAGTTCCCACTCCAGGGAAACCCCAAGAACAACACATTGCAGTAGTAGTCCAAGCAGAACATCACTGAAGCCAGGCTACCCCTGTCCAGGTAATGTTGCAGTTGGAGAACCAGCCTAAGCTGGCAAAAGCCAGTGTGGCGTAGTGGCGAGAGTGTCGGACTAGGGACTCGGGGAGATCCGGGTTCTAGTCCCCGCTCGGCCATGAAACTCACTGGGTGACTTTGGGCCAGTCACGGACTCTCAGCCTCACCTACCGGTACCTCGCAGGGTTGTTGTGAGGATCAAATGGAGAGGAGGATGAGGATGATTATGTAAGCCCCCTTGGGTTCCTTGCAGGAAAAAAGGCGGGGTATAAATATTATAAATAAATAAATATTATAAATAAATAAAATAAAAGCTGCAGCCTGTGCCTCCAGTGATGAAGATGAGTCAGACCACCCCGAGATTATGTAACTTACCCTTTTGGGCAGTGTTCTCCAACCTTGGGTCCCCAGATGTTTTTGGCCTACAACTCCCAGCATGCCCCAGCCAGCTACGCTGGCTGGGGTATGCTGGGAGTTGTAGGCCAAAAGCATCTGGGGACCCAAGGTTGGAGAACACTGCTTTCGGGGGAGTGCAACCTGCATCAGACCAGTATGAACACCCGCCTCTTCTCTAAAGCTTTCCTGGTTGGTTGCCGCCGGGAGACAGTTCCCATTTGCCACACAAGCAGGTGACGTAGGGTTACCATGTGTCCTACTTTACAGAAGACAGTCCTCTATTTGAAGGGCTGTCACTCTAAGTCCAGTTTAAAGATGGAGAACCATAAGATTATTTCGTTTTAAAGAATCTTCTGGACTGGGCCTCTCCTGGACAGGGATAGCTTGGCCACAGGGGTACAGGTGCTGCTAGTAATCTCAAGACTGGATTACTGCAATGTGCTGTGTATGTGGGGCTGCCCTTAAGGCTGGTCCAGAAGCTGGAGCTAGTGCAGAATCAGAAGCTCGGCTGTTGTTGGGAGGCTTTGAGAAGGAACTGCACTGGCTGCCTATTCGCTACTGGGCCAGGTTTAAGGTTCTGGTACTAGTGTATAAAGCCCTAAACAATGACCAGGATACCTGAGAGAGCGTCTTTTCTCTTACCAACCTGCCTGGTCATTGAAGTCATCAGAGGACATTCTCCTGGTGGTTCCACATGGATATATGGCCCGATTGGAGTCCACCAGGAGAAGAGCCTTCTGTGTGGTGGCTCCACTTCTCTAGAACTCCCTGCCTCTGGAGGTCAGGCAGTCTCCGACACTGTGTTGTTTTTGGTGCCTGCTGAAGAAATCCTTGTTCCGGGAAGCCTTCTTTGCTGACCAGCCATGGTTTTAATGTTATCCAGTTTTTAATGCATTGTTTTTATGCTTTTATCTGTTTTATCTTTTTATTGTTCACTGCTCCGGAGTCTGTCTGGATATGGAGCGGTATACAAATGCTGTAAATAAATAAAATAAGTAAAGATGGGTGAGCAGAGAGGCCTTGAAGTTGCCCATCAGCACCCATAACCTGGACAGCAGAAGGCTCACCTGGTAACAATCTTACCCATGAAGACGCAATGTATTATATTACTATTGAAATTATAGTAATTATTTCCTAAGTTTACATCTATAGAGATAAATCAGTCTATGCAAATTTTGTGCAAATTGGTGTCCTGTTCTACCCTCCTTTTTGGCGATTGATTCCCTCGTCTTTGGCTATGCACATGGCCAACCTACAGGTGAGTGGACTATTTACAAGCCTAATTTAGATGAAGGAAACCAATTTTCAGTGAATCCGATTTCTGTTGCTGATTTGATGGATGTGAATGTAGCTCACTTCATTTACTCAGTCGCAGCTTGGAAAACCTCAGTGCATTAACCTTTGCTGTAGATACCATGGCAAGCCTCACAAATGGAAAGCTAACACAATTAGCTCTGAAGTAGTACCATTTACTGTAATTTACTGGAAAGGGTTACCTCTCCTAAAGCCTCTTGTGTGGAAGGTTTATGAGCATTCCAGTAGGCTACAGAAAATAGAGATGAATTGATGAGTGTAATAAGCAGAGCAAATTGAATGCTACGTGATAAAAATGAATCCTACCTTCTTTAGACATAGGGTGACCACTTTTGCATCACCAAAAAGGAGGATGAGCATTGCCCAAAATGGGGGAGGGGGACACACAGTGATTTTCATATCATTTGTATATACAGATTTATATGTATAACTGCAAAATTAGAAAACGTTATGAGACTTTAAATAAAAATACAGTACTGTACATCATAGTAAGAACATAAGAGAAGAGCCATGCTGGATCAGACCAAGGGTCCATCTAATCCAGCATTCTGTTCACACAGTGGCCAACCAGCTGCCCACGGGGAAACCCCCAAGTAGGACATGAGTGCAACAGCATCCCCCTGCCCATGTTCCCCAGCAACTGGAGTACGTAGGCCTACTGCCTGTGACTACTGGAAGGAAGCATATAGCCAATCAGGACTAGTAGCCACCGAATGGCCTTCTCCTCCATGAATTTGTCCAATCCCCGTTTAAAGCCCTCCAAATTGGTGGCCCATCACCACATCCTGTGGAAGTGAATTCCATGGTTTAAGCTCTACACTGTGTGAAGAAGTCCTTCCTTTTATCTGTCCTGAATCTCTCACCAATCAGCTTCATGGGATGGATGACCCCACTGGGTTCTAGTATTATGGCAGGGGGAGAAAAATGTCTCCCTTTCCACTTTCTCCATACTGTGCATCATTTTGTAGTACACCTCTATCAAGTCTCCCCTTACTAGCCTTTTTTCTAAGCTAAACAATCACAGTTGCTGTAACCTTTCTTCATAGGAGAGTTGCTCCAGCCCCTTGATCATTTCAGTTGCCTTTTCCTGCACTTTTCCCAACTCTACAATGTCCTTTTTTAAAGTGCGGTGACCAGAACTGTACACAATATTCTTAGTGTGGTCGCACCATAGGTCGCACCAAGATCAGGGCAGCATGATCTTGGCAGTTTTATTTTCAATTCCTGTCCTAATTATGCCTAACAGTTTGCCTTTTTCACAGCAGCTGCACACTGGGTCGACATTTTCATCGAGCTGTCCACCACAACCCCAAGATCTCTTTCTTGGTCAGTCACCGCTAGCTCAGATCCCATCAGCTTATACTTGAAGTTGGGATTTTTTGCCCCATAGTGAGGAAGACTAAGACTGGGTGAGCTATGTGCGTATTGCTCAGTCTGCTGCTGTCCAGGTGCTAAGTGTTTTCAGGGAACTACAAGCCCTTTGTTCTCCCTTCTGATGATTTTTTAATCTTTAAACTGGAATTGGACTGGGCATTGGAATTGAATTGCTGAACCCTACTGGGATGGAGAAAACCCTACATAACAAAACTGCCATGACACGGTGCATAGCTGACATTCATTTCATTTCTTACATTTCTATACTACCCAATAGCCAAAGTTCTGTGCATGGTTTACAAAGATTAAAGCCCTAAAAATACAATACAATGATTAAAACCATAAAAATACAATACAGTCATGCCTTGGATTGAGAGCATAATTCATTCTGGAAACGTGCTTGTAATCCAAAACACTCTTATATCAAAACGAAATCCCCCCCCAAAAAAAATTTGTAGAGATTTTTAATTTAAGCCGTACTACAGTACTTGTATTGCAAGACATCACTTGTATATCAAGTAATAAATAAATAAATAAATATTTAAAAATGTGCTTGTCTTGCAAAACGCTCTCAAACCAAGTTACTTGCAATCCAAGGTATTACTGTATAATAACGTAATATAAACCACATGCATACAAAAATATAAAACAATTTTTCACAATCAACAATAAAAATCCCAGGACCTGTTAAAAAATCTTATCATATGCTGTCAAATGTCTGGGGGAAGAGGAAAGTCCTGAACCTTGTGCCAGGAAGATGACAATGTTGGTGCCAGGTAGCGGTGAGCGCTGCCGCTGCGCCTGCCAAGCCGGGCCGAAAGTGAGTGCCAGCCGAGGCACTTGCTGGACTTCCGGGTTCCTAGTGCTACGTTGTTTACATAGAAAATGGCATAAGATACATTAAAAGCAGGCATGATTTGCATAACGTGCGCAAATCGCGGCCGGTTTTCTAATGCATCTTAAGCCATTTTCTATATAAACAATTTATTTATTTATTTATTTAATTATTATATTTATATCTCGCCTTTTTTCCTGCAAGGAACCCAAGGCGGCTTACATAATCCTCCTCTTCCTCTCCATTTTATCCTCACAACAACCCTGTGAGGTAGGTTAGGCTGAGAGTCAGTGACTGGCCCAAAGTCACCCAGTGAGTTTCATGGCTGAGCGGGGACTAGAACCCAGATCTCCCGAGTCCCAGACCGACACTCTCACCACTATGTAGTGCTGGGAACCCATAAGTCGCTTCTCCGGCTCGGCTCACGAGAACGTGAGTTGAGCTGGGGAAGCAGGTAGGGCAAGTGGAGCTCAGGAGGTCGAGCCCTGCGAGTTCGCTGGACTTCCACACCCCAATCGAGCTCCGCACACATCCCTAGCTAAGGATGGGCGCTGAGCCTAGCAGCTTAGCTCGTGGGGTGCTTGGCGAGCACCCCCATTACGTGAGCCGAACCGAGCCTCCGGTGAGCACCAGCTGAGGCACTCGCCGGACTTCTGGGTCCCCGGTGCTACGTCTTTTACGTAAAAAAACAGCGTAAACTACGTTAAAATGGCCACGATTGGCATAACCAGAGCTACGGTTTTTTACGTTAAAAACAGCGTAAAATACGTTAGAACAACTGCGATTTGTGTGGCGTATAGATCCTATGCAGATCGCGGTTGTTCCAATGTATTTTATGCTGTTTTTAACATTAAAAACATAGCGCTGGTTACGCAAATCGCGGCCATTTTTAACGTAGTTTACCCTGTTTTTTAACGTAAAAACTGTAGCGCCGGAAACCGGAAGTTCCTTTCCCCAGCTTGGCTCGCAAGGACGTGAGCCGAGCCAGGGAAAGGTAAGTTGAGTGGAGCTCGGTGGGGGGGGGGGTGTCGAGCCCGGCGAGTTCGCCCTGCTTCCACCCCACCCACCCCCGATCAAGCTCCACGCACATCCCTAAAATTTACATGCCGCTTTTCCAGCAAGAACTCCCGTAGTCTCCTTGGTGCAGGAGGCCTCTCTTCCTTAGCTTCTGATCATCTGAGATATCTCATTGAATCCCCATTTTAGTTCACTGCTAGAACAGAGTGGAAATTCCTGGTCATAATGGCATTCAGTACTCTGAAGGTCATAATTGCCTGTGCTATACTGTGGGCGTGGATGGGAAATATTTTACAAGACCCGCTATAATGAATATCCGATGGAGGTGAAGGAAAACTTAGCTTGTACATGCTGCTCTTAGGTAATCCCCAGAGAGGGCCCGCGAAGACTTTGCAGAGGTAGCCTGAGGACAAAGGGGACCTGAAGTATTTGTTTACACTGTCTCCATTCATGCAAGATTTATAACTGATCATTTAGGCTATAGGATGTTGAATTTTAATTACCCTTCTGTAACATTTCCCTCCCTCAAATGAACTGTATATATTAACGGGGAAACAGATGTTGGGTGCTCGCGATTTAAATTCAGATCCTTCGTAGGAGACATCCTAATGAATGCCAGGTCTAATTGAGGGCTTGTTCTGTCTCTAAAGCTTTACAGGGAAGCATTGAGGCCCGCCGTCTTGTTTCTCGGTGGTATTGGAATGCAGTTGGTGTGGGGAGGGAAAGGGAGTTTTGCTCAGGAAACAAGGGAAATGAAGTAATCCTTTTGGATGCGGGCTTAGAAGAATGCTGACGGCAGCAGTGCCGATTTGTAACTTTTGTTGCTGCGCACAACAGGGAATTGGTAGGAGGGGGGAAGAAATGGCATAAAACTTGGAGCATCTCCAGGATGGTAATCAAAGAAAATACAGCATGGGAAGTGGAGGGAGAAACAGGGGATAATTTGTATTTTAATGCACAAAGGGGTTTGGTACCGGTGGTGGTGAAGGCTCTGGAAATGATTGGTTGAGCTGCCCTGATGTAAGGAAAGGGGCACTGTGTGGACAGACGATCTCCTCCTGCCATTGGCTGAACTGCTCTGCAAACCTTTGGCCGCCATTGGCTGAGCTGTCAAGGAAAGGAGCGGGCTCTATCATGTCTCTGCTGCCTCGTCTTCCCCCCCACCCCCCAAGTCCTCTGAGCTGTTTAGGTTTTTATACGTGAGTGCCAGCAATGTGAATTGACACCAGAAAGCTGATCTTTGAACACTGTTGTGGTGTGTTCATTGCCACAAGTCCCTGTCAATAATCTTGCCAATTTTGAACCAATTGAAATGTTCAGACACTTTTAGAAGGGGGACCCCCCCACCACCACCCAGGACCGCATGAAAACATTTTGCTGCCTGAGGTAGGGTGGCCGTGTGTCCTCTTTTACGGAGGACTGTTCTCTATTTGAAGGGATGCCAGAGGACTGTCGTCTATTTTGAAGGCGTCCTCTATTTGAAGGGCTGCCCAATCCAAGTCTGGTATAAAGATAAAGAACCAGCAGAAGGAAGAGCTGGGTCTTGAAGTTGCCCATCAACAGCTCCTGAGCAGGGCATGCAGGGCACCTGGTCAGCCTTCCACACTATGGTGAGATGTAGTGTATTTCTGTTTCTTTTTAAATTATACTAATTATCTCTACATTTGCATCTATACATATAAATGAGCATATGCAATTTTTAAAAAAATGCAAAGCAGTATCCTCTTTCGTCCTCTTTTTCGGGGGATGCATGTCCTCTTTTTTTTTTGGAAATTCACAAGTGGCCACTTTAGGTAAAGAATAAGATGGAACCCCCATCACTAGCTTTGGGGGTGCAGCATAGCCCACATGGTGCCCTGCCCTGCCCTGCAATGCTTCAACTCCATGCCATCCTCTTCCATCTGAAGTGGTTGCCTCATTCTGCCTAATAGTAGGGCCAGGTCTGCCTTTCATAGGGCACATTGCAGTAATCTTAACTTGGATGTGATCAAAGCATGGGTAGCTGGCAAACTCTTCCTTCTCCCAGAAGGGAGCCAACTGGTACACCAACTGGAATGCCCTAATTCTGGATGAAGGTGGATACTCTCTGCTCTTGGATCAAATTGGGCTCCTTCTAGCACCCTTTAATTCTGTAGGAAACTGTTGTTACCTACACCTCATCTTCCAGCTATAAGTCAGTTCCAGCTCTGTGATGTGGTTGCCAGAAGAATGCAAATTTCTTAGGCTAGTCAGAAAGGTGACTTTTCAACGCAAAGTATGGATGAGCGAATGAGCCACATCTGAGATTCTCCAAACATCGTCTTGTGACTCATCTCATGCCCAATTCCGATTCATGTTTGTGATTGCTGCTTGCTTTGCACAAATTGGAAACTTCATAGATTCATAGATCAAGAGACCTACAAGGCCACTGAGTCCAACTCCCTGCTCAATGCAGGAAACTAGAGGAGGGGTCTCCCATCCAAGTAATAACCAGGCCTGACCCTGCGTAGCTTTCCACGCTCAGACAAGCTGAGCCAGCGTGAGCCACAGGCCGATCGAATAGAAGATTTGTGCAAATCTTCCTAAATTTGTGTGAGTTTCTCCCATAGACTAAAATCGGACTGATTCAGTCTACTGAGGAAATTTGGGCAAATCGAAGTGGGAATCGGGAACGAGAACGTGAGCACGTCTCCAACAATTTGTGAATATGTTCAGTGAACACGTAATTGTGCCCATGTTCGGAGCCTCGAACGTGGCGTGCTTGCATATCTTGCAAGCAAAAACGAAGTTCTCATACATCCCTCAAGCTAGGACACCAACGTTTTGTACTAGCCAAAGCTTTTGTAAGAATTTATGATAAGTGCACCACAACTGTTTGTTTATCTCGGCTGGATTTCACAACCTGGTGCTGTCCAGAGGTGTTGCACTGCAACTCCCATAATCCCAATGGCCTGGGGATGATGGGTCACATCTGGAAGGTGCCAGGTTGGGGAAGGCTGGTTTATCTTAAAAAGAACTCTCTCTGCATGAGTGGGGGGGGGTTCCCTTTAAAATGGTTACTGCTAACATTAACACCAGAAAAGAAAGATTAAAGTGCTCATAGGGGCTTTGGGGGCTAAGCTCTTTATAAGTAGCTCAACTTGAAATGTCTCTCTTTGAGGATTCGTTTGCTTGCAGAATTTCCACCGGCTTATGACTCATGATGGGATTCCCATTGGGCTCTTTGCAATGAAGCGTCTACTAGAGATGCTCCTTGTGGACACAGCCGGGAAGCCCCCCCCCCATCCACCAAAGTCAACCATCAGCAATAGGGTGGCTCTCATGCCTCTACCTGTCACGTCTCTCTCTCTCTCTCTCTCTCTCTCTCTCTCTCTTATATCTTTCACAAGAAGACTTTGTAATCTTTTTTTTACGATCGCTTAGTAACTAACACTTTCTTCTTCACTCTTCTGCTGCCACCAACTCTTTTTTAGGGTACCTTATTCAATCTACTCACTTTGATTTTTAAAAATGAAACAAGTGTTATTGTTTACAGTTTAGGGTAGGGAAATAGATGAGGTTATGAGATCCTAAACGTTGTAAATTCTCTCTCTCTCCCTCTCCCCCTATATACACTCCCAGTCTCCCCGTTCCACTCCCTCATCCAATCAGCAGACATCTCAACATTCCGCCCTCCTCTCACACGCTCCCCTCCCCTCTCATACTTACTGCTAGGGCTTCGCCCATGGGTAGGGGCATGGCAGTGGCTGCGTGTCCTCCTTTGCAGCGGACAGTCCTCTACTGGAAGGGTTGTCAGAGAGGACAGTCTCCTACCTGAAGGGTTGTCAGCCCTCTACTTGAAGGCATCCTCTATTTCAGGGCTGCACAACCCACATTCCAGAGGCTGCATGCACACACACACACACACACACCTCACAGCTGCCCGGACCCACTCTCTTTCCGTGCCCACACCCAAAGGTCCTCATACAGCTCACTCTTTCCCCACTGTGCATGATGAGCCAGTATCACGTGGGGCTGAAAAGGTTGTGCACCCCTGTTCTGTTTGAATGGCTGTCCAGTCCAAGTCTACTTTAAAGATAAAGGACCATAAGAAGGGAGGGAGTGTAGGGGATTTAAACTTAAGTTGCCCATCAACACTCAGCATCTGGACAGCAGCTGAAGCATCAGGCAGGCACACAGGTCACAGTCTTCCCCTCTATGGGGAGAGGTATTTTATTGCTGCTTAAATTATAGTATTTATTTATTTTATTATATTTCTATCCCGCCTTTTCCCCTGCAATAACCTCCTCCTCTCCATCTTATCCTCACAACAACCCTGTGAGGTAGGTCAGGCTGAAAGTCTGTGACTGGCCCAAAGTCACCCAGTGAGCTTCATGGCCAAGTGGGGACTAGAACCCAAATCTCCTGAGTCCAATCGTCGTCGTCATCATCATCATCATCATCATCATCATCATCATCATCATCACCATCATCATCATCACCACATTTATTTATATCCTGCCTTTTCCCCAGCACTGGGAATTACACCACTACACTACACTGACTCTCTAAACTTGCATCTATACATATAAATTAGCATATGTAGATTTTATGCAATTTTTGTCATTTTGTCTCTCCCATTTTTTGGGTGGGGTGACATGTAAGCGACCACTCTTGTCAGCAAGCTCCCTTGTCACACTGATTGCTCATGCCACACACATTTCTTTCAGCTGGGGTGAAATGCTGGTATTCAAGTTACAAGAACCTAGATTCCACCTAAACATCAGGAAAAATGTCCTGACTGTCAGAGCAATAAGACAATGGAATCAACTACCTAGGGAGGTGGTGAGCTCTCCCACTCTGGAGGCATTCAAGGTGCAGCTGGACGGCCATCTGTCGGGGATGCTTTGACCTGGATTCCTGCATTGAGCAGGGGGTTGGACTCGATGGCCTTGTAGGCCCCTTCCAACTCTACTTTTCTATGATTCTATGATTCTATGATTCCTCATAGGACTGGACATAGCTCTGTGGCCTCCAGTTGCTGACCCCCTAGTTGAACATATTGCAGCATAAGACGGTGAAACCTCAAAAATGTGCACATTATTTTTAAGAGTCTGTGTGAGATTTTTTAAAAAAGGAAAAGTTCCAGATGCTTAAAGGCACTTCTGTTTTATTCCTATGCTGAAATAAACGCCAGTGTTCTATGGCTTGATAATATAATTATCCAACATTTTGACTAGACTGATTCGATAATGATGTGCAGAAAAGGGCAATTTAAACCTGGCAAGGAAAGAACCAACACTTGCCTCGTTGCCTTCTGCTAAATTAAACATCTTGGGCTGCTGAATCTTTTGCCTTGGAATTATTTTGTTGGGTATGTTTCCATATCGGGTCAGTAATGACTCCGAATGCAAGAGCTAGTTTTCATATATACATACACCCACACGCTATAATGAATTAGAAGCCTCCGGTTCTGTTGCTGCATGCACTGCTTCCAACACGAGGCATATGGTCACTGAAAGACGAAAACAACAACAGCATCCAAGTCAAACCTCTCTTGTGTAAAGCACTCACAAGTGCTTAGTAGTAGCATACGACACTCACTGCAATGGCTAATTAGCCGTCAGTGTTTAGACATCTGTCTTGCCTTAAGAACTGTGTAAGCCGATGACATGGTACAGCCCTCTTCAGCTAATCAGAAACACAAGACTCAAAACTTGGATCAGACCATGGCCTCTCTAGTCCGATTCTGTTCCCACAGTGGCCAACCAGATGTCCAGGGGAGGACCACAAGCAGGACATGACTGCAATAACAGTCTTCTGCTTATGTTCCTGAACAACTAGTATACAGAGGCAGTATGCATGGCTGTAGGGATTGGGCCCACTCTTCCTACAGAGGAGGATCTGGGAACAAATTCTGAGGAAGATGGGGAGGGGGAGGAGATGGAGGGGAGGGAACGTGGTGCAGCTGGTGCCCCAAGGCCGGCGGACACAGAGTTAGACCCAACAGTCAGGGAGGATCTATCAGTGTCAAATTCCGTGAGAAAGCAACCTGAGCTCTCTGATTGGCAGGAATCAGAGAATCAAGCATCACTAACCCCCGGGTCAGACGTCAGCTAAGGAGGATGTGGACCAGCTGAGGAGTGTCAGGCACTCCAAGAGATTGGCCCGTAAGAATAAGGAACCGCCTTAGGGGGCCTGGGTGTGGACAATTTGAGTCTAAAAGAGAGGAGAGGTTCCCAGTTTGGAATTTCAACTTCTCAACAATAGGGCAATCTTCCTTAATGGCTGGCATTCTGATTAAGCTTGTTTCTTTTGTGATTGACTCTGCAATCCACTTCTTTTGTATTTCTACTCCAGTTTGCTAGGCTGGCGTCTGTCCTAATAAAGCTTTTCGATTAGTAGCCATTGCTTGGATCTTCTTGGAAGGAGGAGGGGAAGTACGGCCTCCACAATGACATGTTTAGCCACTACCGACTTAATCTCCAGTGATATCAGTGGTACTTATGGGCAACTGACTTTAATTGGGTTGGAGCCCTAGTAAATATTTAGAGACCTTACCCAGTTTCATATTTTCTGACATAAGGATCTTGGTGGCTTTCCACACGGTTGTTAAATAAGAGGCGAATACTACAGACCTGAGAGCTCTTCTTGAGCTTCGAGTTTCTCCACACAGACACGCACAAAGTGCTTTTAAGCATCAATCTATTTTAGTCCATGTCCTGGGCATCAATTGATGCTCACAGGGAGCTGAGCAAACACTCTCCAAAGGCATTTTAAGTAGAGGTGTGCATTTGCTTCAGACGGTTCTGAATCCTGAATCCTGAACAAACGGGCCCATAGAGGTTTTGGGCTTGTCCAAAGCAAGGCTGGTGTCTTCCAAAGCAGCCCGAATCGAATCAAGCTCCTTCTGAAGGGTCAAGAGCACTTTGGAGATTTGGAGGGATACAGAAACAACACAGACAATGTGTCTGTAAAAAATAAAATAAAATATACATTTCTTCCCAACCTTTCGATATAAGGAAAATGCCAGGTAAGGGAAGGGGTATAGTTTTGTAACTGACAGATATGGCTTCCAGCCAGGGCTCTTCTTTTTACTCCCAGTCACAGTGCTTTGGGGAGGGCTGTAGAAAGAACTTACCAGAGGCTGTGTCTGTATTTTTACTGCATTTGGTGACTGTGTCTCAGGAACAGAAAGGGATGGTAAATCTGTTTGTTCAGATTCCCATGCATGTTCCCCAGCAACTGGCGTACATAGGCAACCTACCTCTGATACAGGAGGTAGCATATAGCCATCAGGACTAGTAGCCATTGATAGCTTTATTCTCCATGAATTTGTCCAATCCCCTTTTAAATCCAGCCAAAGTTGGGGCCATCTTGTGTACCTCCAGTATCAGAGGCAGTATGCCTCCCTACCATCCATGTTCCCCAGCATGCTGCCTCTGATACTGGTTAATATATAACCATCAAGACTACTCATTATTCATAGCTTTATCCTCCATGAATTTGTCAGATCGCCCTTTAAAGCCAACCAAATTGGTGGCCATCACTACTTTTTCTAGTAGTGAATTCCATAGTTTAACTATGAGTTGTGTGAAGAAGTACTTCTGTTTTTCTGTCCTGAATCTCCCACCAATCAGCTTCATGGGATGACTCCATTGGGTTCTTCTAGTATTATGAGAGAGGGAGAAAAATGTCCCCCTACCCACTTTCTCCACAATAAGCTGTGTTAATCATTTCAGAAAGGCTTTTTGTTCCTTCCTAGGGGATCAGCAGTCTCTTCAGTTCCTTAAAAGTGGTGCGCCTTCTGCGACTGGGCCGCGTCGCCAGGAAGTTGGACCATTATCTGGAATATGGTGCTGCAGTGTTGGTGCTCCTGGTCTGTGTCTTTGGACTAGTCGCCCATTGGCTAGCTTGTATATGGTACAGCATCGGAGACTATGAGGTCATTGATGAAATCACAAATACCCTCAAGAAGGACAGCTGGCTCTGCCAATTGGCAGAGAGTATTGGAACACCGTATCGGTACAACACGACTGGATCAGGGCAGTGGGAAGGAGGACCCAGTAAAGACTCACTTTATATAACTTCTCTCTACTTTACCATGACAAGCCTTACGACGATAGGATTTGGAAACATTGCTCCAACCACCGATGGAGAGAAGATCTTTTCAGTGGCCATGATGATGGTTGGCTGTAAGTAGAATGGCTTTTGTATTTATTTCAATTCCTATTCTTTATTGTTTTGCATGGGATTTGAGATTTCGTATACCATCACAACCAAATCACAAACGTGATGCTCGTTGGATTGACAGAGAATGGTAGGGAGTTTGGCTTGTAGCAGTTTTACTCAAATTGTTGGGTAGGATAGCGACTCTGGAAGCCTCATCTTGTCTTGCTCCATCTGGGCTTCCAATCTCTGCTCTGGGTGACAGCTCTGGTAAGGAGGCACGACATGAGACAGGTGGCTGGATCACATCTAGGACTTGGGTTAATTTCAGGACCATATACAGCAATCCTGGAACTCAACTACTGATATCTTACTCCAGCATTGACTGGGAGCAACTGGCAGGGTTTTATTGTCAGGCCAGGAGAGTCTTTCTGGAAATTCCACCCCCTAAGTGCAGTATTTGACTGTTAAAGGGCCAGTGGCCTTTTCTTGTAGGTGCTGGCTTCTCCAGGAGAGTGAGGGTTGTGAGAGTCAGTTGAGGACTGCTCCTCAGGGTTTCCCTGTTTACTAGAGGAGTCTCAGGTCCACCTCAGGTGCAATGGCACCTCTTAGGGGTTGTGTGGATAGGATATGGGGTCTGAGGCAATGGGTCCCAGTTCAGAAGGACCAGGAACTGTTTCTGGTGCCTCCTCTGTGTCACTGTCACTGGAGGCTTCAGTCTCTGAAGGCTCCTGCTCCTGGACTATGACGCATCGGTCATTTTTACCTACCGGTACATCTTGCAGTGGCTCTGGGTATATCAGCATTGGCAGCTATGTTTCTTTAAAGTAGCATACATGTACATCCTGACTTCGTAATGTCATATAGATGTGGCTATGACCATTCTAATGTAATATTTGCATTCATCTTAATGCAAATACTAAGATGAATGCAAAAAATGTTCACACATTACATTTTTTTAAAATTAGATGTACATACACCTGAGTTTGTTTGTTTTTTGGTGTACAGCTAAAAAATGTAACATATGAATAAGACATACACATGTTTAGAAAGATGCATGTCATAGTACACTCAGGGAGCTGGGACTGGCTGCAGGTCCAAGTTGAGTTTACAGTCAGTGGCAAACCCAGGATTGCTGCCATGTAACGTGCAGACTACTAGCTCTCCGATGCAAGTTTAGGATGTGTGTTTTAGACTCTCTCTGTGCGTGTGTGTGTTTGTGAATGCTGCAGGAGAGAAACGTTTGGTGTTGTGAGCCTCTCAAACCTGCTTCAGCATTGAGATCTCGTGCCGTGCAAAGTGTCCATGCACAGAATCCTGTTCATGAGACTATAGCAACTGTCCTTGCAGCGCTCAGTCCATTTACTTGCTCCTAAAATGTTGACTGTGATGAGGTTTAAAATGGTGCACTCAGGTTGGGCTCAAGTCATTGCTCATGGAGGTCAAGCTGGAGTGAATTCATCCGGTGGTATTGAAATAACATTGCGGAGTTGGAGGTGTTTCAGCTTGTTCTCAAAAAGTGTGAAGGGTTTGCAGCTTGGGCTAGGCTGCAATGTCTATTTTTATCACCTGAGAATGGTATCCCTCGTCACCATGGGAGCTGGAGGCAACCGAGACGATTTCGAGACACGATATATTCTTTTGAGTTATTTCCCACCCACCCTGCTCTGCTTTCAGTTTTCCTGCTGGTCTGAGGCTGCTCCCCTAGAGCATCCATAAAAACGTGACAGTACAAAAGAGACTGTTTCTCTTCTTGCATTTTATCAAAGCAACAGCCTTTCAGACAGATGAGAATCTCCAAACCGCAGTGTAGGTTGAATGGCTGGAAAACGCTATTGGGAGGTTACAGAATACTGTATAGCACGCTGGTGACACTCAGAGTGGAAATGCACACGTTTTAACCTTGATGGGTACTGATGTCTTGCTTTGCACCTGGCCAGAACTGCTTGCAACACATCAAGTTGAATTGTAGAGCAACCTGTGTGGAACGGAGTGGGGTCCATGGCAGAGCTGCCATCACCACATCCAGAACCCTACTGGCTCACAGCAGGCGGCGAGGGGGAGGAGATGGGGGTTGGCCTCAGGGATGTTGAAGAGTCCTTTGGACCCGAGTCTCGAGTCCGAGTCTGAGTCCTTGGTGCAAAATGGTGACTCACGAGTCACAAGTCACGAGTCCCAAAGCTGACTCCACGAGTCCCTATTAAAATCAATGGGGGGTTTTCCCAACAAAATAAGGCTACTTCAGATGTGTGGTTTAAATAAATTCTAGGCACAAGTGTGCCTTTTTATTTCAAAACTCTGCAACTGATTTTGGCAAGAACAGACCAGGCAGAAAAACCCAAAATAACCAGGCAGGCAGAGGAGGCAGGGAACCCCAAAGCAGGCAAGCAGAGGCCTTTGTCTTGGACAATTCAACTGTTGAACTGGTCAAGAAGAGACCAGGCAGGCAGAGGAGGCTGGGAACCCCAGACAGGCAGGCAGAGGCAGCCAAACCCAAAATGTCTGAAAGGTTGCATTTTAGAAAAATGATTTAAAAAAATAAACTTGCTGTACTTCCTAAAACTTATCCATGTTGCATTTGAGGAACATGTTTTTTTCTAAATGTTTGGCCCCCATTCTGGGACAGTGAGGTCTCATCACAATTCCACCCTCACTGAACACCCGCTCCACTGGTGATGAACTTGCTGGAACCAGAAACACACTCAGAGCAGCCACACAGAGTAATCTCAGGTCCTTCTTCTGCCTCTCCCAAGTACGCAACACATCAATCAAAATAAATCTTGACACACTGTTGGGGCTGCACTCCTGGTAGCCGTCCATAGTGGGCGAGCAGCGGCACACCTCGCTTCCATGCGCTCTTCGCCAGCAATCATGCTCCTCTCCACTCCTTCTGGCATAGCCCAGGGATGTTGAAGAGTTTTTGGTCTTGAGTCCCGAGTCGAGTCTCGAGTCCCATTAAAAATATTGGGAATCAAGTCCGAGTCGAGTCAGAGGGGGGACTCAGTCCGACTCACGAGTTGAGTCCTCGAGTCCGAGTCCCCATCCCTGGTTGGCCTTTCCCCCCCCTTTTGTTTATTTCCCCTTCCAATTGTGACCAATGGGAGGGAAGTCACTATGCTAACTCCGGGCTGGCATAGTTTTCGCACCTTTTAGGGATGTGTTGGGGGGGGAACAAGGGGTCATAGGATCCTGTGGGTCCACAGCCTCCACCAACATGCCTTCCACATGCCCCCACCCAAATGCCCTGGTCTTGGCCCCATCACAGTTAGAGCTACACCACAAAGACCTCCGTTGGTGGTCCTTCTTCTCCGCAGGAAGTACTTCTTCGCACAGCACGTAGTTGAGCTGTGTAGCTCTAACGGTGTAGCTCTAACTGTGATTTCACTACCACAAGACGTAGTGATGGCCACCAACTTGGATGGCTTTAAAAGGGGATTAGACCGATTCATAGAGGATGATAAGGCTCTCAGTGGCTAATGAGACATGATGACTATATCATACCTCCAGGATCAGAGGCTGTATGCCAGATGCTGGGGGAAATGAGTGGGAGGATGCCATTGGGGCATCTGGTTGGCCCCTGCTGGACTAGAGAGGCCTTTGTTCTGGTCGAGGACAAAATGCTGGACTAGAGAGGCCTTTGTTCTGGTCCAGCAAGGCTCTTCTTATGTTCTTATGCTCTCCAGCATTGGACAGCCACCTGATCAAGGAGCATAGGATCACTCCCTCTGCCCCATAAGCCATATCCTGTGGCTATCAGCTTCCTTGTTTTAGCACTCCCAGATGCTGGGAGGTGGTAGAGCTATGGTTGGGCTGCACCATGTTAAATTGCAGGTGGGAGAATCCACGAGTGATAGCACCTCCATCCAAATAAGTTCCCTGAACACAAGGACTATAGTAGCTGTTTGATTGCCTCCCCACCTTCCACCCCCACAAAAAGGGGGGATTGGGGTCAGCCATTCTGGGTTCAGCTCTTCTAACTTTTCCTGCAGATCTTTGGGCTCAGCGCTGGGGGAGAAAAAGTCCATCTTTGAACGTCGATTTTGCTAATTGCTTCAGATAATGCTTTAATCAATGCTGTTTTGCAAAGCATCCTGTAACTCAAGGGTAGAGGTTTTTTATTGTACTGATTGCAAAGCAAACATATATTTTGCTTTTTCTCTGTGGAGGTCTTAACTGCATGGGGAATTTAGTTCCTTTCCTTGCACCTTGTGCTTGCATATGGGCCATTGAGCATTTTGAGCCTCCTCTGATAACACCGTGATGAATAGGCCCAGCTAGAGACATCTGTTGTAATATAATCAATGGTGCCAAATGCTAATGTAAAACATCCCATTCACAAAGCTCGCAAATGATTCTGCACCGACCAGGAAAACCTGTTTCCACAACAATACGTTGAGGGCAGCATTAATAAAATGGGATGTAACGGCTTCCCCTCTTCTCATTCTTCCCCAGCAGTTGGAAGGAGTTACAGGAAGGAAGGTCAGCCAGGCCAGAGGAAACACAGAAGAAGAAAAGTCTGGGCAGTGGTTCCTTCAGCCCTTGGGCATGAAAAAAACCCAAGCCACTCTTGCCAAGAGGAGTGTGAGAAGGTCTGGAGGGTGGGTAAAGGGGGTGGATACAGGGAAGTGGTGAACGGGACGGCAAACTTTGAAGACGTGATCCAGTCTTCACTGCCTCCACAGTCAATGGGAGAGAGCTTGCCAGCTCCCTCATCACGCCAGGCGAGCAGCGGTGTCCCAGAGCAGGAGTGGGCAACCTTTGTTCTGTCGTGGACCACGTTCCCTCAGAGGGAGGCTCTTGGGGGCCAAATGCCGGCACTGGATGGGAATCGAGCCACCTCTCTCTGTTTCTCGTTTAAGATGATCACCACCACTTCTCACACTTTCTCTGGCTTTTCCTCCCTTAAGAATCCCAGGGTTGAAAGAGAGTGCACGGAATTAGGCAAAGGGCCACATGCAGCCCTGGACCTGCAGGTGGCCTACCCCTGGGTCAGAGGACAATGTGTGAAGTTGAACTGGAGCTGAGCAACGGCTCTCAGTTTAGAACTTCCAATGTGAAAATCAGGCCCATGTTAATGGGGAGAGGAATGGGGGGGGGGATGTTTTTTGTGATTCTTACTGGCCATGGTCCTCCCTGCAGCTGCTGGGTGATGGCTGCTGTAATTCATAGATAGAGTTCATAGGATCATAGAGTTGGAAGGGGCCTACAAGGCCATCGTGTCCAACCCCCTGCTCAATGCAGGAACTAGAGGAGGGGTCTCCCATCCAAGTAATAACCAGGCTTGACCCCGCTTAGCTTTCCATGCTCAGACAAGCTGAGCCAGCGTAAGCCACAGGCCTGTTATACATCAGGTCGGAGATCCAGATCCGCCCCCCCCCGGGGTCCCAAATCTGCCCTTCCAGGGTCCCTCCTCCAGTGGGAGCATCCATGAGTGGTACTGCTCTCCTGGGCTCTCTGGGATCCAACCCAGCAGGGGTGGGCGGGGAGCACAACTACTTGGCTTTCAGAGATATTAACAGTTTAAACATGCCAGTGTCACTGACTTTCCATGTGGTTCTTATCATGTTAAATCTTCGACCTAAGTTAACATGTTTTGTATATTGACCCGGGCCCTTGGTAAAAAAAAAAAAAAAAGAGAGATGCAATTTGTAGCATTTAAAAGCAAATACAATTGAGAATAAACTAAGGGTATGTTTGGCCAAAAATAAAATAAAATAAAATATATTCTGTGTGTACATGAAGTTGCCAATGGATCAGAAAAGAAACCTCAGGCTTGCTCCTGTGCTCGATGTGCAGAAAGCAGCAGCCAGCAGCAGCTTTCCATGACATAAGCATCCACTCCTGTGAATGCCCGCAGATCGAGCTGCCGTTAAAGGCACCAGAGCATAGGCTGGCTGCAAAAAGTTGACAGCTGTAGCGTTTATATGTCCTATGCCTTATCCAAAAAGGAGGGAAGGAAGGAAGCGAGCAAGGGAGCAAGCAAACCAACCACCTGGGGATGATCCACACCTTCTGTTTTTGAAGGTATTTTCAAAGACTCTTCCACAAGCATCCCCTTTACCAGTATTCTCATATTTTCACAAGCACGGGGATGTTTGCAGCAGCACTGCGGCAATTCCTAAATAAATGCAGGGAAAACATTTCTGTGTTATATATTGAAGGACACCTCAGGCTATAAGCGTTGCATTTTTAATCAGGCCTTCTCAGGCTCTGAATGTATAAACCCCAGAAGGGTTTCTCCCCCCCCCCCCATGCCTAGAATCTCAGAAGTACCTTGAAGTTCTCTGTCTCTCTTGCTTCTTTTCATTGGGCTGCTCCCTCTAGAATATGTCACACAAGCAGGATTTTGCAGGGTTTGGGTGACTTTCTGAAAACCTGAATGCTTCTTCAACTGTCATAGAGAGAAAGAGAAGTTATATTGTCTTCTGGGCCTTCCCCCTCCCACAACCCCAGGCTGAGATAATTCAGAGCTGGTGTGTGTGTGTGTAAAAAAATGCAATCAGAATTCCACGATATGAGTTGAGGGCTGTTTCTTTGGTGTAGCTGCCTTTCACATCTTGTTTTTGCTTCCAAGAAGGTCATGGTGGCTTACATTGGATCACTCTGTTTTATATAACAGCCTGAGAGGTAGAATTGATTGAGACATAAGCCAGTTGATTGAGACATCAAGTATATGATTTCTGGGTAGAATAAACACACAGGAAGAGTTACCTTCTACATGTGCAGGGCAACTTTCTGAAGGGGAGCGGCTCCGTGGATAGAAGAGGGTCTCCCCTTTTAAAAGTCACCATCCATTCTGTTCCTGACTCCCAGCTGAGCAGGAGCACAGGAGAGAGGCTCCAGCTGTTTTCGGGGCTGTGATAAAGCGGGCAGGCTCCCAGAGAGCGAGCGAACAGAGCGCACGAACAGGGAGAGCAAACAGGAGTTTGGCAGCGGAGTAGTGCAACAACAAGAGCTGCAGTACAACTTGCTGGAGTGCAACAACAGCTGCTGCAAGGGAAGGGTGTGGCCTGAGAGCTTAAAGGGAAGGGCGAGGCCTGGGAGCTCATTCTGTTCCTGACTGCCAGCTGAGCAGGAGCACAGGAGAGAGGCTCCAGCTGTTTTCGGGGCTGTGATAAGTGGGCAGGCTCCCAGAGAGAGAGCGAACAGAGCGCGTGAATATCTCCAGATGGCCCCTTTAAGAGTAGCTCTGTTAAGGCTCGAACGGCCACCCATGGAGAGACAGTAAGCAGGGAGGGAACAGATGCGAGGGCGTGCATGCTCAATCTGCTGCCTCTGCTGGGTGAAAAGAAAAGGAGGTGGAGGCTGCACCTGCTGGCCTGGACTGAGGGAGAGGTGAATGTGGGAATTTATCACATGATTCCTATCTCTATATTGCCAAAGATTTTATTTCCTAACAGAGCTGACTCTGTGCCTCTAACTGGTGAGTTTACAGTGTCAGAAGGAAATGCAAGAAACTTCCCCTTCTCTCTGAAGCTCCATGTTTGGGGGTGTGGGGTGGGTAAGCTTCACCTGTTAAATTTGAGCTAATCCTGACAATTTTAAAACAAAAAGAAAGAGATTGCCCTGCAAGCACTGACACCCCGCCCCCCATGAAAAACACCAGATATCAACAATTAAGGGTTTCAGTAAGGGGAAAAAATTACAAAAGCCACTTATAAAATATTATAAAATAATATATAATATAATAATGTAATAGTTATAATATAATTCTGGAAAAGTCATCCTAGCACTGGCACTGCTGCTGCTACCTCTTCTTCTAGCAAGGAGCAGCATTTCACAATTATCCCTCAGTTACATGATACTTCTTCACACAATGCATAATCAATTTGCTGCCACAAGATGTGATGGTCAGTGTTGTAGACTGGTTTAAAATATACACACTTTCCTGTGAATAAGTTCCATTGAACGTAATAGTACTTCTGAGTACACATGCATAGGATTGCACTGTTATTCTGTTTTCAGAGCAGTGGTAAATTTTACTTGGCTCTACCTGTGTACCCCATGTGAAAGTCTTTTTCTAACACATGCTGAAGTGCTATGGAGAAAGCTCTCTACAGTAATGATTAGGATTATTCTGCAGGGATTTTGGCAACTCGCTGGGCTTGACCCCCCTACCTGTTTCCACAGCTCGACTCACGTTCTCCCAAGCTGAGCTGGGGAATCAACTTCTGGGTTCCCGGTGTGGAGTGCTGTTTATGTAGAAAATGGCATAAGATACATTAAAAACAGCCACGATTTGCGCAAGTTACACAAATTGTGGCCACTTTTAACATATTTTACACCAATTTCTACATACAAAGTGCTCCGTCCAGAACCCAGAAGTCCAGCGAGTGGCTCGCCAAGCGTCCAGTGGGTCAGGTGGTTGGTGAGTCACCCTCCACTACCTAAAGCCACCCAGTATGCTTCATGGCTGAAAGCTGTGTTGATCTAGCTTATGTCTCTGCTCACTGCCCGACATGATCTCTTTTCAAGTCTAATGCAGCATTAAGTCTCCCACAAGAGCCAGTCAATTCAGGCTGCAGTTCAGGCCTGGTGTCAGCACCTAGGGATACCCGGGCAATTGCCAGGGCCCCTGTCCCTTGGTAGGACTCTCTAGGATTAATGCCGCCCGACACCACTGCCCCCTTCAGGCCCCTGCCTGGAATTTCTGCTGGTGTCAGAAGCCCTGCCCAGTACCGCTGCTCTTACTTGCTTTAGCTGCTGCCGCCAATTACTCAACCCTCCCCCGTAGTTAGTGGGGGTTATTTAGTGGGGATACTTTTCTATGATCTGCGGAGTGGGTGGTTGCCGTCGTAGATCCCTCAGAGTGGATTTTGGGTGTTGTATTTGGGCAGTAAAGTTATTTAACATATCAGTGTTGCATGATTATTTTTTTACTGGGGTGGGGGAGAGATGGTGAGTGAGGGGAGACATGTCATAGAGGTGTATAGAATTATGCACGGTGTGTAGAAAGTGGACAGGGAGACCTTTTTCTCCCTCTCCCATAATACTAGAACCTCAAAGGGGTCATCCCATGAAACTGATTGGTGGGAGATTCAGGACAGATAACAGGAAGGACACACAGTTCATAGTTAAACAATGGAATTCACTTCCACAAGATGTGGTGATGGCCACCAATTTGGATGCCTTTAAAAGGGAATTGGAGAAATTCATGGAGAAGGCTATCAATGGCTACCAGTCCTGATGGCTATATGTTACCTCCAGTATCAGAGGCAGGATGCCTGTGTACACCAGTTGCTGGGGAACATGGGTGGGGTGCTGCTGCTGTTGCACTCATGTCCTGCTTGTGGGTTTCCTGTGGGCAGCTGGTTGGCCACTGTGTGAGCAGAATGCTGGACTAGATGGACCATTGGTCTGATCCAGCAGGGCTCTTCTTAGGTTCTTATGAGAGGTACTTGTGGGACTTTCTGCCTCAGGTGCCAAGATAACTCAACCAGCTTTGGGTTCTGTGCACCTTGGCTGTGCGCATGTGTACCATTTGCGGCTCCACCTCGGGTAGCAAAATGTCTTGGGGAAAGTGATAGCATATCTTGCTCCTGGAAGACAGAAGAATTAAAACACTCAGTCAGAAAAAAAAAAATTCTCATCTTTAATTGTCAGTCCGGTCCACGACCATAATAAATTGATTGATTGATTGCCAGTCTGGTAATTTCCACAAATCCTCATTCAAAATAACAAAACTCCCACTCATTATGAGGTAGATGGCTGACTACATTCTGTGGTTTAAAGAATGGCACGAATGGCCCTGAGCAGATGAAGCCCAATTTGGCAAGGTGAAAAAACAATGCAAGCAATTAGTCTCGGATTAACTGACAGCAGCAGCTCCAGCATGGGACGGTTTTTCTTGGCCTGCTTTTATGATTACAACCCCAGGAGATCCTTGGTGTGAAGGTGCGGTGTCAGAAATGGGTCAGGAGTTCTCACTTTTCCATGTAAGAGAGACTTTTCTAATGACCCGAGAGCAAACTGTACTGAAAGCAGACCTTCTACTCAGTAGAAATGGCTTTTAAAGACTTTGTGTCACTGGCACTGACAGCTTTAAACTAAAATATGCTGGTATTTTGGGTATTTTGGCCCCCACCCCTTTTGCATTTGGGCCTTCCCTCCCCTGGAATGTGGCCCCCCAAAGCCTCTCTGAGATGGGATTCAGCTCTTGGGTTGAAACAGATTATGTACCCCTGGTTGATTGGCTGCTGCTGGTGGCAGCGTCCAAGCAAGAAGCATCTTCAAACTTTATTCAGGTCTGATGGCTTTGCACAAGAAGGTGGAGGATCCATTTGGCTATCATTTTATTTTATTTATTTATTTATTTATTAGATTTATACCCCGCCTTTTTTCCTCCAAGGAACCCAAGGCAGCTTACATAATCTTCCTCCTCCTCTCCATTTTATCCTCAGAACAACCCTGTGAGGTAGGTTAGGCTGAGAGTCAGTGACTGGCCCAAAGTCACCCAGTGAGTTTCATGGCCGAGCGGGGACTAGAACCCAGATCTCCCAAGTCCTTTCTGCCACAAAATGGCAGTCATGGCAGCTAATGGTCCTCCATATTTATTTATTTATTTATTTATTTATTATATTTTTGAATCACCCATCTAGCCAGTCATCTGGCCACTCTGAGCGATGTACAGTCCAATAAAATACAAGAAAAAACAGAGTGTAAAACACAATTAAAAACAGTACAAAACTTAAAAATCCTAACCCAGCCCATATTCCTGCCTGAAAAGCCACCTTTTTAATGCACAGCGGAAGCTAATCAAGGAAGGGGCATGGCGGAGGTCACGGGGGAGAGAGTTCCATAAATTGGGGGCTGCCACAGAAAAGGCCCTCCTCCTAGTCCCCAGCAGTCTGGTTTCTCTGGCTGATGGGACAGGGAGAAGGCCGTCTGTGGCAGATCTTGTTGAGTAGCCTATTTGATATTGCTGGAGGCGCTCCTTGAGATAAACTGGACCGGAGCCGTACAGGGTTTTAAAGGTTAACGCCAACACCTTGAACTCAGCTCGGCAAACAACTGGTAGCCAGTGCAACTCTTTGAGCACTGGAGTGATGTGATCACGCCAGCGGCAGCCTTTAACCAGGCGAGCTGCTGCATTCTGTACCAGCTGCAAGTTCTGAACCGTCTTCCAGGGTAACCCCACGTAGAGCGCATTACAGTAGTCTAGGCAAGAGGAAACTAAGGCATGAACCACTGATGGGAGCAGATGATTAGGAAGGTAGGGGCGCAACTGCCGCATCAGATGGAGCTAATACAGCGCCGTCCGGCTAACAGCTGACACTTGAGCCTCCATGGACAGCTGGGAGTCTAGAATGACTCCCAAGCTACGGTCCTGGTCCATTCAGCACCAGGACAACATCCCCTAACCTCCCCTTGTCTCCCACCAGAAGTACCTTGGTCTTGTCGGGGTTCAGCCTCAGCATGTTCCTTCCCATCCAGCCACCCACTGACTCCAGGCACTTGGACAGGGTCTCAACAGCCAACCTCGGTGAGGACTTGAAGGAGAGGTAGAGCTGCATGTCATCCGCATACTGATTACACCGCACCCCAAACCTCCTGATGATAGCTCCCAGCAGCTTTAGGTAGATGTTAAATAACATCGGGGAGAGGATGAAACCCTGCGGTACCCCACAGGTGAGCGGCCAAGGATCCAAGGCCTCCTCCCTGAGAACCACCCTCTGGTTATGGGGGTTACACGAACCTCATCTTGACTCGAGGTTCTCCGCGGCTCACCCCTCTGCTCCGCCGGCGGCCCGATCTCCGTCTTCTGAGAGGCGCGGAGCCATCGCCATCGCCGGTTTAGCCTCTGTCCCCCGTCACGTCTCTTCCGGCTGCTCCGGCGCGCAGGACCCCCATGCTATGTTTTTGGCGGGGGGAACCAGGGCAACAGGGCTTAAACAGCCCTGTTGCCCTGGTTTCCCCCGCCAAAAACATAGCGCGGGGGTCCAGCGTGCCGGAGCAGGGTCCTGTCACATCACTTCCGCTGTGCCAGAAGTGACACGACGGGACCAGCACGGGTGGCGCGGCCAGCTCTCCGCGCAGAGCCAAGACGAGGAGCCGCCGGGACGCCCGCAGGTAGGTCCGCGAGCGTCACGCGGGCACGAGCAGGGCCAAGTTCGGTCCCACTCGCGCCCGCGCGAGCCACCGGTTACATCCCTACGTCTGGTACCTTCCAGAGAGGAAGGACCGGGACCACTGCAATACAGTGCCTCCCATGCCCATCTTCCATAAATTTGTCTAATCCCCATATGGTGCTGAGCCAAAATGACAATCCACATGTGGACTAATGGGGAAGGAGGGGATTTCAGCCCTTTTTCGTGGTTGGGTTGTAGGGTGAACTTACCGGTGGTGGTGGAGCTCCTCTTGGTTGTGCTGGAGTGCTGCTACCACAAAACAGGCATCTCTCTCTCTCTCTCTCTCTCTCTCTCTCTCTCTCTATATATATATATATATATGAGTGAACCCTTCTTACACCCCTCCCCAAGGCCACCTCTCCCACCCCAATTTGAAGCTGCAAGTTTGCTATAGTGAACTGAGAAACCATCTAAGCCAGTGGCCATCAGCACAACCTGTGGCAGCAAACTACATCTATGTTGTGTGAAGGAGTATATTTCCTTGTGCCTGTCCTGAACTGACTGCCCGTGAATTTTTCATTGGGTGAACCCAAACAGTCATTACGAGTAAAGAAACATTTTCCTTCTCCGTCCACTCCCCCCATCATCCCCATGAAGCCCAATAGACAGGCATGGAGTCAGTGGGGATTGAAGTTCCCAGAGCAGGGGTGTTGAACCTCTATTCCATTTCAGAGAAGCTCTCGGGGGCTGCATTCCAGTTGGTAGGCAGGGATATCTGGGGACCTTTGGAGGGCCATGTTTGGCCCCTGGGCCTGAGGTTCTGCGCCCCTGCCCCAGAGCATGCAGATTGGGCACAGTCTCCTCCAGTCCTCAAAATCAGACCCAGGTGAATGTTCCCCCCATTTCCTAAATCCTATAGCGAGCAACAACAACTCTTGAACTAGAACCAGACATCGCTGCACAATTCCCCATGCATCATGCTGCCCTTGGCACCGTTTAACACTTAACTGCCTCTGTGGACATTTGACTACTTCAGAGAATCTGAAACCACTCCGCAATTTGGCACAAGGCCACAGGATTGGCACCTGTCCAGGGGAGGCCTGGAACTGAAACGTGAGTAGTTTTCCAAGCCATGGTTGAACACTGCAGTGTCAGGAGGAAGCCTGGACGGCGGGAGGCAGATAAGTCCTGCCTTGTACTGCGCCTGGCCCTTAGCCAGGGTATCACACCTCTCCCCTTAAATAAGCACAACATTGACTCAGAAAAGTGAAAAGACTGGGATGCTCTTGCTCGGATAGCCACTTATGAATCGCTAAGAAAGGAAATACATCACCAAAGAAAGAGGACGAAGGGGGGGGGGGACGACGACACACACACAAATTTGCATAAAGTGTGCATGTGCTAATTTATATGGATAGGTGCAAATTTAGAAATGCTTATTCAAATTTAAATAGGAATACAGTCAATCTGACCATAGTGTGGACGATGGTGACCATGTGACCTGCGTGCCTGCTTGTTCAGCCAGCTGCCCGGCTGCGGTCGATGGGTCACGTCAAGGCCCCCTGGGCTCATCTTCCCGATGGCTCTTTATCTTTTGACTGAACATGGACCGCATGTAATAAAGGGACACCTTCAAAACAGAGGACAGTTGTTTGGCAGCCCTTCAAATAGAGGGCTGTCCTATGTAAAGAGGACACACGTGGCCACCCTGGAGCTTGCCCATGTGAAGCAGGATGGTTGGAGAGGTTTAGGATGAGGAATTAACAGGAATGAATTGCAGGGGAAGCTTCCAAAATTGTGCTCATCCAAGACAAGTTTCTCCCCAGATTTCAGAGCTCCGAAGGATCAGATCTTGTTTCCAAAGGGGAACTGATAGATGCATAAGGAATTCTCCGCAGTTGCATTTTGCCTTTGCAAATCTTGTGTCAGCATATTTTAGCTTTCAGGATGGGGGAAAAACTGCACAAAATCCAGGAAACAACCCAGTAGTTGGTGGTTGGAAGAAAGGGGGTGTGGACATTGGAAGGGAATGTAGCCTTCCCAGAGAGCTTTATAGGGGCTATCCCTGGTGCTCCATGGTGATGAACCTATTGTGGGGATGGACTACCTCACCACGGATAGCTCCTATAAAGCTCAGAATAAAAGCTGCAATGGATGAGGAGTCCCACTGACAGAGGAGTCACCAGCCTCCCCTGGCTGGCTTGTGACCCCCAGAGGGCCAGAATTGGTCCCCGGGCCTGAGGTTCTGCAACCCTGATGTGGAGAAAAGTGGCAGGATGTTACCACCACAACAACGGGGGACGGACGGACGGACGGACAGGACTCCTATTTAGCTGTGACTGCACTGAGACAGTGAAAGAAAAGAACCCCGGATTGTTCCAGCAAAGATTTTAACTAAGTGAGAATCAATAGATGAGGGAGGCCTCGAGGCTACGTGGCCGCCTGTTTGCATTTTATGCAGCTAACAGCTAGAAAATGGAGTGGCCGCTAATTGCTGGTATACCAGTCTCATCATCTCTTTGCAAGCCAGGGTTTTAATTAATCCGGCTAGACTACATAACCCCTTATGTGTTAGATTAGGTGGATAAACAAATCCAGTTGGGAGGGGGGGGGAAGACCCACGCCAGTTGAGTTAATAGGCAAAATTGCTGCAGATGTTTAATTTGCCATCCTAGCATTTCACTAATTCAAATGGGCAATTAACTGTTTAGCTGGGTATGAGCCATTGGCCTGGCACAACAGCCAGAGAGGCAGAAATTTCGTATGTGGCATCTATTTTCATGGCTGGCGCATACCCGGGAATTGAACCTCAGAGTATTCTCTCTCTCTCTTTGCAGAGTTGTATTTCCATCTCTGGGCAGCAGTCAGGGCCTGCGTCATGGGTAGGCATGGTCGGGCACCTGCCGAGGGCCCACCCCCCAGCAGGGGGCCCTCTGACAAGAGCCCCCTGGAGTTGCCCTTCCTCTTCGTCGTTGCAACCTGCTTGTTCACCTGCCTCTCCCTCTGGCCCAGGCAATGGAGATGGCCGTGAGGGGGAGCAGGAGATGCCACGGCCTGCTCGCTCACTGGCTACCAATTAGTTTCCGGGTGAAGTATACAGTGTTGGTTATTACCTTTAAAGCCCTACATGGTTTGAGTCTGGGTTACCTGCAGGATCGCCTTCTCCCATACAATCTGCCCCGCGCACTTAGGTCCTCTGGAAGGAATTTACTCCAGTCAGCCAAGACTAGGCTGGCGAGTACTACCCGGAGGACCTTCTCTTCTGCTGCTCCCAGGCTGTGGAATAGCCTGCCAGAGGAGACTCGTCAATTGAATAATCTTTTGGCATTTAAAAAGGCCATAAAGACCGATCTCTTCCGGCAGGCCTACCCAATGGAACCTTAGGAATTTTAGGATATTTTAAAAAGTTTCTTAAGAATGTTTTAATAATATGTTTTAACCAGTTTATGTATTTTATATTTATTGTTGTTCCCTGCCTCGATCCAAGTGGAAAGGCGGGTAAGAAATAAATGTTGTTGTTGTTGCTGTGGTTGTTGTTGTTATTATTATTATTAAGGAAGCAAGTGGTAGCAAAGATGAGAAAGAGAGTGAGGAAGAAAAGGAACTAGTGGAAAGGTAGGCTCACTGAGAGAGGGCGCCCATTGCAGGTGGCTTGCCCAAGGGCCCTGTAAAGCGTGGAGCTGGAACCAACAGCAGACCTTCCTCACAGGGTACTGTGATGTTACAGTTGAAGAAGCTGACTCCCTCACACCAATGCTAGCTGCATAGCCATGCATTTCCCTTGAGGATGTTCCTGTCTAGGGACAAACCTTTGTCCTAAGGGTCACGTCACACTTTGTATGTAATCCTTTGATTTCTCACTACTGGTGGAAATGGCTGAGGAATTCATTCCAACAAGGATCATAAGAATTTACTGAATTTCTGCCTCCCCGAGCCTATAAGTGAGGTGAGACTGTCTGTCACATGCTGAAATCTGCAGTTTTCTAAGCTCGGTGATGCAGCTGTTCGGGGAAAAATAAGAAAAATGCACATGTTAGTGGGAAGTGTGCACAAAATGCATACTTTAGAGAAAAGTGCACATGGAACTGCCTTACATCAATGGCTACAGGGAGCACACAACTCCTCTGTTACAACTGCTTCACTGGCTCCCAGTCTGTTTCTGGGTACAATTCAAAGTGCTGGTTATGACCTATAAAGCCCTATACGGCTCGGGTCCAGGTTATCTGAAAGACCATATTCTCCCTTATGAGCCTGCCCATACCCTGAGATCTTCAGGGGAGGCCCTTCTCTTGGTTCCGCCACCACCTCAGGCATGCCTGGCAGGAACCTGGCAAAGGGCCTTCTTGGTGGTTGCCCCGACACTCTGGAATTCCCTTCCCAGGGAGGCTAGAATGGTGCCCTCCTTGGTATGCTTCTGGAGACAGGCAAAAACTTTTTTGTTCCAACAGGCCTTTGGGAATAGCCTGGACCTGTGAGAATGCAACGGATCCCACTGTTTATATTGTTACTGTTTATAGCTAATTTAGTTATACAGTAATACCTTGGATTGCAAGTAACTTGGTTTGAGAGTGTTTTGCAAGACAAGCAAAGTTTTAAATATTTATTTAATTTTTTTTTTACTTGATATACAAGCGACGTCTTGCAATACAAGTACTATAGTACGGCTTAAATTAAAAATCTCTACAATTTTTTTGGGGAGGGATTTCGTTTTGATATAAGAGTGTTTTGGATTACAAGCACGTTTCCGGAACGAATTATGCTCTCAATCCAAGGCATGACTGTATTTTTAACTTTTGTATATTCCTATTTATATGTTTTAATTGTACAATTTTTAATGTTGTAATGCCGCCTTGAGTCCCAGTATTGTGGGGGGGGGGAAGGCAGGAAATAATAATAATAATAATAATAATAATAATAATAATAATAATAATAATAATAGCAGCAGCAGCAGCAGCAGCAGCAGCTCTTGAGAAAATGTATGTATTTGAAAAATGCACACGGAAATGCATATATTTGTGCACAAAAATGTAAATTTCCATGCAGACTTTTTTAAAAAAACCACGCACAACCCCATACAAACTTGTGTGGAAAGGGGACAGAATGAGATTCAGCCTGAAAATCTCATGATTTTGGCGAGATCGAAATGAAGAGATCTGTCCATTCCCATATCACTACGGGTAGCGCAATCCTATGGCCGGTAGACAGCATCTAGACAACCGTAGGTAGGATTTTTCAGAGTCCGGAGCTCTGACCTCGGAAACGCGCTCTGAGGTCAGAGCTGGGACTCAGAGCTGGGACTCAGAGCTCGGAAAGCCGCCCCCCCGCCCTCACAGCTGGCACAGAAAGAGCTGCACCGACTGCTTCTCCAAAGACACAAATGCGGCCTTGGCGAATGGGTTTGGTGGGCGTTCTGGGGGGGGCAGGGGAGGAGACGGGTGCCGCCATGGTACGAGGTATCCTGGCAGTGCCTCAGCTTCCTTCCTTCCTGCTCTGAAGCGCTGCACTTAGATGGCCAAAATCAGCCATCTAAGTGCTTTGCAGGGTGGGAGGGGCATGGAAGCGACCGTCGCCTCCATGTTTCCCCTGCCCTGCATAGGATTCCTGTAATCCTCCAAGTTCAGAGGGCAATGGGCATCCGGACTGGATCGCACCCTTAGTGAATCAACACTTGATGACTCCTCTGAACATGCAAATGGGCTCCATGGAAGAGCCTCATCATCATCATCATCAGGCGATCACTCGTGACCGAGTAAGATTGTCTTCCGGGATAAAAGGAGGAAATTCTAAAGAAGATTGTGTAGACTCTAGCGATGGGTCCATAAGTGACTGTGGAGCCCAATTCTAGATCCACACAGCTTCCCACAGTGAGGACACAGGTTACCAGATAGAAGATGGTCCTGTAAAGGATTCATTTGACGTGCTTTTCGCTTAGCATATTTCTCCCTTTCACCTTGCACTCAGGCTTCTTCAAAGTCCATGGAACCTTTGTGAAAGGCCAACCTCCAGCATTGCACCTACAGGTGACATGAAAATCATATTGGCGATGATAGTTCTGCATGTACGCCTGGTTCACACGTGCAAGTTACTACTTGATGATGCTACGGTCAAGTCAGCGAGGGACAAACATGCATGTGTGAACTGGGAGTACTTTCAAACCAATGCCCCACATTCCTGCCTGTTCTTTAAGGCTGGTGATTTGCCCGGCCTCTGCTGTAAGTCTCACTTTTGGTCCAAGTTGACTTTTTTTCATATTTGTATTACAACAAAGCAAAGAACAGCAAAGAAAAAGGAAACTAACAATGACATCGAAAAGCGCTTTGGGCTAAGCAGCATGTGTGAAGTCACCCAACATGATCGTGGGCCTCATGCTTTTAATAGCAAAGCCATGACAGATTTGAAAGGGAAAAGCAGAATAAGGCTAAAAATAAGGCAACTTCAGGGCTGAAAATCTGGGGAGAGACTGTAGCCCAAGCAGTAGGAAGGGCTATTTCGGGTTGTATGCATTGCCTGGGTGTTTATATTATTATACAGCTATCTGGGCAGTTTACAAAAAATTAAAACCTTAAAAATACATTATAAAACACAATGTAAAAAGCATTTACATAAAAAAAACAATGTAAAACAATCAACAATAAAATCCCAAGATTGGGTAAAACCTGATCGTATGATGTCAAATGCCTGGGCGTAGAGGAAAGTCTGAACCTGGTGCCAAAAGGATGACAATGTTGGTGCCAGGTAGAGATGGTACCGCGGATATCGGGGGGCTGGAATGAGGCCGAAATTGACCCTGCTCGCAGCCCCCCGATAATCGAGGGCTTACCTTCCCTGCCCGCTCGGTCTGCTGCTTGAGCTGCCGTGCCGCGCGGGCTCCCACCGCATGGCCCGCATCATTTCCGGCTGGACGGAAGTGGCGGGACGGAACCCTGCGCTGACGCGGCGGAACCCCGTGCCACAGTTTTGGCGTAGAAACCAGGGCAACAGGGCTTATGTAAATGTAACATACAGTAATACCTTGGATTGCAAGTAACTTGGTTTGAGAGCGTTTTGCAAGACAAGCAATTTTTTAAATATTTATTTAATTTTTTTTTTACTTGATATACAAGCGACGGCTTGCAATACAAGTACTGTAGTACGGCTCAAATTAAAAATCTCTGTACAAATTGTTTTGGGGGGATTTCGTTTTGATATAAGACTGTTTTGGATTACAAGCACGTTTCCGGAACGAATTATGCTCTCAATCCAAGGCATGACTGTACATAAAACGGCCGCGATGGCCGTTTTAAGCCCTGTTGCCCTGGTTTCTATGCCAAAACTGCAGCACAGGGTTCCGCTGCCGCGTCGGCACAGGGTCCCGTCCCATCACTTCCGGCCAGCCGGAAAGCGGGTGGAGAATCGCTACGTGCCACATCGAATCCGGGCTATGGGGGAGGGGCTGCTTGCCAAGGAGAGGAGAGGCGAGATGAGCCCCCCCCCAGAGGTAAATCCCCCATCTCTAGTGCCAGGCAGACTTCACTTGGGAGAGCGTTCCATAATCCGAGGGCTACCACTGAAAAGGCCCTCTCCTTTGTGGCCATCCTCTGAGGCTCCCTCAGAGGAGGCACCTGGAAAAGGGCCTCAGATGGTGATTGCATCCTATAGGTAATACCGGGAGAGGTGCTCCATCAGGTATTCTGGTCCTGAGCCATGGAGGACTTTATAGGTTAAAACCAGCACCCTGAATTGGGGTCAGAAACATACAGTCTGTCAGTGCAAGCTACTTCTTTAAAAAGGAGAGTAGATCCAGTGCAGCACCTCGACCAGCCTGTTCACCATCCACCTCTTCCATGTTCTGTTGTGTAAATAAGACAAATGTTCTCCTTGCTATAGTAAACCAGGGAAGAGCATTGGCAGAAGGGCTGTGTTGCTGGATCATCAATTTGGACTCATTCTACCAGAGCATCTCTCACCATGCCCAGGATTTGCTCAGAACCCTCATAGAGACTTTAACCCAGGTCAGAGGCAGTGTCAGGGGGCGGTCCACTAGGGCTGGAGCCCCGAATCTTTCATTTGGAGCCCCGAATCTCTGGGAGGCCATCCGCCCCACCACCCTGCTGTCCATGGGCACTTGCTGAAATAAAGGTACAGCCGGGCCCTGAGGATCTCTATTGCATCCAATCCCCCTGGGTTAGCTGGCTTTTGGCCCACATGTGCTTCATCTCCTAGGGCAGGTTATTTGTCCTTAGCCACGCCTCCTGTGGCAGCCATTTTGTGGCGGCACCCAGGAGAGTTTCCTCAAATTGCCAAATGTGTCCATGGCCCCAAAAGGTTGCCTACCCCTGCTTTAACCTATGCAATTTTCAGGGTTGTCGCTCAGTGAGTAGAGCGCACACTTTGCATGCAGAAGGTCCCAGGTTCAATCCCTGGTATCTCCAGGTAGGGCTGGAAAAACTCCTGCCTGAAACCCTGGAGAGCTGCTACTGCCAGTCAGTGTTGAGAATACTGGGCTCAATGGACCAATTGTCTGACTCAATATAAGGCAGCTTCCCAGGGGAGGCTGGTGACTCCTGTGTCAGTGGGGCTCCTTATCTGTTGCAGCTTTTATTCTGAGCGTTATAGGAACTATAACCATGGTTATAGTTTCAGAACCATGGATAGCTCCCAGAATCCCGTGCCATTAGCCATGCTGGCTGGGTATGCTGTGAGCTGTAGGCCAGCAACATCTGGGGACCCAAGGTTGGAGAGCCCTGATCTAGCGTGGCGTAGTGGTTAGAGTGTTGGACTGGGACTCAGGAGATCCGGGTTCTACTCCCCGAAGCTCCATGAAGCGCCATGGGTGACTTTGGGCCAGTCACAGTCTCTCAGCCTAAGCTACCTCACAGGGTTGTTGTGAGGATAAAATGGAGAGGAGGAGGAGGATTATGTAAGCCGCCTTGGGTTCCTTGCAGGAAAAAAAGTGGGGTATAAATATAATAAATAAATAAATAAAATCTAGCATGTTCGTTTGTCTAAACAGAGTGAAGCCTTTTTTCCCCCTGAGAAAAATCTCTGAGATTTTGTTTTGTTTTTTCCCACCATACCTCCTAGAAAAAGAAAGGCATTTTGCAGAATTTCCTGCAAATATTCCCCATTTTTTAAATGGCAATTCCCTCCCCTGTTGCTGCCTCAATGCTCTGGCAAAAAGAAAAACCTTAGGTGGGGGGGGAAGGAGAAATCACTGAAGTAGCGCTAACGCCACTGCTAATGGTGAGCCCCTCCCCTGAGAACTGTTGTAGAATTTTTCTTGCTCCTGGAGAAATTGGGTGAAATGCTCCCCACAATTTTTATTTTTTATTTTTGGCCCACAAACAGGTTGGAGGATTTCGAGAGGCCCATTTGCACACAGCTCCACTCCCAAACCCACATGATCGAGTCACCATTCCAGGAACCATATTGTCATCTCAAAAAAAATATATGCTTATATACTCCGCCTTTCCCCCAAGGTGTTCAGTGTGGCACTTACATGGAGTTGTGTCGAATGGGCTGTGCCCAAGTGAAGTCCCAGTCATTTCAATGCCTCTACTCTAAGTAGGATGAATCAGATCCAACTCATTGCTCTATCCCAGTGTTCTCCAACCTTCGCTGGCTGGGGCATGCTGGGAGTTGTAGGCCAAAAACATCTGGGGACCCAAGGTTGGAGAACACTGCTCTATCCCCCTCTTAACCTCACAATGAGCCTGTGAAGCGGGAGATAGGCTGAGGCACCTTGGCTGGTGGCACCAGTATTAGCACAGCGTTGAGCCAACCTGGACTTCATGTCGCTGTAAAAGAGCATGCAGCAGGTTTTGTATGGATTTCTGCGCATCTATAAGAATGTGTGCATGCTTGGCAACACTGGTTAAAGTGGCCATGGGTTGAAACAGGACGGGAAGCGGCTTTAAACGTTTTAAAGGGGCATACACAATTGACATCTGGCTGGTTCTGTGTTTCCTCTGCAAATTGCAGCGAAAGCCTTGAAGCAAATTTAATTAGACTATCATAAATCCCCTGGCATCAGTTTTTCATAGCATTGACTGTAGCTGCCACAGCCGTGAAATCTGACGTTTGTCACAAAAGTTGAGTGCCCCCCCCCAACCGCCCAGGTTGCAGACCATAAATAGGAATTTCATGACAGATGGACTTGTCACCACATGTCGTCCAAAATGGCGCTCCTGTGGTGACAGAGAGAATGATAGGCTAGAAAAATAGCTTTCTCTGTGTGGGAAGTCTTTAGGAGTGAAAAATCGGCAGCCAATTCCCACCTGCAGTTGAAAGTGGTACAATCTAGGAATAGTTTCACCACATGACCTCCCATTTTTCAGGGGTGGGTAGAAAGTAGATCTCCAGACATTTTGGAGATCAACTCCCAGCATTCCAGACCATTGGCCATGCTGGCAGGGGCTTCTGGGAGCTGAAGTCCAAAACATCTGGAGATTTACTTTCTGCCCATCGCTGGCATGATGGACTACCTGTTAGCCTCACAGCCCAAACTTAAGTTCTACTTTAGTTTTTCACAGTGGTTTATTAAACTAGTTCATTTTGCACACTGGCAAAATTGACATTATCATCTGACATTATCATCTGATAATTCTTTGCCACTGCGCTTGCTGGTTTTGAATGCCAAGGGATGCATCCCATTTTCTAGCCTCATGATCATTCATTTCAGCACTAATTCTAGGCTTCTCATCCTTAGAAAACTGCTGTCTGCTCTGCAGTGTGTGTGTGTGTGTGTGTGTGCGCGTGTGTGTGTGTGTATTAAGCCCTGAAGCTGGCTAGTGCATATGCTGCAGTTCTAGTCGGGGTCACATGCCAATAATGATTAAAAGCAACACTGAGTGTGCCCCATGGCATGTTGCAGGACATTGCACAGACTTTGTCAGCTGGTGCCGCTTAACTGTCTAGCCCCCACACCTGAGTTCAGGGCAAACGTTTCCTCTCTCCATTTTCAGCACGAATAGCATGGTGGACATGTGGCTTCTGCTGGCCCAGCTTGTCTGGGCGTGGAAAGCTAAGCAGGGTCAAGGCCTGGTTATTACTTGGATGGGAGAGCCCCTCCTCTAGTTTCCTGCATTGAGCAAGG
Organism: Shinisaurus crocodilurus; assembly: GCA_021292165.1. NCBI lineage: Eukaryota > Metazoa > Chordata > Lepidosauria > Squamata > Shinisauridae > Shinisaurus > Shinisaurus crocodilurus. Next base: position 154,531 of record JAHFWL010000671.1, read on the forward strand.
GGTTGGACTCGATAGCCTTGTAGGCTCCTTCCAACTCTATGATCTATGAAATCTATGAAATAATACTGCACTTTCTGCTAGCTCGTGCGGAAGATGAACAGTTGCGTTTAGGACATGACTGGATTTTTCTAATGCAGAATCAGAAGGGATTTCCACCCGCTGCCCCCCCCCCCATCCTGACCTATGCACGCATTAGTCTGGCTTTCCAAACCAAATAAAGTCTCTTCTTGTCTTTAGTGTTTTTATCGGGGATCATGACATCGATGCGTTGTTCATGATGCATTAAAAGAATATCTTCTGGGGATTAGAATTCTACGGGGTATGTGACGTCCGAATACCCCCCTCGATGCAGTCTGATTTTACTCAGTGCCTGCACTGACATGGGATTGGATGTTATATTATGCTGGGAGACGGGCAGAGAAAAACAACAACACCTAGCCAGAAATGATGAGCCGGTGGCCGAACCAGTTGTATGATTAACAGCAAAATGTAAATGCACAGGTTGCCCTCGTGACAATGCACATGCTTAAAGTTAAGCTTGAATGCTTTTTTTTTTTGCTAAAATGGGGACATAATCAGAAGAATGGAACCTTTCTAAAGAGGATATCCAATAACATGCACTGAGAAAACAGGAGAGGAGGATGATGATGATGATGATGATGATGATGATGATGATGATGATGATGATGATGATGATGATACCTCATCTCTAAAATCCAGACAAGATGCCTGCCCGGATGAGTGATATTCAACTTGTTCTGGAGGGGGTTGCACTCCCACTAAAGGATCAAGTTTGTAGTTAGGGGTGCTCTTGGATCCAGCATTGTCACTAAAGGCACAGGTGGACTTGGTGGCACAGAGCACCTTTTATCAGCTTAGGCTGATATATCAACTGTGTCTTTATCTGGACAGGTATAGCCTAGCTACAAAACAGTTATCCATGTTCTGGTAAACTCTTGGCTGTATTGCTGCAATGTGTACCAGGTTACCTGAAGGATTGTCTCCTCCCGTATATACCTGCCTGGACCCTAAGATCATCCTCAGCGGTCCTTCTGCAGGAGCTCCTGCTGAAGGAAGTGAGGTGGCTGGCTACTAGGCAGGAGGGCCTTTTCTGCTGTGGCACCCTGGCTGTGGAATAAACTTCCCAAAGAAGCCCTCCTGGCACCTACACTGGGCTCTTTCTGGCTCCAGGTGAAGACCTCCTTATTTTCCCAGGAATTCTAGTCTTTTAGTCTCTGTTGCTTTAAATACTTTACTGTATTTTAAATCTCTATACTACTGCTAGGTTTCATTTCAGCTTTTACTCCTATTTTATACTGTAGTTTTAAATTTTTATACTGTACTTTATGTTGGGTTTTGTGGTACTGATTGTTGTGAACCACCCAGAGAACTTCAGTTATTGGGCGATATAGAAATGTAATAAATAAAATAATTAATAAATAAATATAATGCTGCCCAATAGCCGAAGCTTTCTGAGCAGTTCATAAAACCCCACAAAAACCACATTACAATAAAAACAGCATAACATTTCCAATATACAGAATTTAAAAACAGAAATTTAAAACAATTTCAGGAGCCAAAACAGTTTTTCCAATACAAATAGTCCAACATAAAAGCCCCCCACCCACCCACCATATGCCACTAAATGCCGTTGAATGAATGCCTCGGAGAAAAGGAGAGTCTTAACCTGGCGCCGAAAAGATAGCAAAGTTGTCAGCAGGCGGGCCTCAGTTGGCGCCAGGTGGGCCTTCCTCAACCTGGCCCCTCCAGATGTTTTGGACTACAACTCCCATCACCCCCAACGAATGTGCCACTGGTCAGGATGATGGGAGTTGTGGTCCAAAACATCTGGCCGCCATCAGGTTGGGGAAGACTGGGTGAACCAATATTCTGACTGGGTAGAAGGCAGCTTCCTCTGTTGAGTGAAAGTAAAATGTCTGCCCTGCTTCCCTATTCCCAGCCTCCGTGTGTGTGTGTGTGTGTGTGTGTGTGTGTGTCTGGAGATGACCAGCTAGCTATGCCTCCAGACCAGGGATGTGTGAGGATTTTGTTCAGGGGGTGGAAGTCCAGCGAACTCGACCCCCCTGAACTCCGTCCCACCCACCTGTTTCCCTGGCCTGACTCACGGTCTCATGAATCGAAGTCGGGGAAGTGACTTCCGGGTTCCCGGGCCGGCAGGGCGCTTTTTACATGGAAAATGGCATAAGATACATTAAAAGCGGCCACAATTTGCGCAAGTTACACAAATTACGGCTGCTTTTAATGTGTCTTACGCCAGTGTTCTCCAACCTTGGGTCCTCAGAGGTTTTTGGCCTACAACTCCCAGCATGCCCCAGCCAGCTATGCTGGCTGGGGCATGCTGGGAGTTGTAGGCCAAAAACCTCTGAGGACCCAAGGTTGGAGAACACTGTCTTACACCATTGTCTACATAACAAGTGCTCCGCTGGGAACCCAGAAGTCGGCCGAGCAGCTCGGCTAGTGTCTGCTTTTGGCCCGGCTCGGCGGGCACAGCAGCAGCACTTGCAGAGTGTCCGGCGAGTCGGGTGGTGGCCGATCGCCCACCACTACTCCAGACCACTACGAAGCCGGTGTTCACATATCTAAGCCCCCGCTCACATCACAGCTCATGCATTCAGTGGTGGGAGCCCAAGGCTTATTCCCACGTTCCACTGTGCGCACAGCCTATGTGCCGGAGCTCCTTGGATTGTGATATCCTTTTTAAAATCTTTTTATTTGTAGCACAACAATAAACAGCAGCAGCAGCAGCAGCAGCAGCAGCAACAGCAAAGCCAAAAAAAAGGGGGGGGGAGCTATATCATAAAACATATTAATGTACAGTAATTATTAACATCACTCGATATAGAGAAGGGGGGGGGGAAGGAGGAGGAAACCCTCCCAAAAGGGGAAAAGAAGGATTAAATACGTCCACTTCAAATATATATGTTAATATAATTTACTTATTTATTTATTTATTTATTTATTTAATACATTTTTATACTGCCCAATAGCTGAAGCTCTCTGGGCGGTTTACAACAGTTAAAAGCATAAAAATACAATATAACATAAATATAAGATTAAAAAACAAACAGCAAAGCTAGCAGCGCCAGCAGTTCAAATAACAATCACACAGAGTTAAAAACAACTACAAGATTAAAATGATTAAAATGCCTGGGAGAACAGAAAGGTCTTCACCTGGTGCTGAAAAGAGTACAATGTAGGCGCCCGGCGAGCCTCTTGGGGAGCTCATTCCACAACCGCAGTCCATATATCTACATAGGCATCCATACAACTTTGGCGGTTGTAGGAGTTACGCTCAAATGCCGCAAGAAGCAGTAAGACGTTTAGTCCATGGAGTGATAGGCGTTGGGTACATTTCCTTCCAAGCGTGGAGTATAAGTCTCTTTGCAAGTGTAAGGACTCTCGATATCCACTTTTGCTGTCCACTGGATTGTGCCCTGATAGAATGAAGTGATAAAGGCTGTGGTTCCTCATGTGCTCACTTATGCATTTTCATGCACACCACATTTCACCTGTCACAGTGCGCCTGAGAATCAGGAGGAAGGACGAGCGATTTGCAGTACTGCAAACGATGTTTTGGGCTTGGATGGGGAAACTCGGACAACGAAGCGAGTCAATGTGGTGAAATCATCAGTGGAGAGGAAGGCAAGCTTGTGCCCTCCAGGTGTTTTGGAATACAAATCCCAGAATGCCCGGGCATGATTGGCCATGGTGGTTGGGGCTTATGGAAGTTGTAGTCCAATACATCTGGAGGGCACCAGGCTGTTCATCTCTGGGTTAGAGTGTCGGGTTAGGACCAGGAGGCCTGGGTTCAAATCCCCACTCATCCTGGGTGACCTTGGGCCAGTCATTTCTCTCAGCCTAACCTAACTCACAAGGTTGTTATGGGGATATACCATAGAGGAGAAGATGATGATGAATTCCGTCTGAGCTCCTTGGAAGAGAGGTAGGACAAAAACATAATGAATAGCACATGAAGGGGATGCTGATCAAGCATCCAGACACATGGACTGGAGCCCATTGGATCCTGAATGGAACATAAGCTGTGTAAACTAATTAATCCCGAATTGTTGTACTGCAACTGTCAGAAGTCACTCTGCTATTGGCAAACCCGAATGCATAATTACTAATCCAACAGTACGGTGCTTCTATTTATAGTTCTGCACCGCTGCTTGAGTTTCACTCTTTAGCTGGTGGATGGCGTGAGATAATGTATCACCGCAGAGCCATCGCTTCACCTCACGTTCCTGTATCAGACACCTGCAAAAGCGACACATCGATGGTTTTAGATACATCATCAAAAGGTTTTAATAGGAGCTGAGGGCCGGCCGGCCCACCCACCCGCTGCCAATCACTGAGAAATACAGGAAGCAGACTGTGTCAGTAGCTAGGGATGTGCACGGAGCTTGAATGGGGGGTGGAAGCTCAGCAAAATTGCCACGCTGCTCGACCCCCCCCCAGCTCCCCTGGGCTACCTTTCCCTGTCTCAACTCGCAATCTCGCAAGCCGAGCCGGGTAAATGCGACCTTCCGGGTTCCCCGGCTCTACATCATTTACGTAGAAAACGGCGTAAGATATGCCGTTCACGTAAAGTATAGCGTAGTAGTATTAGTAAAAACAGCATTTATGCAAATTGCGGCCATTTTTACCTATACTATGCTATACTTTATGTAAACGGCGGAGAGCTGGAGAACCCGGAAGTCTGGTGAGTGCCTCGCCAAGCATCCCACGAGTCGGGTGCCGGGCAGGGCGCCCATCCCTAGTAAGGGCTTTATGCGCAAACACTGGCATAGGTGCATAGAGCGTCTCCACGCGACAGGGGACCCTGACTGGTTCCAGCTTCCCCCTCGTTGCAGAGGAGCATACACTGTGTGCATGCATTCTACCTAGCATGGCCACTTCTGTATTGCCCAAAAAAGAGAGGAAATGCATCACCTAAAAGGAAGACAAAAGGGGACAGCGATTTGCATATGCTTTGCACATGCTACTGGATATGTATAGATACAAATTTAGAGAAATTATTATTATAATTTAAATAGAAATACAGTACATCTCACCATGTGGTGGAAGACTGTGACCAGGTGACCGGTGTACCTGTCTGCTGCCCAGGTGCTCAGCGTGGATGGGCAACAGTTCTGATGGTTCTTTTTCTTTACACCAGAATGCAATAGGACAGCCTTTCAAATAAAGGACACCTTTAAGTAGAGAACACTCCTCTGGCAGCCCTTCAAATAAAGGGCAGTCCTCTGTAAAAGAGAACACATGGTCACCCCATATTAGACTAAGCTCAGGATGCAATTTTAAGCACACTGCTTAGTAAGTTAGTTTACACTAACTTAGTTCACTAACTTACACTAAGTTTACACTAACTTAGTTCAATATAAGTTACCGGTACTTCTTAGACAGGATGCCCAAGACAACAGTTTGAAGCCTACACAAACAGCAGATCATGGTAAAATTGTTCATGGGCTGTCCCACTTTAGACAGTAAGGGCCGGTTCACACGACACAGGAACCGCGGGGGAGCAGAAGCCCCCCGCGGTTCCCGTGTCGTGCGAATGCCGGCTGGGGGCACCCCCGCGGGACAGCCATGCGCGGTACGCACGGAAAGTCACCATGGGCGGTAGAGGGGTAAGCCCCTACCACGTGTGGCCACCCTGCCATGAGAACAGCGGGTGGCCATCCCGCGGGGGCCTCCCATGGCCGCACAGAGGCGGCAGCCCAGAGCAGCCGGAGCTGCGCCGCTCTGGCCTGTAAGGCCTAACGGCCCCTCTGGGCATCCTGAGCCACAGCCCCCTAGCACCGGGAGGCCTGCACTGCGGTGCGGGGACTGGCGGCTTCAACCGGGGTCCGCCCATACGCACGGGGCGCAGGTCCTCTGCAGCGCCCCGCCGGACCCCGCAGACGGCCCCGTGGTGCCTCCCCCGCTCGCCGCCTGGGTCGTATCAACCGGCCCTAAGTGTGTGTGTGTGTGTGTGTGTGAGAGAGACATGATTGAATGATCCTCCATACACACACACACACACACACACACACACACACATACATTCACACACAAACACACACACAGAAAACAAGCATGCCAGGAAGAAGAGGTACTAGTATTTATGTATAAGAGTTTTCCCCCCACACAAGTGAGCATTCTAACTGCAGCTCACACCTGTAATCTGAATTAGTACAGTCCAGGGACAGATATATCACTTTCTGTAGACCGCCACTCCCCGTCGTGATGCCAACTAATCAAATGCAAGGTTTTAAAAGCACAGTGGTCACCGAGGACCAGAAGGCCATCCTGTACAAGCCTCCTTAAAATATATGAAATATGCAGAAGAATGTAAGGGCACTCTTGGGTTAATTCTCACTCCTTTCAACTTGGCCCTGAGCAAGAACTGTGTTATATGTGCCCTGATCCATGGACAGGCACGATTTTTTAATCTCATGTTGTGTGTCCGGTCATAAAGAGAGTACATTCACCCAGGGTAGGATGTCATACAGACGAAAGCAAGCGAGTTACATAATGCACAGGTGACGTAACAATTAGGAAAGCATTTTCAACTGCCCATGCTAGTTCTTCCTCGATTTTTACACAGAGCCTCTTAAGGTGTTGGAAAAAAGGGTTATCTAAAATCAAAAAAGAAAGGAAAGGAAGAATGGAAAAGAAACAAAAAAGTAGCACATTCGTTGTTCTTCTGTGTCCACTGTATTTGGAGCACAACGATTGAAACAGAGGGCTACTCCTTCCTTAAATAACAGGGAAAGAGAGAGAAGGAGGGGGAGAGAGAGAGTTACTAGCCTTGTGTTATTGTTTTTAAGCTGCCATGTCTAGACTCATTATGGCGTGCTTTGCAAACACTTCCACTTTGGTGTTATCTTCATGGAATCAGTCAGTCAGTCAGGCGATCACTCGTGACCGAGTAAGATTGTCTTCCAGGATTAAAAAAAGAAGAAGTAAATTTATAAAAAGGAGATTTTAAAAGGAGGAAAATTCTAAAGAAAATTGTGTAGACTCTAGCGATGGGTCCGTAAGTGACTGTGGAGGCCAATTCTAGATCCACACAGCTTCCCACAGTGAGGATACAGGTTACCAGATGGAAGATGGTCCTGTAAAGGATTCATTTGACGTGCTTTTCACTTAGCACGTTTCTCCCTTTCACCTTGCACTCGGGCTTCTTCAAAGTCCATAGAACCTTTGTGAAAGGCCAACCTCCAGTTAGATCGTTCATGGGCCAGAGCTTCCCAGTTTTTGATGTTTATATTGCATTTTTTTAGATTAGCCTTAAGAACATCTTTAAACCTCTTATATTGACCACCGATATTCCGCTTTCCATCCTTGAGTTGGGAATAAAGTAACTGCTTTGGGAGACGGCAGTCAGGCATTCGAACAACATGACCGGTCCACTGAAGTTGGCGTTGAAGGATCATTTTTTCAATGCTAGTAGTCTTTGCTTCTTCCAGTACACTGACATTTGTTCGCCTATCTTCCCAAGTAATTCGCAGGATTTTCCGGAGGCAACGTTAATGAAATCTTTCAAGGAGGTGGAAGTGACGTTTATAGATAGTCCATCTTTCGCAGGCATACAATAAAGTTGGTAATACAATGGCTTCATAAACCAGTGTTTTGGTTTTCTTACAAATATCCCGATCCTCGAACACTCTATGTTTCATTCGAGAAAATGCGGCACTTGCGGAGCTCAGACGATGCTGGATTTCACTGTCGATGTTAGCTGTAACAGAAAGCTAGCTGCCAAGATAGAGAAAATGATCGACATTTTCCAGTATTGTCCCGCCAAGCTGGATAGATGGCATCACCAAAGGGTTAGCTTGCATTTGTTGATGAAGCACTTTGGTTTTTTTGATGTTAAGTGAGAGACCAAGTTTTCCGTATGCTTCTGCAAAAACATTTAGGATAGTTTGGAGATCATCCTCTGAATGTGCGGAGACCACATTATCATCAGCATACTGAAGTTCCACAACGGAGGTTGTAATTACCTTACTTTTTGCTTTCAGCCTGCTGAGATTAAAAAGCTTTCCATCTGTTCGTATATAATTTCCCACACCAGTGGGAGTTTCCCTCGACAAGGATGTAAAATCATGGTGATGAAAATAGCAAATAATGTTGGGGCAATAACAAATCCCTGTTAACACCTGAATCCCACTTTAAATGGAGCAACATAGACCGTTTTTGTCCAAGACCGTAGCCCTCATTTTCATGGAGAAGTCGTCAAGATATTCACAAATGTATTGGGTCATCCAATTTTCATAAGGATAGTCCCATAGAGCTGTTCGGTCTAAGTGAGTAAGATTGTCTTCGGATAAAAGGAGGAGATTACAAGCAGATTGGTAGAGATGGGTCCCTGTACCAATTTAGATCCACCCTTCCCACAGTGAGGACACATGTTCCAATAAGGTCTGTAAGATTCATTTGACGTGCTTTCGCTATCACCTCTTCACTTGCACTCGGGCTTCTTCAAAGTCCATGGAACCTTTGTGAAAGGCCAACCTCCATTTAGATCGTTCATGGGCCAGAGCTTCCCAGTTTTCGATGTTTATATTGCATTTTTTTAGATTAGCCTTATGAACATCTTTAAACCTCTTATATTGACCACCGATATTCCGCTTTCCATCCTTGAGTTGGGAGTAAAGTAACTGCTTTGGGAGACGGCAGTCAGGCATTCGAACAACATGACCGGTCCACTGAAGTTGGCGTTGAAGGATCATTTTTTCAATGCTAGTAGTCTTTGCTTCTTCCAGTACACTGACATTTGTTCGCCTATCTTCCCAAGTAATTTGCAGGATTTTCCGGAGGCAACGTTGATGAAACCTTTCAAGGAGGTGGAAGTGACGTTTATAGATAGTCCATGTTTCGCAGGCATACAATAAAGTTGGTAATACAATGGCTTCATAAACCAGTGTTTTGGTCTTCTTACAAATATCCCGATCCTCGAACACTCTATGTTTCATTCGAGAAAATGCGGCACTTGCAGAGCTCAGACGATGCTGGATTTCACTGTCGATGTTAGCTGTAACAGAAAGATAGCTGCCAAGATAGAGAAAATGATCGACATTTTCCAGTATTGTCCCGCCAAGCTGGATAGATGGCATCACCAAAGGATTGGCTTGCACTTGCTGATGAAGCACTTTGGTTTTTTTGATGTTAAGTGAGAGACCAAGTTTTTCGTATGCTTCTGCAAAAGCATTTAGGATAGTTTGGAGATCATCCTCTGAATGTGCGGAGACCACATTATCATCAGCATACTGAAGTTCCACAACGGAGGTTGTAATTACCTTACTTTTTGCTTTCAGCCTGCTGAGATTAAAAAGCTTTCCATCTGTTCGATATATAATTCCCACACCGGTGGGAAGTTTCCCCTCGACAAGATGTAAAACCATGGTGATGAAAATGGCAAATAATGTTGGGGCGATAACACATCCCTGTTTAACACCTGATCCCACTTTAAATGGAGCACCATGAGAGCCGTTGTTGTCCAAAACCGTTGCCGTCATGTTGTCATGGAGAAGTCGCAAGATATTCACAAATTTATTGGGGCATCCAATTTTCATAAGGATAGTCCAGAGAGCTGTACGGTCTACAGTATCAAAGGCCTTAGCCAAATCGATAAATGCCATATAAAGGGGTTGATTTTGCTCCCGGCATTTTTCTTGGAGCTGACGTGCAGTAAAAATCATGTCTACTGTCCCTCTAGAGGGGCGGAAACCATATTGAGTTTCAGGGAGGATCTCTTCTGAAATAGATAGAAGACGGTTTGCAAGAATCCTGGCAAATATTTTACCTGCGGTTGCTAAGAGAGAAATGCCCCGATAGTTTCCACAGTCTGTTCTATCACCTTTCTTAAAGAGGGTGATAATTATGGCATTCCTGATAATTATGGGATCTCTTCTCTTATCCAGATTTTTTCGATGAGTTTATGAAGATGTTGTACAAGTTCGGGGGACCCTTCTCTAAAGGTTTCAGCAGGAATCCCATCTGGTCCACTAGCTTTGTTATTCTTCATTTGATTAATGGGTTTTTTTACTTCATCCAAAGTGGGGAGTATTGCAAGTTCCTTTCTAATTTGTTTTTGCAGGATTTGCGGAAAAAATCTCATTATCCACCTTAGATTTACGATTTAAAAGGTCATAATAATGCTCTTTCCAACGCAGTGCAATAGACTCTTTGTCTTTTAAGAGTTTGGTGCCATCTTTTGATTGTAAAGGGTTTGTACCATAGGTTTTTGGTCCATAAATGGCCCTTGTGGCCTTAAAAAAGCCCTGTGCATCATGAGATTCTGCAAGTTGTTGAATTTCTTCAGCTTTCTTTTTCCACCAGGCGTTCTTAAGTTCTCTTGTTCTTCTTCGGACCTCAGCCTTTGCACTAGCGTAGATTTTTTTTCTTGGCAGCACAGTTAATATCATTTTGCCATATTTGGAAGGCTTTCCTTTTTTGGTCAATTATATATTTAATCTCATTATCATTTTCATCAAACCAATCCTGATATTTCTTAGTTTCATATCCAATAGTTTGTTCACAAGCTGCAGTAATGGAGGTTTTCAGCTTAGACCAATGGTCCTCAATGTTGTCAGGAGGTTCCGTAGGTAGATGTTCCTTAAGAAATGATTGTTGAAGTTGTATGAGCAGCTAAACAAACAGAAAGGTGGTAGCTTTGCATTATGTCCCGATCCAGGATTGCAGCAAAAATGAATACAAAAATCAATGCAGTCAGAGTCATGTGCACAAAATGCTTATGAATTTAAGACTGGAAAAAATGAGAAACCAAAATCGACAGATTCGTCTGTCCCTAGTCAAGGGAGGCAGTTTGGAGCACAGAAGCAACATGCATGGAAACAATGAAGCAAACCCGTTGCTGGTGCTTCTCCACTCGAAATCCAGGAGCTGCTTTTTCACTAGCAAAAGTACCTGTCAGGCTTTTGCTACGTGCAGTTCCATCCTTAATAAAAAAGCATCCAGAGAAAGAAACAAGTGGAACAATAAGGCCAAGAAAGGAAACAATAATTATGATGCGACTAATATGTTCAAGGCCAACGTAATTGAAAAGAAGCACATCCCTCTGTCCCAGCTTTTTAGAAAGAAACTGGGCAGAGACTCAGCATACATTAGCATTTAATCATAAATGAAACTGGCAATTATCCAGAGAAAAATGGGAAGCTTGCAGTTAGAGGGGCTCGTGCTGCCTTTTTGGCCCGGTTGCCTTGAGGTAGGGTTTTCTAGGGGGTTGATCCAGTCCCTAAGCAGACCCACTAGGGTGGCTACTTCTTTTTTTATTTATATATTATTTGTATTTAATTTTTTAAAAAATAATATATAAAACAACTAAATAACAAACACACAACTTATATAGTGCTCCCGTCACCACGGGACCATATAGTACATTCTATCTCTATAATCTATAATTATTCATTATTCCAAAAATACAACATATCTTGACACGGCATACTCCCTTTCCCCTTATTTAACACAAAATCCAAAAATAAACCCCAAATATCCTTAAAAATGTTTTTCTTTAATGGTCCCCTTTTACATTTGATGTGGCAAGTTAACATATCATTTAAAGCCATAGGGTGGCTACTTCTGCACCATCAAAAGAAGGAGAGGAAATGCATCACCCCAAAAAAGAGGACAAAAGAGGACATAGAGGTCTGCATAAAATTTGCATGTCCTCATTTATATATCTAGATGAAACTTTAGAAATAATTAGTATAACTGGAATAGAAAATACAGTCCACCACACCATCGTGAGCCTGCTGTCCAGATCCTAACTGTGGATGGGCAATTTCAAGGGCCCTGCTCTCCTTTCTTATGGTTCTTTATCTTTAAACTGGACTTGGGCCGGACACCCCTTCAAATGGAGGATATCTTCAAATAGAGGACTGTCCTCCAGCAGCCCTTCAAATAGAGGACAGCCGGCGTCTGTAAAAGAGGACACATGGCCACCCTAAGGCCCATCTGTGCCCTAAGTGTCCAGGTTTTCAGAGAGAGAGAGGTACACAACATTTTCTATTTCGGGATATTTCTGTATATCTTTGTAGACCTTTATAATTCTGTAATTTGTTTTATGCCAAGTTACCTACAACAGTTTAACTCTTCTTCTTTTCTTTTTTTTAAAGATAGTGGCGCTTTGGATTGTACCGTTAATAATTTCTTTTTTAAACTTAATATACTGTATTTTATATTTTGTGGGGTACAAGTGCTGGTATTGGCCTTGGGCCCCCTAAGGCTGCAGTCTCATGGGGCCATGGGGAGTGTGGATCTCCATCTCCACCCATGGAGTGGAAGGTCTGCAGGTGAAGTGGGTCCACCCTCACAAGCCTCTACCTTGCGGGTGTAGAGACCTCGGCCAACCTTGCCTTTCAGCTGTTGTTGTTTTGATGGTGGTGATGATGACAAAAGGGGGTAGATGGGGGGGAGGCTTTGGATCCACTGGATCCCAAGCCCCTCTATTCCCCTGACACACACCCGGAAGAGGAAGAAGGTACACTTATTTTCCCTCCCATTGGTTCGATCTGGGGGAAAAAAAAATAATGCTCAAGATTAGAAGAAAATTGTTAAATCCCCTCCCAACACACGCATGCATATTTTCTGCCCTGCCGCCAGCTCAGATACTTCCTCCTCTGCCCCCATAGGATTGCCCTGCCTATGGCTTAGTACCGCCAGGCTACCTCAAAAATAGCCTGCTTCCATTTATGAACCTGGGCTGTCCTGTTCCTAGGCTGGCAAGTGCCCTGGTCCAGGCACAGATATTCTCAGGAGTAACGGAGAGAGAAATCAGGCCTGGCCAGGGTCATACAAAGAGTTCCAGTATAGTTAGCAGGAGAAGGAAGAGGCAAGGTCGAAGCGGTCCAGAGTTTTGTTCACAGGAGCCAGTTGTATCAAGCATCAAGGCCAGTCGGGGGGTGTCCAAAATAGTGGTCCAGGGGGGGCAGCCGAGAGTCAGTCTAGGAATCTGACAGGTCCAGAATAGCAAGGTGAAGCACAGAAGTAAAACGCTGTTGTCTGCAGCAACAGGCTGGCTTCAGCTGGGCTAATTTATAGCTGGTCATCAATCAGCACAGTTGGTTACTAATTAGGTCAGCATGTTGCTTTTAAGGGAGGCCCCACGCTGTGGTATCCTTTTGTTCGTTTGCTGCTCGCATTTGATCCTATGCCATTCAGAGGGATGAAGTATCTCAGGCTCTGATTCCTACATTTGGGGGAGTTTAGGAAAGAGCACAGGAGGGGCCAGGTTGCTTTTCTAATGGCTCCAGAAGAGGGTTGTCAGTTGAAGCCTCATCCAGTTCCTCGCCTGGCTCTGGCTGGGGTCTGTTGTGCTGGCCCTCCCCCTCCTCTTTTTCATTAGATGAATCCTCCTCCAGGTAGGGCATGACACTGGTGGAGCTTCAAGATCAACTTCAAAGGCCCTGTCATGCCCCCATTTGAATCCTCATCCGAGAAGGAAGATTTAGAGGCCCCAATGTGGGACAATGCCCAGTTCCTGCCAGGGCTCACTCTGTCTGCAACAGGGGCCTGAGCCCATGAAGAAGCCTGCTAAAGTTCCAGCCACTCGGGAAGAGGGGGAGCTCTGCCTCAGAGGTGGTGGCTGAGCAGCACCCCCAAATCCCAGGGAGTGTCAGTGCCAGAGGAGGCAAGCCCAGCTCAGGGAACCTCATCAAAGTGCCAGGCTGCAGCAGAGCTCTGCTCGGGAGGAAAGGGGCTCTTCAGGAGTAGGGCTCTGACCAGAGAGCTCGAATATACTGCAACTGAGCCCTGAGTGGGGCTGAGCAGGCTCAGGTGTTAAAAGCCTTCAGTGTCTGCCTAGGCAGGGCTGAAAACATTGCCATTCTTCCTGCTCCAGTATTTTCTACCTTGCCTCCCTGTGATTGATGCTCTGTGATTGATGCTCTGTGCTATGAACCCTTGGACCCCTTGAGTCTGCTACTAGACTGTGTAACATATTGGACTACCTAACTGTGCTTTGACCTCTGCCTGCCATCTCAACCACTCTTGCCTTAGCCTGACCCCATGGGTCTGACTGCTTGCCTGTGCTTTATTTATTTATTTATTGTATTTCTAATTGCCCATCTAGCCGGTACCCGGCCACTCTGGGCGATGTACGACATGCAATGCAACAAAACAGATTAAAATACACTTTAAACAGTATAAAATGTTAAAATCCTAACCCAACCCATATTCCCGCCTGAAAAGCCATGTTTTTAATGAATGGTGGAAGCTCATCAAAGAGGGGCATGGTGGAGGTCACTGGGGAGAGAGTTCCACAGTTTAGGGGCTGCCACAGAAAAGGCCCTCTTCCTAGTCTCCTCCAGCCTGGCTGCTCTGGCTGATGGGACAAGGAGAAGGCCATCCATGGCGGATCTTGTTGAGCGGCCTACTTGATGTTGCTGGAGACGCTCCTTGAGATAAACTGGACCGGAGCCATATAGGGTTTTAAAGGTCAAAACCAGCACCTTGAATTCAGCTCGGCAAACAGCTGGTAGCCAGTGCAGCTTCTTGAGCACTGGAGTGATGTGATCATGCCAGCAGCTGCCTTTAACGAGGTGAGCTGCCACGTTCTGTACCAGCTGTAGCTTCTGAACCGTCTTCCAGGGTAACCCCACGTAGAGCACATTACAGTAGTCAAGGCAAGAGGAGACCTTTGCCAGCTATCTTGACTACTCCTGGCTTAGCCCGAATCCCACTGGATTGAAAGCTGTGTGCTCGAACATTGGCCTGCTTCATTACCTTGCTTCTTGGTTAGCCCTTCTCTCAGAGTCTGCTGCAGACAACATGGGGCAGGCCATACTCTAGGCCTGTTCAGGCATTCGAATGGACGTGTTCTCTGTCACGTGAAGGGTCATTAGCCCTGTCCCCCTCTGTCAGGTCAATGTGCTCTGCCACTCAGCCCTCCATGGGTTGGGCTGGGGGTTAAGCTTCTGCAGCTGTCATGTTCTCTGACCTCAATCCTTCCTCTGGCTCAGAGGTGGACTTGGAGGGTGAGAAGGCTTCATCCAGTAGTCCATCATCTGCTACTCGGGGACTTCCAGGCTGTAGGACATGGCTTTACCAGATGCCTCAGACTTGGAGGACACCCCTATGATGCAATCCTCACACCTCCACACCATAGAAGCCAGCAGCTGCAGAATCAGACATTGGCCCTTTTAGAAGTAGAGAGCTCCTCAGAGGGGGTGGAGTTAACAGCAGGTTCAGACCTTCCAGCTTCATAAGGCCTCTGCATGTTGCTGAGACAACAGCTCTTCCCGAGTGAATTCCAGCCACCATAGATCTGTCCAGGGTCCTGAAAGGTCTTCACACTTGACCCTGCCTGGGAATCATGAACAAAGATAGTCAGGAGAGCAGCAGGGAGCCAGCTTTACTCATGAAGGCTCCCTGTGTACTTTAGAACCCTGGAAAATCACAAATATTGCCCAATGTTTTAATGGTTGATTTTATCCCTTTTATTATTGCCACTGCCACTGTACCTCCGGATTGAATTTATTTGGCTGCTTGTTTTTATCGTGTTATATTTTAATATGTTTGTGTTTTTATACTATTTTTGTTCTTATTTTTGTGTTGTGTTTTGGAAACCGCCCAGGGAGCCTTTTGGCTGATCGGCAGTGAATAAATATATTAAATAAATAAATAAATAAATAAATATAATCAGACAAGATCAGGCTGTTCAGGGCTGTTCAGATGACTATTCATGTGATTCGCGTACCAAAAAAAGAAAAGAAAAGAAAAGTGAACAACATGCATACATTTCACAAATGTGTAGCTTTCAAAATGAGCACATTTCTAAAATATATACATTTCAGAATGAGAACATTTCAAAAACGCACACAATTGAAGTGTACATTTGGGGGAAATATGCATAGATTTTCATACGGGGGAAAAAAACGAAGCTCACAATCTCATACGGACTCAAATCGGAATGACCTTCGAGATGGAATTTTGAGAACGGCGGCAAGCTCAAGTTTTGCTGATTTGCACATTGCTAGTTATGGCCTAGGGATGTGCGCGGAGCTCGATTGAGGGGTGGAAGTCTGGCAAACTCGCCAGCCTTGACCCCCCCCCCCCGAGCACCGCTTGCCCTGCCTTTTCCCCGGCTCGATTCGCATTCTCATGAGCCGAGTCGGGGAAAGTGACTTCCGGGTTCCGTCGCTATGTCGTTTATGTAGAAAACGGCCAAATTTGCACAAATTTGGCCTTTTTCTATGTAAACAACGTAGAGCTGGGGACCTGGAAGTCCGGTGAGCACCTCAGCTGGCCCTTGCGCTTGGCTTGGCTCATGCAGTGGGAGCGCTTGGCTTGCGCACTGTGAGTCGAGTACCTGGCGGGTCACCCATCCCTAGTTATGACCATGCTGTCACAAAGTCCATCCCAGCTATCTAGACAACCCAAATCAAGTTGGCCGACACTTGTCTTGACTTTCTTGAAGTCTCTGGGAGATGGACTGGGCTCTGTTGTAGAAATAAAGGCTGCAATCATAAAATCCCTACCGGAGAGTCAAGTCCCACTGGAGTCAATAGGATGTATTCCTGAGAAGACAAACAGAGGACTGCATTGCTAAAGGACCTGCTGGGTCACATGGAACATGAAACACTTGCCTGAAAAGTATTCTGCCATATATATAAAAGTATAGCCTTCCTTCCTCCTTTTTGGAACGTCGCCCCAATTGTTCCATTCCTGCCATCTGCTTCCTTTTAATCAACAGTGTCCTTTCTTTTCCAACTGGATCTCCTGCACCAAAAAACAGGAATCTTCCCCTTGACATTTTATTCTAAACAACAATGACTGTGGCTGGCTCGAATTCTGAGTTTGCCTTCTTTGTACAATAACTGCCGACCTCGTTCCGGCAGGGAAAAATGACTCTGTTCAGCATTTGACACAGCAGTGGAAGAAACAATTTTTTCTCCCCCCCCTTTTTTTTTAAAAAACACACAAATCCATTATAGCCCCCTAGGAGGGTGCACGCAAATTGGTATGTCCCCTTCTATTTTATTAAAGTAACCAATTTTGGGTTTTCAGCTCCCAGGGTACACTGCCCCCCCGGTCAAGCAGTTACTTCATGACTGCTTTTATCAATAGTCATCTGGTGTGGTGTTTTTTCCTCGCTTCAGTATATTTCCTTGACACACGGGAGGGATGTAGTTGCAGGTCAAATGACGAGAGGGGGGCAGTTTCAAGCAGCAGGGAGCCATTTCCTGCTCCTAAAGGCCCCCTTTCGCTTTCTTTCCCGATAATTCAAGCATGGTGTTGATGTGTGACCACTGTGGTCTAATTCAGCATCATACAATGGACCATCTCTGCTCCTTGTTCTCTCCTGATTGAGACCAGCTCGGGCAGGGGCTCCCCAAACTTTCCGAGTTGGTGGGCACGTTTGGAATTTTGAGAGAATGTTGTGTGGGCTCAAGATGTCCTACCTTCATTTCCCAGAAGGAAAACTGGTGAGACTAAAAGAAAAGTGATTTGCCCAAGGCAGGGGGCGGGGTCTGAGCTCCAAAACACAAAACCACTTTTCTGAATGTGAAAATGAAGATGGTGCCAGTCCAGAGGGCATCCCCTTGCTTTGCAGCAGGCCGGGCTCCTAGTTTTATTTAAAAACAGTAATTAAAACTGTTATGAAATGAAATAAATATCAAGGAGGGTAGGGGGCCTCACGGGTGCCAAGAGAGGTGGTACGTGTGCATATTGGTGTCAATAGACACCATGTTGGAGACCCCAGCGCTAGGCGACTGAGATGGCGTTCCCAGTCTTCTTAACTAAGGTCACGTAGGGCGCAATCTTATGGCCCTGCGATCTTGCCTGGAGGGGCCATAGGATTATTCGGAGTCCCAGCTCCGAGGTCCTGTGTGAGCTCGGAGCTCAAACGCCGAGCCCCCACCCTGCCCCCCTCGCTGCCAGCGCAGGGAGAACAGCATTGGCTGCCTCCCCGAAGTCACAAGTCAGCCTCGGAGAGGAGGGAAAGGGGCGTGCCAGGGGGCGGGGCGGGGCGGACTCTGGGGGCGATGGCTTACGCTGTATCCAAATGGCGCCCCTGCCTCCTTCCCTCCCCCTCCGCAGAGCTTCATCTAGACGGCTGGAAACCGCCATCTAGATGAAATGCAGGGCGCAAGCCTCCGGACTCTGAAGGTTGAGGTTGCTCCCGCCACACCTTGCGCCGTGCACTGGACAGGGATGTTGAAGAGTCCTTGGTCTCGAGTCACGAGTCGAGTCACGAGTCTTTGGACCCGAGTCTCGAGTCCGAGGTCCAAAATGGTGACTCACAAGTCCCGAGTCACTCCCAAAGCTGACTCCACGAGTCCCTATTAAAATCAATGGGGTTTTCCCCCAACAAAATAAGGCTACTTCAGATGTGTGGCTTAAATAAATTCTAGGCACAAGTGTGCCTTTTTATTTCAAAACTCTGCCACTGATTTTGGCAAGAACAGACCAGGCAGACAAACCCAAAATAACCAGACAGGCAGAGGAGGCAGGGAACCCCAAAGCAGGCAGGCAGAGGCAGCCAAACCCAAAATGTCTGAAAGGTTGCATTTTAGGAAAATGATTTTAAAAAATAAACTTGCTGTACTTCCTAAAACCTATCCATGTTGCATTTGAGGAACACGATTTTGGAACACGACTCCTTGGCCTCGAGTCCCGAGTCGGGTCTCAAGTCCCATTAAAAATATTGGGACTCGAGTGACTCGAGTCAGAGGGGGGACTCAGTCCGACTCACGAGTCGAGTCCTGGAGTCCGAGTCCCCATCCCTGGCACTGGATGCATGTAAGCCTCCGAACTCAGAGGCTTACATGCATCCAATGCATGGCGTGAGGCACGGCGTCAACCTTCGGAGTTTGGAGGCTTACATGCTTTGAGGGCGGGGCGGGGGGGGAAGATACACAGAGGCTTACACTGAAATCCTAT
Source organism: Shinisaurus crocodilurus (assembly GCA_021292165.1). NCBI lineage: Eukaryota > Metazoa > Chordata > Lepidosauria > Squamata > Shinisauridae > Shinisaurus > Shinisaurus crocodilurus. The sequence continues at coordinate 173,440 of JAHFWL010000671.1, forward strand.
GTATATCTATCTATTCAGAAGTAAGTCCCATTGAGTTCAGTGGAACGCCCTTCCAGGTAAGTGGGTGTGCATAGGATTGCAGCCCCAAGGTCTTATGTGCGAAATTAATTGGTGGAATTAGCAGCCACTAGATATGGAGACGGCGACAGGTTTAGATGGCGTGGAAACAGGGATTAGGCAAATTTCTGGAGGGAAGTTGGCTGGGGGAATCATGATTCATTTATTATAATTTATTTCAAATTCTTATGCCCTTCAATTTGCAGGAGATGCCCAGCTTGCTGTCCCGTCTCCCCCGCCCCATAAATGAGGTGAGGAGGGTGGGGGCGCAAGATGGGTCATTCTCAGTAGTGCCCCCCCCATTTCTGAAACTGCTTCTCGGGAGGGGTGCAATTAGCTCCCCCCCCCCCACTGTGTGTACGTTTAAACATAAGTTACAGACCTTTTTTTCTTTACAAAAGCATTTGACTCCTGATGTGTTGGTTTGGTGCTTCTAGGTCAGATTATTATGGATGGCATTTAAATTGTTTTATTGTGATAGTAGTCGGTGGCTTTACCGCTAACTTGTTTTATTAATATTGTAAGGGCGCAATCCTATGGGGATGCAGAGAAGTGCTAGCCACGTACAGTAATACCTTGGATTGCAAGTAACTTGGTTTGAGAGCGTTTTGCAAGACAAGCAAATTTTTAAATGTTTATTTAATATTTTTTGACTTGATATACAAGCGACGTCTTGCAATACAAGTACTGTAGTACGGCTTAAATTAAAAATCTCTGTACAATTTTTTTTTGGGGGGAATTTCGTTTTGATATAAGAGTGTTTTTGGATTACAAACATGTTTCCGGAATGAATTATGCTCTCAATCCAAGGCATGACTGTACTCCACCTCCCCTGTGTGTTCTGGAAATGGGCTGTTTTGTGCAAAGGACCCTTTCTCCCTGTTTTGCCACAGCCAGAATCCACCCCCCACTCCCGGTATCAGCTCTTACGTGTTTACAACAGGGGTGCAGAATCTCAGGTCCAGCGACCCAATCTGGCCCTCTCGGGTTTCCCCAGAAGGGCCACGCCCCTTTCGCCAGGCCTCACCCTCTTTCCCTTGACCACTGATTGGTGCTTTCCTGGCTTTTATGCAGCTTTCCCCCCTATTCTAAAAGGTTGAAATGCCCCCTCCTAAGGCTTAATTAGTGGCAGTAAAAGGCTTTAAGCACCCGCTGGCACCTCCTATGGCGCCCACAGATTTTCTAATTGTTATTATTTATTTATTTTCCCATTTTTTAAAAAATGCACACACGTACATGGATTTGTATGGGATGCATTCAACTTTCTAGCAATTATACATAGGCTTCAACAAAAGCGGGCCAAATATCCAAGTAAGTATCCATATGAAGGTGACGTCAATATGCCACCTGCTCAAAAAACGGAAAGTGTTGTAAGGTCCTCAATCCATTGCATTATAGGAGGTGAGTGTTTATTCTTCCAAAGTGGTAAGATCAGTATTTTCACTGTCAAAGGGGCACAGAGAATCCACTTACACTGGCCATTTCTTAATTTCCATGAAGCAGGTAAATAATTATTTAAAAGAGCGTGCACATCAGTGAATACTAAAGACTGTTCCAGTACAAAATTTATCTGCGTAATAACCTCCTCCCCCCAAAAAACTACTGGACATTGCCAAAACATATGTTTAAAAGCAGCATTAGCTGTATTGCACTGCCAGCAATTAGCTGAATTAGACAGTACCTTATTAAAGACATGTAGTGGTGTCCAAGAGACATGAAACAGGTTTTCAACTGTTTTTTGCTGAATAAAACGCAGCCTAAGATGCATCGACATGACAGGTAGATGCCAAAGCGGCCATCCACTGATTAGGCATTTTGTGGTGGTGCCCACAGCAGTTTCTCAAATCTCCAAATGTGCCCACGGGTCCAAAAAGGTTGGGGGACCCTCCCTGACCCAGCGGTTGGTGGAGTTGCTTGTATAATTAGTGCCATATGCTACTGGCCTCCTTATGCAGGGTGGCCAAAGACATTTTGCTGCCCGACGATTCAGTGCAGCCAGTGGTGCAGGGAATGCCTCAAGTGTCCCTCCCCTTGACACTGGAAGTTAAAAATTCACCCATCCTAAGTTAAATAAACAATTTGCTGCATTTTCATGAATAATTAGCTGCCAAAGGTCTCCGCCTCTCTCTGCCTCATGGTGCAAGGGATATCTTTTGCATGCCTACATCAATAAACTGCTGATATTTGGACAGGTTTCGCTGTGTCCGTCCCGTCCCCCCGTCCCCGTCAAAATCTTGGGAATCTTTTAGCATCCAGTGACATTGAGAGAAACAGGAAGACCAAGGAGCTACATGACTGAGGTCATAATGTGAAACAGAAGGAGATGTATTTCTTGATGGCATACTAAGTAGCTATGTATGTTGTTTTTTTTAGTAAAGGGATGGGTTGGGTCAAAGCCCACCCACCACATTTGAAGGTTCTGGGTTTTCCTTGGCCCTGTTTCTGGCAGTGCATCCAAGGTATCACAAGGACTACAGTTCCCACGATCCTTGAAAGCACCAACCATGTGTGGGAGAATCTGAGCCCTTCCTGCAACCTGTGCACCATCCAGCTTAGATGGGACTTGGTTGGCTGCCCCCAACTCCTGTGAATAGTGCAGAGCGAACATCCATACTTTTTTCCTTTCTCTCTCTCTTCGTGATCAAAGGAGGACAGGAAGGAAAGGCTTTGCTGATTGAGAAACAATCCAAATAAATAAATAATGTATAATTTGAGTTATCCGGCAACCATTCTTTTAATTAAGCCAAACCGGAAGCAGAGTTTCTATACATCTTAAGCACTTTTACTATAGAAAAATGGCATGGTGTCATTAATTGTTGAGTGTGAATCAGCGGTGCTTTTATTTTATTGGATTTAATATTTATTTGCCCAAGGCAAACACACCATAGATGGCTTTTGTGTGTGCTTACTTTTTTTTTTTTGCTTATTATGTAGGAAGATCACTTTATGTATTGCAATTTCCTAGGTTGCCACAGGTAATGCATATATTAAAGATAACCCTGAAGTCAATAATATGTGTGCATCTTAAATCTATCCTTAGAAGACGCCCAAGGCACTTTTAATGTTGTTTATTTTTTATTTGGCTTGGCACAAAATTCTCCTACTGTACTTCTAGGTAGAAAATATTTCCACTAATGCTGCTAGGAGGAGATTTTTTTTTGCCAGTGCCTTACAACACCTTTGGATCTTAATGATATATATGCAAATACAGGGAGCATGCATGACTCCCACTTCGTGTAGCCACTGATGTCGTTAACATCTGAAGGTGGGAATGATGCATCTGCCTTGTGGGGATATGTGTGTGCGCTCACCCACATTGGGATCTGAGCAGGAAGACCCCCAATGATGTGCAGACACAGGGCATATATGACTCATGCTTCCTGAATCTGCACATTCATGTCCAAAGCTGGCTTTAGTTAGAGTCCCCCGTGTTTAATATGCAGAGCCAGTGCTTTTTTTCTGGAGAAAAAGGTACCGGAACTCTTGGATTACATTTCCTCGGGAGTAGATGGCGATTAAATTGAGTGGAAGACCGCCAACCTGGTCTTCTGCGCGGGTTCAATACTAAGGGGTAGCGAGTCCTGGGGGCGGGCCTTCTCCGAGGTCCCCCAGCGACTATCACCCTTAGCCCAGAACAAAGGGATAACTTATAGCCACAAAAGTATCTTTTATAAAACAAGTTTATTTACAAAATGACCTTCACAAACCCAGACACACGCCAGCAATACAGCTTATCAGTACAGCACAAAGTAGCAAGCAAGAAGTCTCAAGGACACTGTGATTTCAGGGCTCTCAGCCAGTTAGTTCAGCTCGGGCTCCAGCAGAGGCCCGGTCAACCGCATGCTGCTAGCTGGGTTCCCGGCGGAGGTCCGGTCTACCCAAGCGGCTAGCTGGGTTCCCGGCTGAGGTCCGGTCTACCCAAGCGGCTTGTGAGTGATTTCAGCTTGGTTGCCCGGGGGTCCGGTCAACCCAAGCGGCCAATGATTTCAGCTTGGTTTCCCGGGGGTCCGGTCAACCCAAGCGGCCAGTGATTTCAGCTAGCTGGAGCACGCCGGGTGCTGCTACCCGGGGTTGCCGATCCCTTCGTTCCCTTACCCCAAGCATGGGGCAAGATTGCTGATCAGGTCCAACAACTCAGTTCCCTTGCGCAGGGTGTTTTATACCTTGGGTTTCAGGTAGCCCCTCCCTCTGCAATCAGGTGGGTGGCCAATCGGGTGGGTTGCCACCCTCCTCAGGTGGGTGGCCAATCAGGTGGGTTGCCACCCTCCTCAGGTGGGTGGCCAATCAGGTGGGTTGCCACCCTCCTCAGGTGGGCGGCCAATCAGGTGGGTTGCCACCCTCCTCAGGTGGGTGGGGTCCCTTTGAAGCCACCTGCTTAATGGTCCCATCCTGTGGTGTTGAATGGCCCTTTCTTATGGGTGCCGAAATGTCTGCTCTGGCAAGGTATTCAAGTCTTATGTAGATGGGGCTGATATACGAGAGCATTGACGAACCTGGGGATGCTTCCTGCCTTCCCCCCTGGGGTGATTCTATGCAGATGTTGTTTGTTCCCGTTGGTCTCTGTGGAGACTGGCTGTCTCTCCCCCCTGGGTCTCCTTCCCCCCTCCTTGGTGAGTGTGTGTGTGTCAGAAAGGGGTTTTAGGTTGGCTTTCTCCACAAATTGTAATGCAATTAATAGAAGAAAAGGTGCTGGAACTCAGTTCCGGTGAGTTCCACCAGAAAAAAAGCCCTGTGCAGAGCAATCCTATGTGGGTCTACTCTGAAGAAATTCCCACAAGCGTTTAATGTAACTTACTCCCAGGTAAGCATGCATCAGATTACAGCCGAAGTGGATAATTGTATAAGCCATACTTTAATAGAGGAAAAATACATCCATTTTGATAGCTTTTTACTGGGCTGGCCTTACATACATCTCCATTGTTGGTGTATACTGTGTCCCTGATCCAGCTGTCTGGTCAGATGCAATGAAGTAGTGGTGACTAGTGGTGACCAATGGTGCATAAAGGAGATGCATCCATGAAATTCAATTGGGCCCAAATAAGAACTGTGATACAGGTGTTCCTTCCCGTAGGTCTCAGTTCACCGGGGATCCATGCAAGGAAACCAACTTCCGTAACAGACTTCCTCTTGTGTGCTTGTGTACATGCTGGATCGAGGAAAGTACATGTGTGTGTGTGTGTGTTTGTGCACGTGCACAGAAGTAAACTCGTTCCACTTAAACCAAAATAAAGAAAGTCATGCATATGTTTTCTATACGGACTTGTGAAAGAATGCACATTAACTTACAGCAGCCTTCCCCAAATTGGTGCCTTCCAGATGTTTTGGAGTACAACTCGCAGCGTTCCTGACCATCGGCCGTACTGGCTGGGGCGGATGGGAGTTGATGTCCAAAACATTTGGAGGGCCCCAGGTTGGGGAAGGGGCTGACTTACAGCTAGCTCCTTCAATTTCTGATATTTATATTTACAGTCATGCCTTGGATTGAGAGCATAATTCGTTCCGGAAACGTGCTTGTAATCCAAAACACTTGTATATCAAAACGAAATTCCCCCAAAAAATTTTGTATAGAGATTTTTAATTTAAACCATACTACAGTACTTGTATTGCAAGACGTCGCTTGTATATCAAGTCAAAAAAAATTTAAATAAATATTTAAAAATTTGCTTGTCTTGCAAAACGCTCTCAAACCAAGTTACTTGCAATCCAAGGTATTACTGTATATTTATATTTATTTAAAATATATATTGGCCACCTTTCAGGGCGGGAGCCCTCCCAAGGCAGCGTACAACAATAAAAAAACATAATAAAACTGATGTGGCAAAAAAAAAAAAGCAGTAAAAGCACAAGAAAAGCAGTAAAAACACAATTTTAAAAAACCTGCAATCAAAACAGCAACAACAGCAAACATTCTCAAAAATATGAAACACCAGCATAAAATAAAACTTACAACAGACAACTGCAGCTGAAACCCAGTCCAATAACACATAATCAGGGGGAAGGCCAGAGTAAAGTAATAAGTTTTCAAGGCCTTCTTATAAGCCTGCAATGATGGGGCCTGGCAGACCCCCCCAACAGCAACTTGTGTGGGGCCACTTCCGAAAAGGCCCACTCTCATGTGGACGTCATCCTAACTGCTTTTCCCGGTGAATGAATGAGAAGGCCCTCTCTTGCTGATCTTAAAATGTGGGCAGGCTGATATGGGTGAAGGTGGTCCTTCAAGTAATTTGGTCCCAATCCATTTATGGCTTTAAAGGTCAAAATCTGCATTTTAAATTGGACTCAGAAACACACCAGTAACCAGTGTGGCTGATGCAGTACAGTAAAACCTTGGATTGCAAGTAATTTGGCCTGCAAGTGTTTTGCAAGACAAGCAAATTTATAAAATAAATTTTAACTTGATAAACAAGCGACGTCTTGCAATACAAGTACTGTAGTACGGTCAAGAAAAATGAAGACCTTACACTATCATTCTTTATTGCAGCTTAAATTAAAAATATGTGTACACATTTCTTATGGGGAATTTCGCTTTGATATACGAGTGCTTTGGATTACAAGCACGTTTCCGGAACGAATTATGCTTGCAATCCAAGGTTTTACTGTATAGGCATCACATAATAGAATCCCCTCGCCCCCACCAACACTTGGGCGGCCACATTCTGCACCAGCTGCAGTTCCTGGACCCTCTTCAAAGGCAGCCCCACATACAGTGCTTTACAGTAGTCCAGCCTGGATGTCAGTAGTGCATGGATAACCAAGGAAAGTCCCATCTTCTCTAGGCAGGGCCACCACAGCTGGTGTACAGCCTAAGCTGATAAAAACACACTCCTGGACACCGCAGCCACCTGGGCTCCCTCAGTTAGTGCAGAGTCTAAGAGGGCTCCCAGACTACGCACTTGGTCTCTTAGGGATCCTATCCGCCAAAATAGGTTCAGCACTATTGATAGCTCTTTTAAAGTTCAGACTGAAACCCAGAGTGGATACACCTCCCCACTGACATTGGAGCCACCAGACACTGCTGGGAGAATGGCTCCAGAGTTGAGGGGGTGCTTAGATTCATAGATCCTAGAGTTGGAAGGGGCCTACGAGGCCATCGAGTCCAACCCCCTGCTCAGTGCAGGAAACTAGAGGAGGGGGTCTCCCATCCAAGTAATAACCAGGCCTGACCCTGCTTAGCTTTCCACGCTCAGACAAGCTGAGCCAGCATGAGGCACAGGCTGTCCAAGGATGCTAGCTCTACTCTCGGCCTTCTTATATATTAAGAAAAAGAAAAGTAGAATCAGCGTTGTTTACTGCATCAGCCCAGCTCAGAAAGAAAGCTTCATGAAGTGTTAATATCAGCTTGGAAACGAGCACTGAGGCTTCCGCTACACTCCCGGCTCTGCCGGGCGCGCTTAGGCACAATATGAAAAGTAAATTCTATTAAACCGATTAAACAAAACCTCTCCAGCAAGATTACGTACCCACTTGGAAGTGAAACTCCGGAGCATCAGCAGTTCATGTCCATTATTTACAATGGGAATAAAAGGAAAACAACGAGAAGAAAGCAGATTAAAGACTGGAAGGAAAGACCTCTCTGAAAACTTTTGTTTTCTTCACTCCAGGGCGGGCTGCAATGGCTGAGGCAAATTAGGTTTCCCAGATTTCCAGTGTTTTCACATTTGAGACTCGCTGTTAAACAAACTGCCCTGGGCTGCCTCAGATTATGCACTTTGGAACGGTTTAGAGCACGGCAGATCGAGCTTTACTGGCCCATGTCCCACCGAAGCGTTAACACCATTGGAAGATTTGCCTAAGTCGTACACGGTGTGACCTGTAAAACAGAGATAGTAGCCTCATCCTGAGAAGCAGGAGTGGGGAACTTTTTTCAGCCCATGCATTGGTGTAGTGGTAAATTTTGAAGTGCAGTTCCTCGTCATGACAGTCTCCAAAGCCACGCCCCGAAAGTGGGTCCAAAAATGCAAGCAGCTGTGTTGATTCATATCAACAAACCAGGCCTAGGAGTTTTCCTTTCCATCAGGAGCAAGTCTTTTATTTATTTATTATATTTATACCCCACCATTTTTCCTTCAAGGAACCCAAGGCTGCTTACATAATCCTCCTCCTTCTCTCCATTTTATCCTCACAACAACCCTGTGAGGTAGGTTTTGTAAAGCACCTGGTCTTAATTTCCCATTCAAGGCCAAGCCACTTCAAAATATTTTGCATTACAACAAGGGTCAAGGGATGTGTGGATCGGCAAAACTCGAGCTTGCCCAAGTTCTCCGAATTCTGTCTCGAGTCAAAACTCGTTCCGACTCAAGTCCGTTATCTGATTGTGAGCATTGTCGTCTTTTCATTTCTCATGAGAATCCGTGTGTATTTTTCATTTTTATTTTGCCAAATGTTCACATCGATTGCACACATGCATACATTCTTTAAATGTATCTATGCACACTTTCGAACGCATTGTTTTTAGTCCCACGAATCACATTGCAAGTTCAGAAATGTACGGAGCTCGCCCACAGATTGCACCCGAGGCCATGTTTGGAAGGTGCAAACTGGGTAAATCCTGATCAAAAATGAACTGAAATGAATGTCCCATACATTGCCCATAAAAACAGAGGGCAATAGCTTGTCGCTTGGAGAATTAATTTCCCCACCAGCTACTGTGAGGATTGCGGTGATGCTCAGAGGGAACAGGGAAGTCTGAGTGGGGTGGTGGGGTGACAGATGATATAAGCATCCCTGCTAGTCAAAAAAGGCTAGCACTGCATCCCTATGAGCTCTGGCGCCACGACACCACTGCCCCCGTGGGTAAGCTGTCAGCAGCCACATGGCAGTGGTGGACAGGGCCAGAGACATCTGCAATCTACACATGTACAATCATCTAATCATCTGCTCCCTTCAGTGGTTCATGCCTTGGTCTCCTCTCGCCTGGACTACTGTAATGCACTCTACGTGGGGTTACCCTTGAAGACGGTTCGGAAGCTACAGCTGGTACAGAACGCGGCGGCTCACCTGGTCAAAGGCAGCCGCCGGTGGGATCACATCACGCCAGTGCTCAAGGAGCTACACTGGCTACCAGTTGCTTGCCGAGCTGAATTCAAGGTGTTGGCTTTGACCTTTAAAACCCTATACGGCTCCGGTCCAGTCTATCTCAAGGAGCATCTCCAGCAACACCAAGTGGGCCGCTCAACAAGATCTGCCACTGACGGCCTTCTCCTTGTCCCTTCAGCCAGAGCAGCTAGACTGGTCGGGACGAGGAAGAGGGCCTTCTCTGTGGCAGCCCCCGTACTATGGAACTCTCTCCCAAGTGACCTCCGCCATGCCCCCTCTCTGCTGAGCTTCCGCCGCTCATTAAAAACTTGGTTATTCAGGCGGGAATATGGGGTGGGCTAAGATTTTAAAATTTGATACTGTTTTAATGTATTTTAATGGAGAAAAATGTTTTAATGTATTTTGTTCTGTTTTATTTTCTGTACATCGCCCAGGGTGGCCGGTTTGCCGGCCAGATGGGCGATAGATAAATGCAAATAATAAATAAATAAATAAATAAATACAAATATACTAGCATTGATGTGCAGGGTTCCTACTCATGTGGCACATCTATGCACATAAATGCTCCTTTGCAGGGAATGGAATGGAATTATTATTATTATTATTATTATTATTATTATTATTATTATTATTATTATTATTATTATTATTATTATTTGTATCCCGCCTTTTTCCCAACACTGGGACCCAACCTTTAAAACTCATACAATTAAAACAGAAACACCCCTTCCTAGCTGCCAATTCTTCCCTGCAAGTCCCCCCACCATGTATGTCCATCTCTGCATTGCTGCTATTAGCAGGACATGTCTCCTTCATAAGGACTAATTCCACCATTAGATATGATGCGGCCTCAATAGCTTTATCTGCATCCTGTTTATTTCCTTTGGGAGCTACATCTAAATTACTACCTATGCAAACACATTGGTAATATGCATGGGGCACTGGAGAAAGCCGAAGGCACATGTTCCATATCTTCTTTGGGATTGACCCGACTTTGCAGTATTCACTTACATGTGTAATAGGAATAACTACTTGCATGAATAAGGAATTATCATTAGACTCAAGCAAGCCTTCCGAGAACAGATACCCAAATTAACTGTGAAGCAAAAGTCAACAGCTCTCTCTTGCATGTCCCTGCAGACTAGCTAACCTAGATGTTCACAGGACATCTTTGTAATTAAATCATAGTTGCATATTAATTGTGTGATTTGCTGTATCCTTGCAGATAAAGGTCCTCAAAAACCAATTACTCCTTTCCCAATAGAATTGATTTTGCTCCCTTCACTGTTGCTTTCAATCTAGTTTTTGCAGACGTCTTTTTCTCTTGCAAGAATGACAGCATGGGTCTATAGATCGTTTTGGCTGGCCTTGGTGGCCAAGGCAAAGATTAGTATTGCCAAATCCACCCCCAGTGCCAGCTCCAGGCTTTGCAGGTCCCTTGGACAACAAGTCACCCTCAATGGGCCCCCTGCCTCAGTGGGTCCTACCTTCTCACCACCACTGTCACCAGCTGCTCTGGCTCCTCCTCCTTCTCATCATTGCTTCCATTTGCTTGCTTGACAGGCAGGGAGCCAATGGGCAAGAAGGCCATGGCACGGACACGGAATAATGGGCTCAAGTTACAGGAACCTAGATTCCACCTAAACATCAGGAAAAATTTCCTGACTGTCAGAACAATAAGACAATGGAATCAACTACCTAGGGAGGTGGTGGGCTCTCCCAGTCTGGAGGCATTCAAGGTGCGGCTGGACAGACATCTGTCAGAGATGCTTTGACCTGGATTCCTGCATTGAGCAGGGGGTTGGACTCGATGGCCTTGTAGGCCCCTTCCAACTCTACTTTTCTATGATTCTATGATTCTATGATCTCCTGCTCCTCCTTCTCACCGCCACCATTGTGTGGACCAAAGCAAGAGAGGCAGGTGAACAAGCAGATTGCAATGGTGAAGAGGAGAAGCAACTCCAGGGGGCTTTTGTCAGTGGGCCCCTGCTGGGCTGTGGGCCCTCAGCATGTGCCCAACCATGACTACCCTTGACGCTGGTCCGCCCAGCTCCCTCCCCACTTGGCAATACACACACACACACAGCCTATCCTGATGGGAGACCAGCGGGGAGTGTGCCCATTTGAGCACCGCTGCTTGAAGGGCCACAACACTGCCCACAACAACCTTTCCAAAGGGTAGGGCCAATCGGGATTGAGTGCCTTCAGGCACCAGCATCCAACCATCACCCAGCCTTCCTCCCAGAGAGGCCTCTCTAGAGGAGGTGGGCAAAGGAGGATGGAGAGGTGAAAATTGGGTATTCGGAAGCCTCTGAGATGGGAGGCCAGCTTCTAATGGGGTTGGCGGCGCCCAAAGGGTGCTTTCTTTTAACTCAAGAGATCAGATGTTGCAAAGCCCTGGACTCTGGATTTGCTAGCCATCATGAAATCTTCAGTTTGCTGGCATGCAGAAGCACTTCGTAAAACAAAGTTTGGTTCCAATATCTGAGCCGTGCTCTTCTAAAGTCTAAATCGATTGATGAACAAAGTGTTTACTCTCTGAAGAGATGCTGGCCTTTTTCCCGGAGTGAGGCAAAAGCGGCCTGCGCCATACTTCTTGAGATATTAGCTACAAATAATGAATGGGTCAAGGAAGTCTTATCAATCCAGGGCAATCAATATGATATTTCCCTGGGAATGTAATGAGTAATGACTCTCAGCTTGCTTGCGTTATTTATTTATTTATTTATTTGAGGCATGATCCAGCCTATGTTAAGAATGGTTAAGTCCCACTCATTTTCAGTGGCTGGCTTTTATAAGCTATGTGCTTATTTCTTCCACTGTATTCAGTGGGGCTTTAAAATGCTAATCTTTTGGGAGGAGCATACTTTTCATTATTTATTAACTTATGCTGCAATGCTATGCGTGTTTAGACAGAAAGCAGTCGTACAACTCCCAGCATGCCGCAGCCAGCATGGCTGGCTGGGGGATGCTGGGAGTTGTAGGAATTCTTTTTCCTGTCCAAATCTTGATAGGATTGCACCCTTAAGCAATTTTATTCCATCTTCTTAATAAGCCCCAAAGTGGCCTGAGGGTTGTTTTTTTAAAAATAACGTTTCTTCAAGTGGCCAAATATGTACCCCTGGTACTGCGAAGGGCCTCAGAGTATTGTTTTGAACATCTCTTTTTTTAAAAAAAGTTTTCTAGTCCACATTTATTTATTTCTAGTCCACATTTATTTATTTATTTATTTAAATTTCTAGCCCACATTTATTTATTTATTTATTATATTTATACCCCACCATTTTTCCTGCAAGGAACCCAAGGCGGCTTACATAATCCTCCTCCTCCTCCTCCTCTCCATTTTATCCTCACAACAACCCTGTGAGGTAGGTTAGGCTGAGAGGCAGTGACTGGCTCAAAGTCACCCAGTGAGTTCATGGCCGAGCGGGGACTAGAACCCGGATCTCCTGAGTCCCAGTCCAACACTCTCACCACTATGCCACACTGGCTCTCATGTTACCAGTGCTTTTTTTCTGGAGAAAAAGGTACCGGAACTCTTGGATTACATTTCCTCGGGAGTAGATGGCGATTAAATTGTAATGCAATTAATAGAAGAAAAGGTGCTGGAACTCAATTCCGGTGAGTTCCACCAGAAAAAAAGCCCTGCATGTTACTTATCTCGTGATAACTCTGACCTAGGATGTTTAATCTCAAGTGTGAAAGTCCTCCCTAAAAAATGAAGCCAGTGAACAGGACTGGTAGCAGGTTTTGTGGACCCCTGGTCACAGGATGTCTATGCATCGCCCCTTTATTGTAGTGAGGGATGGTGGAAAAATGGCTGAGTTCACATTTTAATGCAGATTTACATAATTCACACTTCCTGAACCAATATATTAACCAGAACACAGTTTTCCCTCCGTATTTGCATTTTTCTGAATTTTGTGACACAGCTCTCCAATCAAAAAATGCCTACAGAAATGCATACATTAGGGGAAACATGCACAAAAACGCATACGAATTTTCATGCAGACTTTGGGGAGGAGACAGAGAGGCCACTTACACATGGTCAAAAACTGCCTAATTATGCATAAGTTATGCATAAATGCATAATTATGTCAATTTAGATAACATTTGCGTATGCTGATTTAGGTGTCACGGCAGATCTAGGCACCAATACTACAATTTAAACAGAACTACAATTCATCTCATCATAGTGGGGGGGGGGAACTGTGACTAGGGCAACCTGTGTGCTCAGCTGGCTCTGTTTAAATAGAACCTGTTGGTTCTATTGGTTAAATAGAACCTGTTGGTTAACCAGCACTAGGTGAACTGTGTGCCTGGTGTAAATGCATGATGGGCAACTTAAAGGCCCACAAGACTCTCCCTTTTATTGGTCCTTAATCTTTAAATTGGACTTCGTCTGGGCAGCCCTTCAAAGAGAGAACTGTCCTCTGACAGCACTTCAAAGAGAGGACTGTCCTCAGTAAAGTAGGACACATCGTCATCCTAGGAGGAGAAGGCCTTTGAGCTACTGAAAGGCCAGTGACTGATTTCTGGGATTGCAAGGGGGATTGGGAGGAAAGAAGGTAGCGGGGGCCTTAATGAAATCTGCCCCCACCTGCCAATTTCCGCCTAATTGTGACCCTTCTAAAAACTGTAGCAAAGGGGGCCATAAAAATAAATAAGGGGACCAGGAGTCCTCTGCCCCCCCCCATAATTTGAGCACCATGAAAGGCCCAAGTATATATTAGGGTACAGTGGGTGTAAACATAGCTCAAACAGATGATATGTGTGGGGCCCAAATCTAGATTCATGCCTCGAGGTCACTCCTGTAGTGTGTCATACTCGGCTCCTGTCAAGTTTGGAGACATTTATTTATTTATTTATTTATTTATTATATTTCTGAATCACCCATCTGGCCAGTCATCCGGCCACTCTGAGCGACGTACAGTCCAATAAAATACAAGAAAAAACAGAGCTGTGTAAAACACAATTAAAAACAGTACAAAACTTAAAAATCCTAACCCACCCCATATTCCCGCCTGAAAAGCCACATTCACATGGCCAATGCGAGCGCAAGGTGCCGCCGAAGGTTGCCTCTCACAGGAAGCACTGTCTGCAGCAGAGCCTCCTGGGTATTCAAGGCAGTGAACAAGTGTGACCTGGAAGCTTTTATAGGAGTCAGATCTTGCCACATGACCTGCTCTTGCCTTTTGGGGTAAAGCGGGTTGTTTTGTTGGTATGGCTGATTTCCTTTGCAGTTCCCTTCTTTGGCTAGAGATAGCTGGTGTCGCACAGGCTGGATCCTACCCTGACATCCCCTGAGGCACAGGTTCAGGGCATCCTCTGAACTGAAGTCCTGTTGACTGCACCAGACTAGACAACTTCAGAGTGCCAGAGTGAAACTCTCATAATAGGACGTGTGTGTATGTGAGAAATGAACGTTCGTTGCGATTATCTGTGGGCTGTGGCAGTTAATGACGTGATTTTTTTGCTATTGTATGAGGAGATGCTGGCCAAGGTTGTGAGGGGAGAAGGGGTTTTCCGCCATCATCTTGAACTATCAAAAGAAGGGGTCGTTTAGCTTAGAAAAAAAAGGCCAGTAAGGGCAAACATGTCATAGAGGTGTACAAAAGTATGCATGCAAAATTATGACGTCTCTCTGTCATAATGCCAGAATCTGGGTTCATCCCATGAAGATGAATGGTGGGAGACCGAGGGCAGATCAAAGGAAGTACTTCTTCACACAGTGCATTAGTCAAACTATGGAATTTGCTTCCACAAGATGTAGTGATGGCCACCACTTTGGACGGCTTTAAAAGGGGATTAGACAAATTCATGGACAATGAGGCTATAAATAACCGCCCAGGGAGCCTTTTGGCTGATGGGCGGTGAACAAATATACTAAATAAATAAATAAATAAATGGCTACTAGTCCTGATGGCTACATGCTACCTCCAGGATCAGAGGCAGTATGCTTATGTACACCATTTGCTGGGGAACATGGGCGGGAAGGTGCTGTTGCACTCATGTCCCGCTTGTGGGTTTCCCTTGGGCAGTTGGTTGGCCACTGTGTGAACAGAATGCTGGACCCTTGGCCTGATCCAGCATGGCTCTTCTTACGTTATATTCTTATGGTAGTCGAGACTGGGGTCACCTCTAGCAGCATCATACAAGGGTATGGTTGCTGACTGGCTAGAAATTTCTCCCCACCGATCAGCAACCCACAGCAGTGGTGAATAACCAGTCAACAACTTCTCCTTCATGGTGCTAATGACCGAAGCACCCCAGCAGCCTCCCAGTAGCTACTGTTAAGGTTTAGAATTCCTGCCTTCCCTGCTGATGAAGAAAAAGCTTACTGAGGGCAAATCGGCCACTGTCTTAATTGGTGTGGCAACCAGCATGCATCCAGGTTTATGTAAGTCCTGCTGAGCTCCCCAGCTCTCCTCACATGGAAGAGAATGTGCTTCTAAAGAGTGCCTATAAATATCTGTTAGCTTATTTGAAATTTGTGCTCCCTGGAACACTTCCGTGAGCATCAGCAGCATAGTTACCTGGGTTTTTTGTTTTTGTTTGTTTGTTTATGAGAGACAGCTGCCATATATTCACCCTGCTAGACAATCAAAAGCAAAAGCCAATTACAATATTACAGATATTAAATATGAAATACATGGTGGAGTGCCGAAAGAGACACTCGGAGATCTGTGATCACACAGCTTTGCAGTTGGTTTTTCAGCACAACCCTCTTTTGATCCCTCTAAAACTCATCAGAGCAGTAATTAACGATACTGACATCTGATAGTCATTATTGTTTTGCTGCTGCAGAATGATCTGTCCTCTGGTTTGATGAAGATGCCTCATTATCCGGACAGAGTGTTCTCTGTGCAAAAATTAAAACAGAATAAAAAAGAGCAACTTTGCATTTGGGAAATGCAAATTTTATGTCCAGGATCAACCATTCAAATTGTGCACATTTGTTAGGGCTGAGCCAAAACTACCCATGACTTTTTTGTCAACATTTTTGGCAGTGTCAAAAGTGCCTCCATATCTTGATGGGTTTTTTTTTTTTTTTTGCAACCTTTGCCATATCCCTGACTTCCTTTGGTCGTCTCAGTGATGCCATCAGTACACAAGCCCTGACTGGCTATGTCACATTTTGATGTCAACCTGTTTGCTCCCTGACTGGATGGGCCCCGCCATGTGATTAATTCAAAAAGCATCACCCTCACTCTCAGCTGCTCTCATTTACCTTTATTGATGTTATGATGTAGCCAGATCTGATTGTGTATCTAGCATTTTGCCATTATCCTGTTTACTATGATTGGCTGGTATCACCAGTGTGACTAATCTAGAAAGAAAGAAAATATGGGGATGTTCCAACATCACTCCACTTCCTACTAATTAGTGTGTGTGTGTGTGTGTACACACACACACACACACACACACACACACACACACACACACATCCAATTGAAGGAAAACATGAAGACATGCTTCCATACTCCCATTTGTGTTTTAATAAGCATAAAGGTCTGTTTGGCAAATTGGGAGCTCTGTTTTTGGAGCCTGCCTGGAGCAACTGTCTTGTTGCCCAATTTCCCTCAAAATATGAGAGGAGCTCCGTGTCCATGTCAGAGAATTTGCTGGGAACAAATTAAAAGAACAACAAAAGAAGCCACCCCAGCACAGCAGCAAGCTGTTAGGCTCTCCTATGTTGCATTGATGACATCTGCCAAGTTGACTCATGGAACTTCTTGACGGAAGCCGTCAATGTTGACCCCCTCGGCTGTCGGGCTGCCCTACAAGAGCAGCACCGTGTATCCTTTTGTGTCTCATGCTTATTACCTGTGACATTCCTGACACAGCAAGGCATGCGGTGGAACAAACATGATATGGCTTTAATCCACAGATGTCAGCGATGGCTCGGTAATGATATCGGAGACGAGAGCCTTCTGCGAAAGCTGGTTTGCCAGACTTTTGACAGGAAAACCAAGTTGCTGGTTCCTTGTGACGGCTAATGCTACCAACAGCTATTTTGACGGGAACTGTGCCAATCAAAGCAAACCAAATGTGACCCTGGATGTGCTTGTGTGTGTGTGTGTGTGTGTGTGTGTGTGTGCGTGTGTGTGTGTGCAAATGGCAATTAGCCAGCAGTTGGGATACTTTTTAAAAGCAGGGGGGAAATGATGGGAACAGGAAAGTGATACACGTTGAGGGCTTCGCTGTATGTTCTTAATGTAAGCCCTGATAAGCTTTTCACATTCCACAAAACCCATCTTCATTATCTGCTGTTCTGATTTCTTGAGAGGAATGAGTCAGCATTTACCAACACACTCAGTGGAATGTAAAGCGTAAGATGCATTTTTAATGTCAGCAAAACAGTGGTGTAGTAGAGACAGGGCCTGCAGGGCTGAAGCACCAGGACTTTTTGATCAGCAGGGACGATAACGCGTCATCTGCCACCCCACCCCCCTCAGACTAGGGATGTATCCAAAAGTCTCGGGGGGGCTGAAAGCGGGCTGAAAGTGGCCCGCTCGGGGGGGGGCAGACTCTTGCAACTTACCTTCCTGCCTCTCGATCCACACCGTGCCGGGAAAAGGAACTTCAGTTCCCCGGCGCGTCAGTTCCGGTTCCCCTGGCGCTGCGTTTTTAGCGTAACGATCAGGGCAACCCAGCTTGAAATGGCCATGATTTGCTATTCACGGCCGTTTTAATCTGGGTTTCCCTGGTTTTTATGCTAAAAACGCAGCGCCAGGGGACCAGAAATGACACGATGGGGAACCCTGGTGCTTTCCCTGGTGCTGCGAAAGTGGGCGGAGGGTGCTCCGGAGCACCCCCAAGAGCAGGTAAGCTCCCGCTCAGTTTACACTGCTACCTCAGACTTCCCTGTTCTCTCTGAGCTTAGCTGCGTCTAGGACGTCTCTCTCTCTCTCCCCTTCGGGGTTGAGCACAAGAACTGTTCTTTTCATTGCAGGCTTTCATTCCGCTAAACTGCAAGCAAACGGAGCTGGCTGTAGGTAGGGATGGGCAATCCACCCAGCACTTGGCTCGTGGTGCGCAAGCTGAGCACGAGCACTGTGTGAGCTGAGTAACCCGAGTGCGAGCGCCAGCTGAGGCACTCGCCGGATTTCTGGGTCCCCCCGGCTCTATGTTGTGTATGTGAAAAACAGCTTAAAATATGTTAAAACGGCCGCGATTTGCATAAGTTACACAAATCACAGCCATTTTTAACATCTCTAACGCCAGTTTTTATGTAAACAACGTAGAGCCGGAAACCAGAAGTCACTTTCCCTGGCTCGGCTCACGAGAACGTGAGTCGAGCCGGGGAAAGGTACGTTGAGCAGAACTTGGGGGGATGTCGAGCCCGGCGAGTTCACTGGACTTCCACCCCCCTATCAAGCTCCGCGCATATCCCTAGCTGTAGATTACAGATCAAGTGTTTTACAGAAATCATTGATAAAGGAAACAAGCTGTGTTAGCTTTCTTTAGAATCAGTTCATTAATGCAATACGAGTTGGCAGTTGATTTCAGATTAACTAGAATTAGCTAATGCCCCCCCCCCCTTCCTAGTCCCTGAAATCCCAAAGACCAAACCTTCAAGGTGGTTCCTTATTTCTCAGAGCCAACTTCTTATAATGTCTCATTTCTCATCCTTGATCTTCTCTCCTTGACGTCTCACCCTTGGACTGGCCACACCCATTTCCCCCTCCTTTTGGCACTCTGTCACCATTCCAGATGCCATTTTTAAAATTTTATTTTCTTTTAATCCCCCCCCCCCAGTGCTGTGTGTGTTCATGGATGTGCAAGTCATGGGGGGAGGGTCCAGGGTGCAAAAAATGCCCCCCCCGAGAATTCCAAGAGTTGCCCAGCCCTAGCTTAGAAGCACTGTAAAACTTACTTAATTGGGCTGGCCTTTGGAGCCTTAGGTAAGTCAGCAAAGAATGGGGAAATTTTAAGGAAGAAGTTCAGTTGATGGCATTTTTATTCTGAATTAGTGGGCTTGTTGTTGCCTACCACAATACCAACAGGATGGGGGAAGCTGTAAATATAAATTATAAACAACAACAAAAACTGCATTAGGGATGCTGCTCCAGAGCTCTGCATGTGCGCATATGTATAAAGACATGCTTCAGGTGGGAATTTCCCCCACTTATTTCAGTGGAAATGTGACAAAAAGATACTTATGTGAAGTTTCCCTCTCCATTCAAGGGACAGCATATAGAGGTAGGGAAAGAGGAGAAATTCATTTGGTTCGCACTTTAATGCAAATTCATCTAATTTTCCACGCTCTTCCCCCCCCCCCAAACTTTTAAATTTCATTTAGGCAATACATCGGAAGCTGCCTCATACTGAGCCAGATCATTGGTTCGTCTAGCCCAGTATTGTCGACACTGACTGGCAGCGACTCTCCAGGGTTTCAGGCAGGATTCTTTCCAAGCCCTACCAGTTGTTCTCCAACCTTGGGTCCCCAGATGTTTTGGCCTACAACTCCAGCATGCCCCAGCCAGCTAATATCAAACAAACACATAATATCAAACATATAACAATTAACAAAACAAAATAGACCTCCGATTTCCTTCTACAGCAAATAAGGTAACAATAATTTTTCTTACTCGATAATCAGAATGAGAAAAATCTCTTTCCCTTCCCGTTGTCCCAACTTCACTTATTATTCCATAAACCCGCAAACAAACAATCATTATTTTCAGTCTCTGCAAAAGTCAATTAGAGGTTTCCACTAGTCAAATCTAATTTTCCACTCTCAACCAATATGAGGATCAAAACTCAGCTATCCTTCGATGGAGTTCTCCAATCAAAACATGCCTACAAAAATGCACACATTAGAGAAAAGGGCACACTTAAAATGTGTATATTAGTGCAAGTAACATTTAAAAAATGAGCTATATTAGGGAAACTGCTTGCCAGAATATGTCTATATTCAACATTGCATACAAAAAATGTATGCATTCGGAGAAATGTGCACAAAAATCTGTACAAATGTTAGGTGATCTTTTTCTTTTCTTTTTTTTCCCAATTCTCGATGTTCCAGGACAACACTGAATTTAAGATTGGAAAAATGAGAAATTGATAGATGTGTCCATCCCTGTAGTGGAGGACCTCACACGTGTGCATCGAAACGTACACGAGGTTCTGAATTGGGCCTTATAAGTTTCCCTCTCCATGTGGTGAGCGGGGATAGTTCAGTCGGCGTAAGTGTTGGAGCGGAATGTGCATTTTATTCTTCACTTCCTATATCTTCACAGGAAACCTTCGGGCAAGGAAAGTTATGAATACATTACTGCAGTGAGGTCAGATCTGGAGAAAAGACTGGAGATGAGGCGTAGAGTTGTTTGAGTCGCTGAGATTAGGATTGTACACAGCCCACATCTCCCTTGTTATATCATATACAAATTTGAATAGAGCAGGGGAGGTGACATAACAGACAAGTGATAGGCTCTGTTTGAAGAATCCCACAGGCCAATCTGAAATTGCACCAAATTCGCCTTTATGCTTCCTTAATGAGGGAAGAACTAGAATACTCAAATGACGCAAATCGCCTCTCTCTCACTGGCGGGTGAGTAATTCACTGGCATACCCACAATTACCACAGCGTAACACTTCCTCTGGAATCAGAGGTTCCATGAAGTTATTTTGCACTGTTTAATTGGCTTGCGGGTGGGGGTTGTTTATCCCCCCTCTTATTCTTTTTAAGGTTGCAAGTGCGCGTGAAAGAAGTTCAAGCTACAAGGCCTCAGTCTCTTTCAGCCAGATGTTACTGGTCCTTGAAAAGGTTTTGCTGGGCACCTGTCTGTGTCATAGTTGTGTTGGCCAGTTGTGCCATGCAAATGGCTTGGAAATAAAAGTGGAGCCAATTCACAATAGTTTCTTTGCAAGGTCAGCTGGAGAGAAAATGCATTTACTGCTGGTGATCTGCCAAGTGCCTACTTATAAGCCTGGGGTTAGTGCAAGGCTTTGAAGGATCTCTTCAAATGCCTGAGTACATACCTGGCATATAGATTGTGTGATCCATAGCACTGCCATTTAAAAAGGGATCACAGGTATCATGGGAGGATAAGTCTGCCTGAGGCCTAGAATGGCTACTTATGAATTCCCCCCAAAGAGGAAATGTACCACCAAAATACAGGACAAAAGAGGACACTGATTTGCATAAAAATTGGCATATGCTAATTTATGTGTAGATGCAAATTTAGAAAGAATTATTATAATTTAAATAGAAATACGGTACATCTCACATAGTGTGGAAGACCGTGACAAGGTGAGTTGCTCAGTCCACTGTCCAGGTGCTGTTGATGGGTAGTGGTCTTACCCGAACCTGCCCGGGGGGGCGCCTCTCTGACGCGACTTTCCGCAACGGCGCCCCCCTCGATCTTCTAAGCAGCGTGGAGCAGTTCTCAGCACCGCTCGAGCTGCTGGCGCTGGTCCCGTCGCGTCACTTCCGGGGCTGGATGTGACGTGACGGGACCAGCGCGGGCGGCTCGCCGTGGAGAGGCGAGCCGCCGCTTGATCCCATGAGAGCCCTGCGGACATGAGTGGGGCCGATTTCAGCCCGCTACGCCCGTGCGAGGCGAATGTGACATCCCTATTGATGGGCAGCTTCAAGGCCCAGACCTTCCTTCTGATGGTTCTGTATCTAAACCAGACTTGGACTTGGACAGCCCTTCAGACAGAGGACACCTTCAAAATAGAGGACAGTCCTCTGGTAGTCCTCAAATAGAGGGCCGTCCTTTTAAAAGAGGACACATGGCCACCCTAGAATTGCCAGAGTAGCCATTACTGGGCTTGATAGAAGTGGCAGTTCCATATATTCATAATTTCTGCAATGGTCCATCGCAAGGATTTTGTGCAAGCTTCCTTATACCCCATTGGTCCATTCAAGCTCAGTATTCCCCACACCGATGAGCAGCGGCTCTCCAGCTTTTAAGGCAGGATGGGGGTCCTTGGAGATGCCAGTGACTGAACCTTTGGCATGCAACAGCATGCGCTCTGCCACTGAGCTACAGCCCTTCCCATCCAGCCGGAGCAGACTGCAATGGAGCCAGAGGCAAGCATGGTCAAGTTCCAAAAGCAGCAGCAGCCAAAGATCAGGAGCAGGGTCGGCGCTGCCGCTAGGCAAACTAGGCTGTTGCCTAGGGCGCGTAGCTGAAGAGGGCGCAGAAACGCTGCACTCCTCTTCGCTGCCGGCGCGCTCCTGCCCCGCCCGCCCGCCCGCCTCACCGACAAAGCCAGGTCAGTGCGGGGGATTGCGCCCGGAGTAGTGGTGGGGCTGAACCTGGGCGCCTCCCCGCCCCGTGCGGCTCCCCCCCGCCCCGCACCGCCTCCCCCCAACCTACCTTCTCCGCGCCGTTTCCGGAGCCCCGCCCATGCTCTGTTTTGGCGGGAGGACCAGGGCAACAGGGCTTAAACAGCCCTGTTGCCCTGGTTTCCCCCAGCCAAAAACAGAGCGCGGGGGTCCTGGGTCACTTCCTTTTCGGAGGAGACGGGGGAAGGTAGGTGGGGGGGCGGGGGCGCGGCGGGTGCGGGGGGGTCTGGTGGCGGCAGTGGCAGGCGGGGGGGGTCCGCGGCGGCGGCGGGGTGGGGGGTCGCGGCGGCTGCAGCGGGTGCGGGGGTGTCCAGTGGCGGCGGCGTGCGGCGGGGTCCGGTGGTGGCGTCGGCGTGCGGGGGTCCGGTGGCGGCGGTGGTGGCGGGAGGTTTGCAGAGCAGG
>JAHFWL010000672.1:0-68321 GCA_021292165.1 Shinisaurus crocodilurus
TTGGCTGCCTCCCCGAAGTCACAAGTCAGCCTCGGAGAGGAGGGAAAGGGGCGTGCCAGGGGGCGGGGCGGGGCGGAGTCTGGGGGCGATGGCTTACGCTGTGTCCAAATGGCGCCCCTGCCTCCTTCCCTCCCCCTCCGCGGAGCTTCATCTAGACGGCTGGAAACCGCCGTCTAGATGAAATGCAGGGCGCAAGCCTCCGGACTCTGAAGGTTGAGGTTGCTCCCGCCACACCTTGCGCCGTGCACTGGACAGGGATGTTGAAGAGTCCTTGGTCTCGAGTCACGAGTCGAGTCACGAGTCTTTGGACCCGAGTCTCGAGTCCGAGGTCCAAAATGGTGACTCACGAGTCCCGAGTCACTCCCAAAGCTGACTCCACGAGTCCCTATTAAAATCAATGGGGTTTTCCCCCAACAAAATAAGGCTACTTCAGATGTGTGGCTTAAATAAATTCTAGGCACAAGTGTGCCTTTTTATTTCAAAACTCTGCCACTGATTTTGGCAAGAACAGACCAGGCAGACAAACCCAAATAACCAGACAGGCAGAGGGGGCAGGGAACCCCAAAGCAGGCAGGCAGAGGCAGCCAAACCCAAAATGTCTGAAAGGTTGCATTTTAGGAAAATGATTTTAAAAAATAAACTTGCTGTACTTCCTAAAACCTATCCATGTTGCATTTGAGGAACACGATTTTGGAACACGACTCCTTGGCCTCGAGTCCCGAGTCGGGTCTCAAGTCCCATTAAAAATATTGGGACTCGAGTGACTCGAGTCAGAGGGGGGACTCAGTCCGACTCACGAGTCGAGTCCTGGAGTCCAAGTCCCCATCCGTGGCACTGGATGCATGTAAGCCTCCGAACTCAGAGGCTTACATGCATCCAATGCATGGCGTGAGGCACGGCGTCAACCTTCGGAGTTTGGAGGCTTACATGCTTTGAGGGCGGGGCGGGGGGGGAAGATACACAGAGGCTTACACTGAAATCCTATGTATGTCTATTCAGAAGTAAGTCCCATTGAGTTCAATGGAACGCCCTTCCAGGTAAGTGGGTGTGCATAGGATTGCAGCCCCAAGGTCTTATGCGCGAAATTAATTGGTGGAATTAGCAGCCACTAGATATGGAGACGGCGACAGGTTTAGATGGCGTGGAAACAGGGATTAGGCAAATTTCTGGAGGGAAGTTGGCTGGGGGAATCATGATTCGTTTATTATAATTTATTTCAAATTCTTATGCCCTTCAATTTGCAGGAGATGCCCAGCTTGCTGTCCCGTCTCCCCCGCCCCATAAATGAGGTGAGGAGGGTGGGGGTGCAAGATGGGTCATTCTCAGTAGTGCCCCCCCCATTTCTGAAACTGCTTCTCGGGAGGGGTGCAATTAGCTCCCCCCCCACTGTGTGTACGTTTAAACATAAGTTACAGACCTTTTTTTCTTTACAAAAGCATTTGACTCCTGATGTGTTGGTTTGGTGCTTCTAGGTCAGATTATTATGGATGGCATTTAAATTGTTTTATTGTGATAGTAGTCGGTGGCTTTACCGCTAACTTGTTTTATTAATATTGTAAGGGCGCAATCCTATGGGGATGCAGAGAAGTGCTAGCCACGTACAGTAATACCTTGGATTGCAAGTAACTTGGTTTGAGAGTGTTTTGCAAGACAAGCAAATTTTTAAATGTTTATTTAAATTTTTTTTTACTTGATGTACAAGCGACGTCTTGCAATACAAGTACTGTAGTACGGCTTAAATTAAAAATCTCTGTACAATTTTTTTTGGGGGGGAATTTCGTTTTGATATAAGAGTGTTTTTGGATTACAAACATGTTTCCGGAATGAATTATGCTCTCAATCCAAGGCATGACTGTACTCCACCTCCCCTGTGTGTTCTGGAAATGGGCTGTTTTGTGCAAAGGACCCTTTCTCCCTGTTTTTGCCACAGCCAGAATCCACCCCCCACTCCCGGTATCAGCTCTTACGTGTTTACAACAGAATCTCAGGTCCAGCGACCCAATCTGGCCCTCTCGGGTTTCCCCAGAAGGGCCACGTCGCTTTCCCCAGGCCTCACCCTCTTTCCCTTGACCGGAAGCAGAGTTTCTATACATCTTAAGCACTTTTACTATAGAAAAATGGCATGGTGTCATTAATTGTTGAGTGTGAATCAGCGGTGCTTTCATTTAATTGGATTTAATATTTATTTGCCCAAGGCAAAAACACCATAGATGGCTTTTGTGTGTGCTTACCTTTTTTTTTGCTTATTATGTAGGAAGATCACTTTATGTATTGCAATTTCCTAGGTTGCCACAGGTAATGCATATATTAAAGATAACCCTGAAGTCAATAATATGTGTGCATCTTAAATCTATCCTTAGAAGACGCCCAAGGCACTTTTAATATTGTTTATTTTTTATTTGGCTTGGCACAAAATTCTCCTACTGTACTTCTAGGTAGAAAATATTTCCACTAATGCTGCTGGGAGGAGATTTTTTTTGCCAGTGCCTTACAACACCTTTGGATCTTAATGATATATGCAAATACAGGGAGCATGCACGACTCCCACTTCGTGTAGCCACTGATGTCGTTAACATCTGAAGGTGGGAATGATGCATCTGCCTTGTGGGGATATGTGTGTGTGCGCTCACCCACATTGGGATCTGAGCAGGAAGACCCCCAATGATATGTGCAGACACAGGGCATATGACTCATGCTTCCTGAATCTGCACATTCATGTCCAAAGCTGGCTTTAGTTAGAGTCCCCCGTGTTTAATATGCAGAGCAATCCTATGTGGGTCTACTCTGAAGAAATTCCCACAAGCGTTTAATGTACCTTACTCCCAGGTAAGCATGCATCAGATTACAGCCCAAGTGGATAATTGCATAAGCCATACTTTAATAGAGGAAAAATACATCCATTTTGATAGCTTTTTACTGGGCTGGCCTTACATACATCTCCATTGTTGGTGTATACTGTGTCCCTGATCCAGCTCTCTAGTCAGATGCAATGAAGTAGTGGTGACTAGTGGTGACCAGTGCTTTTTTTCTGGAGAAAAGGGTACCGGAACTCTTGGCTTACATTTCCTCGGGAGTAGATGGCGATTAAATTGTAATGCAATTAATAGAAGAAAAGGTGCTGGAACTCAGTTCCGGTGGTGAGTTCCACCAGAAAAAAAGCCCTGGTGGTGACCAATGGTGCATAAAGGAGATGCATCCATGAAATTCAATTGGGCCCAAATAAGAACTGTGATACAGGTGTTCCTTCCTGTAGGTCTCAGTTCGCCGGGGATACATGCAAGGAAGCCAACTTCCGTAACAGACTTTCTCTTGTGTGCTTGTGTACATGCTGGATCGAGGACAGTACATGTGTGTGCGTGTGTGTCTGTGCACGTGCACAGAAGTAAACTCGTTCCACTTAAACCAAAATAAAGAAAGTCATGCATATGTTTTCTATACGGACTTGTGAAATAATGCACATTAACTTACAGCAGCCTTTCCCGAAATTGGTGCCTTCCAGATGTTTTGGAGTACAACTCGCAGCGTTCCTGACCATCGGCCATACTGGCTGGGGCGGATGGGAGTTGATGTCCAAAACATTTGGAGGGCCCCAGGTTGGGGAAGGGGCTGAACTTACAGCTAGCTCCTTCAATTCTGATATTTATATTATAGTTTATTTTATTTATTTAAAATATATATTGGCCACCTTTCAGGCGGGAGCCCTCCCAAGGCAGCGTACAACAATAAAAAAAACATAATAAAAACTGATGTGGCAAAAAAAGCAGTAAAAGCACAAGAAAGCAGTAAAACCACATTTTAAAAAACCTGCAATCAAAACAGCAAACAACAGCAAACATTCTCAAAAATATGAAACAGCAGCATAAAATAAAATTTACAACAGACAACTGCAGCTGAAACCCATGTCCAATAACACATAATCAGGGGGAAGGCCAGAGTAAAGTAATAAGTTTCAAGGCCTTCTATAAGCCTGCAATGATGGGGCCTGGCAGACCCCCCCAACAGCAACTTGTGTGGGGCCACTTCCGAAAAGGCCCACTCTCATGTGGACGTCATCCTAACTGCTTTTCCCGGTGAATGAATGAGAAGGCCCTCTCTTGCTGATCTTAAAATGTGGGCAGGCTGATATGGGTGAAGGTGGTCCTTCAAGTAATTTGGTCCCAATCCATTTATGGCTTTAAAGGTCAAAATCTGCATTTTAAATTGGACTCAGAAACACACCAGTAACCAGTGTGGCTGATGCAGTACAGTAAAACCTTGGATTGCAAGTAATTTGGCCTGCAAGTGTTTTGCAAGACAAGCAAATTTTTAAAATAAATTTTAACTTGATAAACAAGCGACGTCTTGCAATACAAGTACTGTAGTACGGTCAAGAAAAATGAAGACCTTACACTATCATTCTTTATTGCAGCTTAAATTAAAAATATGTGTACACATTTCTTATGGGGAATTTCGCTTTGATATACGAGTGCTTTGGATTACAAGCACGTTTCCGGAACGAATTATGCTTGCAATCCAAGGTTTTACTGTATAGGCATCACATAATAGAATCCCCTCACCCCCACCAACACTTGGGCAGCCACATTCTGCACCAGCAGCTGCAGTTCCTGGACCCTCTTCAAAGGCAGCCCCACATACAGTGCTTTACAGTAGTCCAGCCTGGATGTCAGTAGTGCATGGATAACCAAGGAAAGTCCCATCTTCTCTAGGTAGGGCCACCACAGCTGGTGTACAGCCTAAGCTGATAAAAACACACTCCTGGACACTGCAGCCACCTGGGCTTCCTCAGTTAGTGCAGAGTCTAAGAGGGCTCCCAGACTACGCACTTGGTCTCTTAGGGATCCTATCCGCCAAAATAGGTTCAGCACTATTGATAGCTCTTTTAAAGTTCAGACTGAAACCCAGAGTGGATACACCTCCCCACTGACATTGGAGCCACCAGACACTGCTGGGAGAATGGCTCCAGAGTTGAGGGGGTGCTTAGATTCATAGATCCTAGAGTTGGAAGGGGCCTACGAGGCCATCGAGTCCAACCCCCTGCTCAGTGCAGGAAACTAGAGGAGGGCTCTCCCATCCAAGTAATAACCAGGCCTGACCCTGCTTAGCTTTCCACGCTCAGACAAGCTGAGCCAGCATGAGGCACAGGCTGTCCAAGGATGCTAGCTCTACTCTCGGCCTTCTTATATATTAAGAAAAAGAAAAGTAGAATCAGCGTTGTTTACTGCATCAGCCCAGCTCAGAAAGAAAGCTTCATGAAGTGTTAATATCAGCTTGGAAACGAGCACTGAGGCTTCCGCTACACTCCCGGCTCTGCCGGGCGCACTTAGGCACAATATGAAAAGTAAATTCTATTAAACCGATTAAACAAAACCTCTCCAGCAAGATTACGTACCCACTTGGAAGTGAAACTCCGGAGCATCAGCAGTTCATGTCCATTATTTACAATGGGAATAAAAGGAAAACAACGAGAAGAAAGCAGATTAAAGACTGGAAGGAAAGACCTCTCTGAAAACTTTTGTTTTCTTCACTCCAGGGCGGGCTGCAATGGCTGAGGCAAATTAGGTTTCCCAGATTTCCAGTGTTTTCACATTTGAGACTCGCTGTTAAACAACTGCCCTGGGCTGCCTCAGATTATGCACTTTGGAACGGTTTAGAGCACGGCAGATCGAGCTTTACTGGCCCATGTCCCACCGAAGCGTTAACACCATTGGAAGATTTGCCTAAGTCGTACACGGTGTGACCTGTAAAACAGAGATAGTAGCCTCATCCTGAGAAGCAGGAGTGGGGAACTTTTTTCAGCCCATGCGTTGGTGTAGTGGTAAATTTTGAAGTGCAGTTCCTCGTCATGATAGTCTCCAAAGCCACGCCCCCAAAGTGGGTCCAAAAATGCAAGCAGCTGTGTTGATTCATATCAACAAACCAGGCCTAGGAGTTTTCCTTTCCATCAGGAGCAAGTCTTTTATTTATTTATTATATTTATACCCCACCATTTTTCCTTCAAGGAACCCAAGGCTGCTTACATAATCCTCCTCCTTCTCTCCATTTTATCCTCACAACAACCCTGTGAGGTAGGTTTTGTAAAGCACCTGGTCTTAATTTCCCATTCAAGGCCAAGCCACTTCAAAATATTTTGCATTACAACAAGGGTCAAGGGATGTGTGGATCGGCAAAACTCGAGCTTGCCCAAGTTCTCCGAATTCTGTCTCGAGTCAAAACTCGTTCCGACTCAAGTCCGTTATCTGATTGTGAGCATTGTCGTCTTTTCATTTCTCATGAGAATCCGTGTGTATTTTTCATTTTTATTTTGCCAAATGTTCACATCGATTGCGCACATGCATTTTCCATGCACATTCTTTAAATGTATCTATGCACACTTTCGAACGCATTGTTTTTAGTCCCACGAATCACATTGCAAGTTCAGAAATGTACGGAGCTCGCCCACAGATTGCACCCGAGGCCATGTTTGGAAGGTGCAAACTGGGTAAATCCTGATCAAAAATGAACTGAAATGAATGTCCCATATATTGCCCATAAAAACAGAGGGCAATAGCTTGTCGCTTGGAGAATTAATTTCCCCACCAGCTACTGTGAGGATTGCGGTGATGCTCAGAGGGAACAGGGAAGTCTGAGTGGGGTGGTGGGGTGACAGATGATATAAGCATCCCCTGCTAATCAAAAAAGGCTAGCACTGCATCCCTATGAGCTCTGGCGCCACGACACCACTGCCCCCATGGGTAAGCTGTCAGCAGCCACATGGCAGCGGTGGACAGGGCCAGAGACATCTGCAATCTACACATGTACAAATATACTGGCATTGATGTGCAGGGTTCCTACTCATGTGGCACATCTATGCACATAGATGCTCCTTTGCAGGGAATGGAATGGAATTCCTGCCGGAGGAGATACGTCTTGTCAGTCTTTTGGACTTTAAAAAAGCCATAAAGACTGAACTCTTCCGGCAGGCCTATCCGGCAGAATTTTAGGATGTTTTAAAGATGTTTTTAAGATGTTTTTAAGATGTTTTTAAGATGTTTTAAGATGTTTTTAGGATGTTTTAAGATGTTTAATAGTATATATTGTGTTGTTTTAGTTTAGGTATTTTATATTTTCTGTTGTTCCCCCGCCTCGATCTAGATGGAGAGGCGGGTAATAAATAAATTATTATTATTATTATTATTATTATTATTATTATTATTTGTATCCCACCTTTTTCCCAACACTGGGACCCAAGGCGGCTCACAACCTTTAAAACTCATACAATTAAAACAGAAACACCCCTTCCTAGCTGCCAATTCTTCCCTGCAAGTCCCCCCACCATGTATGTCCATGCCTGCATTGCTGCTATTAGCAGGACATGTCTCCTTCATAAGGACTAATTCCACCATTAGATATGATGCGGCCTCAATAGCTTTATCTGCATCCTGTTTATTTCCTTTGGGAGCTACATCTAAATTACTACCTATGCAAACACATTGGTAATATGCATGGGGCACTGGAGAAAGCCGAAGGCACATGTTCCATATCTTCTTTGGGATTGACCCGACTTTGCAGTATTCACTTACATGTGTAATAGGAATAACTACTTGCATGAATAAGGAATTATCATTAGACTCAAGCAAGCCTTCCGAGAACAGATACCCAAATTAACTGTGAAGCAAAAGTCAACAGCTCTCTCCTGCATGTCCCTGCAGACTAGCTAACCTAGATGTTCACAGGACATCTTTGTAATTAAATCATAGTTGCATATTAATTGTGTGATTTGCTGTATCCTTGCAGATAAAGGTCCTCAAAAACCAATTACTCTTTTCCCAATAGAATTGATTTTGCTCCCTTCACTGTTGCTTTCAATCTAGTTTTTGCAGACGTCTTTTTCTCTTGCAAGAATGACAGCATGGGTCTATAGATCGTTTTGGCTGGCCTTGGTGGCCAAGGCAAAGATTAGTATTGCCAAATCCATCCCCAGTGCCGGCTCCAGGCTTTGCAGGTCCCTTGGACAACAAGTCACCCTCAATGGGGCCCCTGCCTCAGTGGGTCCTACCTTCTCACCACCACTGTCACCAGCTGCTCTGGCTCCTCCTCCTTCTCATCACTGCTTCCATTTGCTTGCTTGACAGGCAGGGAGCCAATGGGCAAGAAGGCCATGGCATCTCCTGCTCCTCCTTCTCACCGCCACCATTGTGTGGACCAAAGCAAGAGAGGCAGGTGAACAAGCAGATTGCAATGGTGAAGAGGAGAAGCAACTCCAGGGGGCTTTTGTCAGTGGGCCCCTGCTGGGCTGTGGGCCCTCAGCATGTGCCCAACCATGACTACCCTTGACGCTGGCCCGCCCAGCTCCCTCCCCACTTGGCAATACACACACACCCAGCCTATCCTGATGGGAGACCAGCGGGGAGTGTGCCCATTTGAGCACCGCTGCTTGAAGGGCCACAACACTGCCCACAACAACCTTTCCAAAGGGTAGGGCCAATCGGGATTGAGTGCCTTCAGGCACCAGCATCCAACCATCAGCCAGCCTTCCTCCCAGAGAGGCCTCTCTAGAGGAGGTGGGCAAAGGAGGATGGAGAGGTGAAAATTGGGTATTCGGAAGCCTCTGAGATGGGAGGCCAGCTTCTAATGGGGTTGGCGGCGCCCAAAGGGTGCTTTCTTTTAACTCAAGAGATCAGATGTTGCAAAGCCCTGGACTCTGGATTTGCTAGCCATCATGAAATCTTCAGTTTGCTGGCATGCAGAAGCACTTCGTAAAACAAAGTTTGGTTCCAATATCTGAGCCGTGCTCTTCTAAAGTCTAAATCGATTGATGAACAAAGTGTTTACTCTCTGAAGAGATGCTGGCCTTTTTCCCGGAGTGAGGCAAAAGCGGCCTGCGCCATACTTCTTGAGATATTAGCTACAAATAATGAATGGGTCAAGGAAGTCTTATCAATCCAGGGCAATCAATATGATATTTCCCTGGGAATGTAATGAGTAATGACTCTCAGCTTGCTTGCGTTATTTATTTATTTATTTATTTGAGGCATGATCCAGCCTATGTTAAGAATGGTTAAGTCCCACTCATTTTCAGTGGCTGGCTTTTATAAGCTATGTGCTTATTTCTTCCACTGTATTCAGTGGGGCTTTAAAATGCTAATCTTTTGGGAGGAGCATACTTTTCATTATTTATTAACTTATGCTGCAATGCTATGCGTGTTTAGACAGAAAGCAGTCGTACAACTCCCAGCATGCCGCAGCCAGCATGGCTGGCTGGGGGATGCTGGGAGTTGTAGGAATTCTTTTTCCTGTCCAAATCTTGATAGGATTGCACCCTTAAGCAATTTTATTCCATCTTCTTAATAAGCCCCAAAGTGGCCTGAGGGTTGTTTTTTTAAAAATAACGTTTCTTCAAGTGGCCAAATATGTACCCCTGGTACTGCGAAGGGCCTCAGAGTATTGTTTTGAACATCTCTTTTTTTAAAAAAAGTTTTCTAGTCCACATTTATTTATTTCTAGTCCACATTTATTTATTTATTTATTTAAATTTCTAGCCCACATTTATTTATTTATTTATTATATTTATACCCCACCATTTTTCCTGCAAGGAACCCAAGGCGGCTTACATAATCCTCCTCCTCCTCCTCCTCTCCATTTTATCCTCACAACAACCCTGTGAGGTAGGTTAGGCTGAGAGGCAGTGACTGGCTCAAAGTCACCCAGTGAGTTCATGGCCGAGCGGGGACTAGAACCCGGATCTCCTGAGTCCCAGTCCAACACTCTCACCACTATGCCACACTGGCTCTCATGTTACCAGTGCTTTTTTTCTGGAGAAAAAGGTACCGGAACTCTTGGATTACATTTCCTCGGGAGTAGATGGCGATTAAATTGTAATGCAATTAATAGAAGAAAAGGTGCTGGAACTCAGTTCCGGTGAGTTCCACCAGAAAAAAAGCCCTGCATGTTACTTATCTCGTGATAACTCTGACCTAGGATGTTTAATCTCAAGTGTGAAGTCCTCCCTAAAAAATGAAGCCAGTGAACAGGACTTGTAGCAGGTTTTGTGGACCCCTGGAGTGGTCACAGGATGTCTATGCATCGCCCCTTTATTGTAGTGAGGGATGGTGGGAAAATGGCTGAGTTCACATTTTAATGCAGATTTACATAATTCACACTTCCTGAACCAATATATGAACCAGAACACAGTTTTCCCTCCGTATTTGCATTTTTCTGAATTTTGTGACACAGCTCTCCAATCAAAAAATGCCTACAGAAATGCCTACATTAGGGGAAACATGCACAAAAACGCATACGAATTTTCATGCAGACTTTGGGGAGGAGACAGAGAGGCCACTTACACATGGTCAAAAACTGCCTAATTATGCATAAGTTATGCATAAATGCATAATTATGTCAATTTAGATAACATTTGCGTCTGCTGATTTAGGTGTCGCGGCAGATCTAGGCACCAATACTACAATTTAAACAGAACTACAATTCATCTCATCACAGTGGGGGGGGGGGGGAACTGTGACTAGGGCAACCTGTGTGCTCAGCTGGCTCTATTTAAATAGAACCTGTTGGTTCTATTGGTTAAATAGAACCTGTTGGTTCTATTTAAATAGGACCAGAATTCATCTCATTGCAGTGGGGGAAATGGTGACTAGGTGAACTGTGTGCCTGGTATAAACGCATGATGGGCAACTTAAAAGGCCCACAAGACTCTCCCTTTTATTGGTCCTTAATCTTTAAATCGGACTTCGTCTGGGCAGCCCTTCAAAGAGAGAACTGTCCTCTGACAGCACTTCAAAGAGAGGACTGTCCTCAGTAAAGTAGGACACATCGTCATCCTAGGAGGAGAAGGCCTTTGAGCTACTGAAAGGCCAGTGACTGATTTCTGGGATTGCAAGGGGGATTGGGAGGAAAGAAGGTAGCGGGGGCCTTAATGAAATCTGCCCCCCACCTGCCAATTTCCGCCTAATTGTGACCCTTCTAAAAACTGTAGCAAAGGGGGCCATAAAAATAAATAAGGGGACCAGGAGTCCTCTGCCCCCCCCCCCATAATTTGAGCACCATGAAAGGCCCAAGTATATATTAGGGTACAGTGGGTGTAAACATAGCTCAAACAGATGATATGTGTGGGGCCCAAATCTAGATTCATGCCTCGAGGTCACTCCTGTAGCGTGTCATACTCGGCTCCTGTCAAGTTTGGAGACATTTATTTATTTATTTATTTATTTATTATATTTCTGAATCACCCATCTGGCCAGTCATCCGGCCACTCTGAGCGACGTACAGTCCAATAAAATACAAGAAAAAACAGAGCTGTGTAAAACACAATTAAAAACAGTACAAAACTTAAAAATCCTAACCCACCCCATATTCCCGCCTGAAAAGCCACATTCACATGGCCAATGCGAGCGCAAGGTGCCGCCGAAGGTTGCCTCTCACAGGAAGCACTGTCTGCAGCAGAGCCTCCTGGGTATTCAAGGCAGTGAACAAGTGTGACCTGGAAGCTTTTATAGGAGTCAGATCTTGCCACATGACCTGCTCTTGCCTTTTGGGGTAAAGCGGGTTGTTTTGTTGGTATGGCTGATTTCCTTTGCAGTTCCCTTCTTTGGCTAGAGATAGCTGGTGTCGCACAGGCTGGATCCTACCCTGACATCTCCTCCTGAGGCACAGGTTCAGGGCATCCTCTGAACTGAAGTCCTGTTGACTGCACCAGACTAGACAACTTCAGAGTGCCAGAGTGAAACTCTCATAATAGGACGTGTGTGTATGTGAGAAATGAACGTTCGTTGCGATTATCTGTGGGCTGTGGCAGTTAATGACGTGATTTTTTTGCTATTGTATGAGGAGATGCTGGCCAAGGTTGTGAGGGGAGAAGGGGTTTTCCACCACCATCTTGAACTATCGAAAGAAGGGGTCGTTTAGCTTAGAAAAAAAAGGCCAGTAAGGGCAAACATGTCATAGAGGTGTACAAAAGTATGCATGCAAAATTATGACGTCTCTCTGTCATAATGCCAGAATCTGGGTTCATCCCATGAAGATGAATGGTGGGAGACCGAGGGCAGATCAAAGGAAGGACTTCTTCACACAGCGCATGGTTAAACTATGGAATTTGCTTCCACAAGATGTAGTGATGGCCACCACTTTGGACGGCTTTAAAAGGGGATTAGACAAATTCATGGACAATGAGGCTATAAATAACCGCCCAGGGAGCCTTTTGGCTGATGGGCGGTGAACAAATATACTAAATAAATAAATAAATAAATAAATGGGTACTAGTCCTGATGGCTACATGCTACCTCCAGGATCAGAGGCAGTATGCCTATGTACACCATTTGCTGGGGAACATGGGCGGGAAGGTGCTGTTGCACTCATGTCCCGCTTGTGGGTTTCCCTTGGGCAGGTGGTTGGCCACTGTGTGTGAACAGAATGCTGGACCCTTGGCCTGATCCAGCATGGCTCTTCTTACGTTATATTCTTATGGTAGTCGAGGCTGGGGTCACCTCTAGCAGCATCATACAAGGGTATGGTTGCTGACTGGCTAGAAATTTCTCCCCACCGATCAGCAACCCACAGCAGTGGTGAATAACCAGTCAACAACTTCTCCTTCATGGTGCTAATGACCGAAGCACCCCAGCAGCCTCCCAGTAGCTACTGTTAAGGTTTAGAATTCCTGCCTTCCCTGCTGATGAAGAAAAAGCTTACTGAGGGCAAATCGGCCACTGTCTTAATTGGTGTGGCAACCAGCATGCATCCAGGTTTATGTAAGTCCTGCTGAGCTCCCCAGCTCTCCTCACATGGAAGAGAATGTGCTTCTAAAGAGTGCCTATAAATATCTGTTAGCTTATTTGAAATTTGTGCTCCCTGGAACACTTCCGTGAGCATCAGCAGCAGCATAGTTACCTGGGTTTTTTGTTTTTGTTTGTTTGTTTATGAGAGACAGCTGCCATATATTCACCCTGCTAGACAATCAAAAGCAAAAGCCAATTACAATATTACAGATATTAAATATGAAATACATGGTGGAGTGCCGAAAGAGACACTCGGAGATCTGTGATCACACAGCTTTGCAGTTGGTTTTTCAGCACAACCCTCTTTTGATCCCTCTAAAACTCATCAGAGCAGTAATTAACGATACTGACATCTGATAGTCATTATTGTTTTGCTGCTGCAGAATGATCTGTCCTCTGGTTTGATGAAGATGCCTCATTATCCGGACAGAGTGTTCTCTGTGCAAAAATTAAAACAGAATAAAAAAGAGCAACTTTGCATTTGGGAAATGCAAATTTTATGTCCAGGATCAACCATTCAAATTGTGCACATTTGTTAGGGCTGAGCCAAAGCTACCCATGACTTTTTTGTCAACATTTTTGGCAGTGTCAAAAGTGCCTCCATATCTTGATGGGTTTGTTTTTTTTTTTGCAACCTTTGCCATATCCCTGACTTCCTTTGGTCGTCTCAGTGATGCCATCAGTGCACAAGCCCTGACTGGCTATGTCACATTTTGATGTCAACCTGTTTGCTCCCTGACTGGATGGGCCCCGCCATGTGATTAATTCAAAAAGCATCACCCTCACTCTCAGCTGCTCTCATTTACCTTTATTGATGTTATGATGTAGCCAGATCTGATTGTGTATCTAGCATTTTGCCATTATCCTGTTTACTATGATTGGCTGGTATCACCAGTGTGACTAATCTAGAAAGAAAGAAAATATGGGGATGTTCCAACATCACTCCACTTCCTACTAATTAGTGTGTGTGTGTGTGTGTTTGTATACACACACACACACACACACACACACACATCCAATTGAAGGAAAACATGAAGACATGCTTCCATACTCCCATTTGTGTTTTAATAAGCATAAAGGTCTGTTTGGCAAATTGGGAGCTCTGTTTTTGGAGCCTGCCTGGAGCAACTGTCTTGTTGCCCAATTTCCCTCAAAATATGAGAGGAGCTCCGTGTCCATGTCAGAGAATTTGCTGGGAACAAATTAAAAGAACAACAAAAGAAGCCACCCCAGCACAGCAGCAAGCTGTTAGGCTCTCCTGTGTTGCATTGATGACATCTGCCAAGTTGACTCATGGAACTTCTTGACGGAAGCCGTCAATGTTGACCCCCTCGGCTGTTGGGCTGCCCTACAAGAGCAGCACCGTGCATCCTTTTGTGTCTCATGCTTATTACCTGTGACATTCCTGACACAGCAAGGCATGCGGTGGAACAAACATGATATGGCTTTAATCCACAGATGTCAGCGATGGCTCGGTAATGATATCGGAGACGAGAGCCTTCTGCGAAAGCTGGTTTGCCAGACTTTTGACAGGAAAACCAAGTTGCTGGTTCCTTGTGACGGCTAATGCTACCAACAGCTATTTTGATGGGAACTGTGCCAATCAAAGCAAACCAAATGTGACCCTGGATGTGCTTGTGTGTGTGTGTGTGTGTGTGTGTGTGTGTGCGCGTGTGTGTGTGTGCAAATGGCAATTAGCCAGCAGTTGGGATACTTTTTAAAAGCAGGGGGGAAATGATGGGAACAGGAAAGTGATAGACGTTGAGGGCTTCGCTGTATGTTCTTAATGTAAGCCCTGATAAGCTTTTCACATTCCACAAAACCCATCTTCATTATCTGCTGTTCTGATTTCTTGAGAGGAATGAGTAAGCATTTACCAACACACTCAGTGGAATGTAAAGCGTAAGATGCATTTTTAATGTCAGCAAAACAGTGGTGTAGTAGAGACAGGGCCTGCAGGGCTGAAGCACCAGGACTTTTTGATCAGCAGGGACGATAACGCGTCATCTGCCACCCCACCCCCCTCAGACTAGGGATGTATCCAAAAGTCTCGGGGGGGCTGAAAGCGGGCTGAAAGTGGCCCGCTCGGGGGGGGGGCAGACTCTTGCAACTTACCTTCCTGCCTCTCGATCCACACCATGCCGGGGAAAGGAACTTCAGTTCCTCGGCGCGTCAGTTCCGGTTCCCCTGGCGCCGCGTTTTTAGCGTAACGATCAGGGCAACCCAGCTTGAAATGGCCATGATTTGCTATTCACGGCCGTTTTAAGCTGGGTTTCCCTGGTTTTTATGCTAAAAACGCAGCGCCAGGGGACCAGAAATGACACGATGGGGAACCCTGGTGCTTTCCCTGGTGCTGCGAAAGTGGGCGGAGGGTGCTCCGGAGCACCCCCAAGAGCAGGTAAGCTCCCGCTCAGTTTACACTGCTACCTCAGACTTCCCTGTTCTCTCTGAGCTTAGCTGCGTCTAGGACGTCTCTCTCTCTCTCCCCTTCGGGGTTGAGCACAAGAACTGTTCTTTTCATTGCAGGCTTTCATTACGCTAAACTGCAAGCAAACGGAGCTGGCTGTAGGTAGGGATGGGCAATCCACCCAGCACTTGGCTCGTGGTGCGCAAGCTGAGCACAAGCACTGTGTGAGCTGAGTAACCCGAGTGCGAGCTCCAGCTGAGGCACTCGCCGGATTTCTGGGTCCCCCCGGCTCTATGTTGTGTATGTGAAAAACAGCTTAAAATATGTTAAAACGGCCGCGATTTGCATAAGTTACACAAATCACAGCCATTTTTAACATCTCTAACGCCAGTTTTTATGTAAACAACGTAGAGCCGGAAACCGGAAGTCACTTTCCCTGGCTCAGCTCACGAGAACGTGAGTCGAGCCGGGGAAAGGTAAGTTGAGCAGAACTTGGGGGGATGTCAAGCCCGGCGAGTTCACTGGACTTCCACCCCCCTATCAAGCTCCGCGCATATCCCTAGCTGTAGATTACAGATCAAGTGTTTTACAGAAATCATTGATAAAGGAAACAAGCTGTGTTAGCTTTCTTTAGAATCAGTTCATTAATGCAATACGAGTTGGCAGTTGATTTCAGATTAACTAGAATTAGCTCATGCCCCCCCCCTTCCTAGTCCCTGAAATCCCAAAGACCAAACCTTCAAGGTGGTTCCTTATTTCTCAGAGCCAACTTCTTATAATGTCTCATTTCTCATCCTTGATCTTCTCTCCTTGACGTCTCACCCTTGGATTGGCCACACCCATTTCCCCCTCCTTTTGGCACTCTGTCACCATTCCAGATGCCATTTTTTAAATTTTATTTTCTTTTAATTCCCCCCCCCCCCCCAGTGCTGTGTGTGTTCATGGAAGTCATGGGGTCCAGGGTGCAAAAAATGCCCCCCCCCAGAATGCCAAGAGTTGCCCAGCCCTAGCTTAGAAGCACTGTCAAACTTATTTAATTGGGCTGGCCTTTGGAGCCTTAGGTAAGTCAGCAAAGAATGGGGAAATTTTAAGGAAGAAGTTAAGCTGATGGCATTTCTATTCTGAATTAGTGGGCTTGTTGTTGCCTACCACAATACCAACAGGATGGGGGAAGCTGTAAATATAAATGATAAACAACAACAAAAACTGCAATTAGGGATGCTGCTCCAGAGCTCTGCATGTGCGCATATGTATAAAGACATGCTTCAGGTGGGAATTTCCCCCACTTATTTCAGTGGAAATGTGCCAAAAAGATACTTATGTGAAATTTCCCTCTCCATTCAAGGGACAGCATATAGAGGTAGGGAAAGAGGAGAAATTCATTTGGTTCGCACTTTAATGCAAATTCATCTAATTTTCCACTCTCTTCCCCCCCCCCCAAACTTTTAAATTTCATTTAGGCAATACATCGGAAGCTGCCTCATACTGAGCCAGATCATTGGTTCGTCTAGCCCAGTATTGTCGACACTGACTGGCAGCGACTCTCCAGGGTTTCAGGCAGGATTCTTTCCAAGCCCTACCAGTTGTTCTCCAACCTTGGGTCCCCAGATGTTTTTGGCCTACAACTCCCAGCATGCCCCAGCCAGCTAATATCAAACAAACACATAATATCAAACATATAACAATTAACAAAACAAAATAGACCTCCGATTTCCTTCTACAGCAAATATAGGTAACAATAATTTTTCTTACTCGATAATCAGAATGAGAAAAATCTCTTTCTTCCCGTTGTCCCAAATTCACTTATTATTCCATAAACCCGCAAACAAACAAATCATTATTTTCCAGTCTCTGCAAAAAGTCAATTAGAGGTTTCCACTAGTCAAATCTAATTTTCCACTCTCAAACCAATATGAGGATCAAAACTCAGCTATCCTTCGATGGAGTTCTCCAATCAAAACATGCATACAAAAATGCACACATTAGAGAAAAGGGCACACTTAAAATGTGTATATTAGTGCAAGTAACATTTAAAAAATGAGCTATATTAGGGAAACTGCTTGCAAGAATATGTCTATTATTCAACATTGCATACAAAAAATGTATGCATTCGGAGAAATGTGCACAAAAATCTGTACAAATGTTCAGGTGATCTTTTTCTTTTCTTTTTTTTCCCAATTCTCGATGTTCAGGACAAACTGAATTTAAGATTGGAAAAATGAGAAATTGATAGATGTGTCCATCCCTGTAGTGGAGGACCTCCACACGTGTGCATCGAAACGTACACGAGGTTCTGAATTGGGCCTTATAAGTTTCCCTCTCCATGTGGTGAGCGGGGATAGTTCAGTCTGGCGTAAGTGTTGGAGCGGAATGTGCATTTTATTCTTCACATTCCTATATCTTCACAGGAAACCTTCGGGCAAGGAAAGTTATGAATACATTACTGCAGTGAGGTCAAGATCTGGGAGAAAAGACTGGAGATGAGGCGTAGAGTTGTTTGAGTCGCTGAGATTAGGATTGTAACACAGCCCACATCTCCCCTTGTTATATCATATACAAATTGAATAGGGCAGGGGAGGTGACATAACAGACAAGTGATAGGCTCTGTTTGAAGAATCCCACAGGCCAATCTGAAATTGCACCAAATTCGCCTTTATGCTTCCTTAATGAGGGAAGAACTAGAATACTCAAATGACGCAAATCGCCTCTCTCTCACTGGCGGGTGAGTAATTCACTGGCATACCCACAATTACCACAGCGTAACACTTCCTCTGGAATCAGAGGTTCCATGAAGTTATTTTGCACTGTTTAATTGGCTTGCGGGTGGGGGGTTGTTTATCCCCCCTCTTATTCTTTTTAAGGTTGCAAGTGCGCGTGAAAGAAGTTCAAGCTA
Organism: Shinisaurus crocodilurus; assembly: GCA_021292165.1. Lineage (NCBI taxonomy): Eukaryota > Metazoa > Chordata > Lepidosauria > Squamata > Shinisauridae > Shinisaurus > Shinisaurus crocodilurus. Next base: position 18,065 of record JAHFWL010000672.1, read on the forward strand.
CAAGGCCTCAGTCTCTTTCAGCCAGATGTTACTGGTCCTTGAAAAGGTTTTGCTGGGCACCTGTCTGTGTCATAGTTGTGTTGGCCAGTTGTGCCATGCAAATGGCTTGGAAATAAAAGTGGAGCCAATTCACAATAGTTTCTTTGCAAGGTCAGCTGGAGAGAAAATGCATTTACTGCTGGTGATCTGCCAAGTGCCTACTTATAAGCCTGGGGTTAGTGCAAGGCTTTGAAGGATCTCTTCAAATGCCTGAGTACATACCTGGCATATAGATTGTGTGATCCATAGCACTGCCATTTAAAAAGGGATCACAGGTATCATGGGAGGATAAGTCTGCCTGAGGCCTAGAATGGCTACTTATGAATTCCCCCCAAAGAGGAAATGTACCACCAAAATACAGGACAAAAGAGGACACTGATTTGCATAAAAATTGGCATATGCTAATTTATATGTGTAGATGCAAATTTAGAAAGAATTATTATAATTTAAATAGAAATACGGTACATCTCACATAGTGTGGAAGACCGTGACAAGGTGAGTTGCTCAGTCCACTGTCCAGGTGCTGTTGATGGGTAGTGGTCTTACCCGAACCTGCCCGGGGGGGCCGCCTCTCTGACGCGACTTTCCGCAACGGCGCCCCCCCTCGATCTTCTAAGCAGCGTGGAGCAGTTCTCAGCACCGCTCGAGCTGCTGGCGCTGGTCCCGTCGCGTCACTTCCAGGGCTGGATGTGACGTGATGGGACCAGCGCGGGCGGCTCGCCGTGGAGAGGCGAGCCGCCGCTTGATCCCATGAGAGCCCTGCGCGGACATGAGTGGGGCCGATTTCAGCCCGCTACGCCCGTGCGAGGCGAATGTGACATCCCTATTGATGGGCAGCTTCAAGGCCCAGACCTTCCTTCTGATGGTTCTGTATCTAAACCAGACTTGGACTTGGACAGCCCTTCAGACAGAGGACACCTTCAAAATAGAGGACAGTCCTCTGGTAGTCCTCAAATAGAGGGCCGTCCTTTTAAAAGAGGACACATGGCCACCCTAGAATTGCCAGAGTAGCCATTACTGGGCTTGATAGAAGTGGCAGTTCCATATATTCATAATTTCTGCAATGGTCCATCGCAAGGATTTTGTGCAAGCTTCCTTATACCCCATTGGTCCATTCAAGCTCAGTATTCCCCACACCGATGAGCAGCGGCTCTCCAGCTTTTAAGGCAGGATGGGGGTCCTTGGAGATGCCAGTGACTGAACCTTTGGCATGCAACAGCATGCGCTCTGCCACTGAGCTACAGCCCTTCCCATCCAGCCGGAGCAGACTGCAATGGAGCCAGAGGCAAGCATGGTCATGTTCCAAAAGCAGCAGCAGCCAAAGATCAGGAGCAGGGTCGGCGCTGCCGCTAGGCAAACTAGGCTGTTGCCTAGGGCGCGTATCTGAAGAGGGCGCAGAAACGCTGCACTCCTCTTCGCTGCCGGCGCGCTCCTGCCCCGCCCGCCCGCCCGCCTCACCGACAAAGCCAGGTCAGTGCGGGGGATTGCGCCCGGAGTAGTGGTGGGGCTGAACCTGGGCGCCTCCCCGCCCCGTGCGGCCTCCCCCCCGCCCCGCACCGCCTCCCCCCCAACACCTACCTTCTCCGCGCCGTTTCCGGAGCCCCGCCCATGCTCTGTTTTGGTGGGAGGAACCAGGGCAACAGGGCTTAAACAGCCCTGTTGCCCTGGTTTCCCCCAGCCAAAAACAGAGCGCGGGGGTCCTGGGTCACTTCCTTTTCGGAGGAGACGGGGGAAGGTAGGTGGGGGGGCGGCAGCGGCGTGCGGGGGGGTCTGGTGGCGGCGGTGGCGGGCGGGGGGGTCCGGTGGGGGCGGCGGCGGGGGGGTCCGGCAGCGGCTGCAGCGGTGGGCAGGGGAGTCCAGTGGTGTCGGCGTGCGGGGGGGTCCGGTGGTGGCGTCGGCGTGCGGGGGGGGGGTCCGGTGGCGGCGGTGGCGGCGGGAGGTTTGCAGAGCAGGGCTGCTTTGCTCCGGAGCCCCCCCGGCACGAGAGGGGGGGGCTAAATATAATTTAGCCTAGGGCGCCAAACTGCCCTTCACCGGTCCTGATCAGGAGAACAACAAGAAGCAAGTGTAGGGTGGCCTCTTAGCTCAGCAGTAAAGCATCTGCTTTGTGTGCACATGGCCCCACGTTCTTTGTGTGCCGTGCGCAAGGTCCCTGGCATCTCCAGATAGGACCAATGGTCCAGCTCAGTATAAGGCAGCTTCCAGCCTGTCCTTATGTTCACTTACGCATCACCAAAAGAGAGGAAATTCAATTCATCACCCCAAAAGAGGACACATATTATATGTATGTATGTATGTATACATGCATTTGGAGATAAATACTATAATTTAAATAGACATTCAATATATGTCACCATAGTGTGGGAAAACTGTGACTGCATGACCTGTGTGCCTGCTACTCAATCTGCTGTCCAGGTGCTGACCACGGATGGGCAATTTCATGGCCCCCGCTGTTCTCCCTTCTTAGGGGTCTTTATCTTTAAACTGAACTTGGGCCGGACATCTTTTCAAACAGAGGACTGTCCTATGAAAAGTAGGACATACAGCCTTAAGGAATAATCCAGGGCAGGCAAACACCATTAGTATGTGGGAGATGCGATGGTGCCACATAGTGCCTGACAGAATCCCTTGACAAGCTGCGCATAATGAAGGATAAACACGGACTCTGGGGTTTTATATGGCCTGCTGGAACTGGATTGGTCACCAAGGTCAGCTGATTGATTACTCAGTCAGATAGTAGAGCTTGTATTACAGCTAGGGATGCATGAGCAATTCATTCCAGTTCATTTTTTAAAATCAGGATTTACCCAGTTCACACATTCCAGACTGAACACAGACTCAGACACAATCTGCGGTTGAAGTCCATACATTTCTGAGCTCACAATGTGATTTGCGAACCAAAAAGAAAAAAGAAAAAAAAGCATTTGACAGCATACATAAATCTGAAAAATGTGCATGAAAAAAATGCATACTTTTGAAAAATGCACACAAATACACTTTAATCAATAGGAGAAGAATGTATACATTCCAAAGAGGCACCCAATTGATGCGTACGTTTGGGGAAATATGCATGAAAATACACAGAGGCTTTCATGCAAAAAGGAAGGACATCAAAGCTCGCAATCTGATAAGGAACTTCGAAATGGAATTTGGAGAACTTCAGCGAACTGGAGTTTGGCTGATTTGCACATCCCTTAATTAGGTCAGGGCTCTCCCACCTTGGGGTCCCCAGATGTTGCTGGCCTGCAGCTCCCAGCGTACCCAGCCAACTTGGCTAATGGCAAGGGATTCTGGGAGCTGTAGTCCAGCCACATCCGGGGACCCACGGCTGGAGAGCCCTGCCTTAGGTGGAACCCTTGAGCCCACCTTTAAAACTCTCCTCACACACAATCTCCCAGCGCTAGGTTTGCCTCTTTTGCTTCCCAACCCACTCCTGTCCCTTTAATAACAGCCTCGCACACCGAAATTAAGCACATGAATCTCGTCTCATCACTTTATCTCCATGCCTAGAAGAGAGGATTCACCTGCTTCATTCCTGCGTGTCCGCTCGCTGCATCTCAGTGTTAGCGACGTGCTCGTGCTTACTTAATAGAGCTTGGTGTTTTGCCAGCTCCAGGCACAGCATCTGTGGACAGTAACGAGGACCTCAGCTGTGTAACTGTTTTAATTATGATTTCAATAACCCTCTTGCAAGATAGATGCACCAGACGAGGCCGGGTTTAGTGTATTTGGTGTCTGAATTTCGGGGATAATGGCGGCGGCATTGTCACGATGATCGAAGCAGGTCTGTTTTCCAAAAGCCTGTTAAAATACCAATTAGCTCCAATGATCATTGTAATTGCAAACATCCAACTAGGGTTCCCATGCATCCTCTGTCTTGTCCAATCCACTTTAAAGATAAAGAACCTGAAGGAAGGAGAGAGACAGGAGCCTTGAAGTTGCCCATCCACAATTAGCACTTGGGCAGCAGACGGAGCAGCAAGTACACAGGTCACCTGGTCTAGGGATGTATCCGAGAGTATCTGTGAGTCTCGGGGGGGGCTGAAGTGAGGCCGAAATCGGCCCTGCTTGGGGCCCCGCCGAGACTCGTGTGCCTTACCTGCCCGCCGCTCATCCCACCACTCCACGCCGGCAGCGCGGGGCCCTGTCACGTCATTTCCGGCTGCCGGGAAGTGACGCGACGGGACCCCCACGCTACGTTTTTAGCACAAAAAACCAGGGCAACCCACTTTCAAACGGCCGCGATTTGCTATTCATGGCCGTTTTAAACTGGGTTGCCCTGGTTTTTTGTGCTAAAAGCGTAGCACGGGGTCCCGTCCCGTCACTTCCCGGCAGCTGGAAATGATGCGATGGGACCCCGTGCTGCCGGCAAGGTGGATCGAGTGGCGCAGGGATTCAGGCCTTCGGGGGGGGTGCTCGCCGAGAAAAGGCGAGCGCCCCCGAAAGGTAGGATGAACACCCCTAACCTGGTCACAGTCTTCCTCACCATGGTGAGATTTAAGGCACAATCCTATGCAAGTCTAGACAGGGGGGAAAAGGCCAACAACTCCCAGTACGCCCCAGCCAGCCATGGGTGGTTGGGGCATGCTGGGATTTGTAGGCCTTTTTTCCTGTCTAAATTTGCATAGGATTGGATTGCACCCTTACCGCATTTCTATTTAAATTATCATAAGTATTTCTAAATTTGAATAGAAATTAGCACATGCCGCTTTTAGGCAAACTCATGTCGTCTTTTGTCCTCCTTTGTGTGTGTGTGTGTGTGTGTGTGTGTGATTTGTTTCCTCTTTTGTGGTGCTTCGTACGTGGCCACCCCACCCTACATCCAACCAGGTCCAGTGGCAGCAGGCACTATCTGTGTGCCCCTGTGGGCAGGGCCCACTTCTGCGCTGCTGCCCATCCTGGGTCTGAACCAGCATTTTAGTGTCCCACAATGCCCCCGATATCGCATTGTTCTGTAGCCTGGTAGGAAAGTAAAGTGGTGTTTCGCCCCAGCATTCATTGCTGCCAACCCACTGCTACCAAGTAAACCTGTTAGGGCCAATTGACATAGGAGGGGTGTCAGAGTGTGATGTGTCCTTGAGCAGAAAGGACTACAGCAGAGCACCTGTGAACAGAAGTTCTATTTGGGAGTGTAACTTGTTAAAGTCGGGCAGTGTGCCCAAGGTCATAAACAGAGTGTTGAGAGGGGAGCAGTTATATGCTGTCGTATTCTCTCCCCACTAGTCTTTATCTCTATGCTTTTTGTGCCGTGCTTGCTTGCATGGGGAGCCTTGCACTGATTGTATAGCTGTAAATTGTCATGAATCTATGCGCGAAGAACCTCAGTAAAAGTTTCTACCGATGAGCTCACGTCTCCTTCTTATTCTTCGAGCTTGCAAACAACAACCCCTATCTCTGCAACGTGTGGCGGCAGCAGAGTTTCGACAAGGGGTCCACCCTCACCAGAAGGCACGCTGTCAAGGGAATCCTCAAACCTGGATAGGGTTGCCGCTGACTCATCACCCGAAAAGACAAAATGCAACTCCCCCCCTCAAAATAATAATAATAATAATAACAACAACAACAACAACAACAATAATGGTGATCATGATGATTTCATTTCTATAGCACTCAATAGCTGAAGCTCTCTGGGCAGTTCACAATTCATACGATACCATACCATACAAATTACAAGGACAATAAAAAAAAACGGCATAAAATTTCAGTACAAAAATTAAAACAGAATTTAAACCAGTCTGCTGAACAACGAACAGTGCAATCCTATGAGGCTGCCCCGTAACCCTCTGAACTTGGAGGAATACGGGCATCCAATTGAGGGCAGGAGCAGCACGGACAATAGGATATCCTCCATGCTCCTTCCAGCCTCAAAAACATCTAGATGGCTGATTTCGGCCATCTAGATGTTTTCCCTCTCCTCCCAAGGAGGAGAAGATGAGGTGCCACCTAGATTCCTCGGGATCTGGTGGAGCCTCACCCCTGCCCTCCCCACCCCCAGGAACACCCCCACCCCCCCGTGGGGGAACTAAGCATGGTCGTCTGTGCTCGGTTTCCCTCCGGCGCAGAAGGAAACTGCACCAGTACGAGTTGGGGGGGGGGGAGGCGGCACTCTGAGGCACTGCGGCCTTGTAAGGGATTTACAAGGTGTGGAGACGGGCCTCTGCCGGGACCCGAGCTGAACTAACTTGCTGAGAGCCCTGAAATCACGGTGTCCTTGAGACTTCTTGCTTGCTACTTTGTACCGTACTGATAAGCTGTATTGCTGGCGTGTGTCTGGGTTTGTGAAGGTAATGTTGTTGTAAATAAACTCGTTTTCTAAAAGATACTTCTGTGGCTATAAGTTATCCCTTTGTTCTGTTCTAAGGGTGATAGTCGCTGGGGATCTCAGAGAAGGCCGCCCCCAGGACTCGCTACCCCCTTAGCATTGAACCCACGCAAAAGACCAGGTTGTCGGTCTTCCACTCAAGGTCTCAGAGACATCAATGTCATATCCTATGTCCCTCTAGACAAAGTTGGAGGGACATAGGATTGAGCCCGAAAACAAGTTCAATACAACGAGACCTGTTAAGAGAAAAAAACAGCTGACATAAGCCCCCTATATGCCACTGAAAGCATTTAGATGCCATTAAGTGCCTTGACATAGAGGGCAGTCTTAACCTGGCGCCAAAAGGATAGCAGAGTTGGCGCCAGGTGGCCCTCAGTGTAGCGATCGTTCCATAGTCGGGGGGGGCACCACTAAGAAGGCCCTCTCCGTCATTGCCGCCATCCAAACCTCCCTTGGAGGTGGCACTCGGAGGTACCCCTCAGATGTTGAGCGTAGTGTCAACGTTTGTGTAGGCCTAACCTACCTCACAGGGTTGTTGTGCGGATTAAATGGAGAGGAGGAGGAGGAGGGCTATGTAAGCCACATTGGGTTCCTTGCAAGAGGAAAAAAGCAGGGTATAAATGTAATAATACACAAAAAAATTTTTTAAAAGTAAGTCAATCAGTGAAAACAGGCCTAAGAGAGAAGACTGCGGGCATGTCCATCATACCAGCAATATGTCTTGATGATGATGATGATGAAAATATATAGCCTTGCAATACTTACATATAGTATCTCAAAAAGTATATGCAAATATAGGCTTTTACCAAAGTGAAAACAGTGGATCTGGTTGCATGTTGTCCTGGAAATTGGTGTTCCAGTAGTTGACAGCTAGAATCCATCTTTCAATAAACGTATTTTTGATGTCCTCTCTTTCAGTCTCTAAAACAATAACTTAGCCATTTGTTTTGTCTTTTATCAAAACAATTATCCACTGAAAGCAGCCATAAAACAATAAAACATCAATCAAAGTAAAAGAAGATTAAACATATGAACAGCTATCAAAGTTAATTTAACCAGACAGCTTCTACCATTAAAAAAAAAAAAAAGCCCGCTTCGGTAGGGGAGCGGCCATTCATGACCCAAAGGTTTTAATGATCCTACAGAAGGCCATTAAAGGGGGGGAGGGGAGTTCCAGAGCCTAGGCGCAGCCTATGTGGGTTGTGTGACCCTCCTATCCAAACGCAGTCCTCAAACTATGCATGGCGGCCTTCATGGGGGCTTAATGAGCCTCCTATTTTGTTGCTTCTCTGGGGTTGTAAAAACTGGGGAGGGGGGATTATACCCATTCGATCACCAAGATCAATGGAGGACGCCTTGCTGGTTGTATCGCAACCTGCAGATTACCATCTGCTAGCAACCTGGAAATAGGCCTGCTTGGTGGTGGCGCCCACCTTATGGAATGACCTCCGCATGGGTATGTGGGAGGTGCCAACTGTGGCATGTTTTAGGTGCCAGTTAAAGTCCTACCTTTTCACCCAGGCCTTCCCTGACCGAATGCGCTGTCCTGTTTGTTGATCATTACTTCTCTGTTTTAAAATGTTTTGAGAATGGTGTTGTTGTAGTAAATGTTTTTACATGCTGGGGCTTATAGGACTTTCCCCCCCTGACTAAACGTGCATAGGATTGCACCCTAAATATTTTAACTGTAGAGATTTTAAACTTTAATGTTGTAAACCACGTTGAGAAGTCTTTTTAGATATAAAGCCACCTAAAAATTGATTTGAGGGCGCAATCCTGTGCAAGTTTAGACAGAAAAAAGGCCTACATTTCCAGCATGCCCCAACCAGCATAGCTGGCTGGGGCATGCTGGGAGTTGTAGGCCTTTTTTCTGTCTAAACTTGCACAGGATTGCACCTTGATTGAGTGAGGAGAATGAATAAGTAAAACAAACAAACAAATGGTCAGGTACCTGCGAGGCTGCACAATACATAATAGAGCTGGTTGCCTGCAATTTGGCTTGGCAAATCAAAAGCTGTACAAGTTTCATTTAATTCTTTGTAGGCCGCACGCTCCCCTTTTCCAGAACAGGAGATCACATTTCTCTTTAAGATGAAATTAAATTTAAAAAATAATAATGGCGGGTTGGAGTATGCTGGAAGTTGTAGTCTAACTAACACATCTGGAGGGGACCAGGTTGGGGGAGGCTGGGCTTTAATCAATGAAGGAGAATGCACACACTTCAGAGATGTGCACAACACAACTGATGTGCACATTTGGAAAAACACGCTTGGAGATGTGCATGGATTTTCATTTGAAAAGAAAAACACAACGCTCACAATCCGATATGGATTCGAGTTGGAACGAGCTGCAAGATGAAATTTGGCAAGCTCAAGTTTTGCTGATTCACACATCCCAATTTTTTTGTTCTCACCTTGCTCGATAGGTACGGCCTGCATGCTAAAGACATTGTCTCCTATAGTAAGATCCCCAGGCTCCCATGCATTGTTACTGCCACAAGATTCAAGCCACTTAGGGCTCTACATGTGTCAACATTAGCAAAGACCTTGAGTTATGCTGTTGAAAGGCTATAGGACAGTGATGGCAAACCTATGGCACGGGTGCCACAGCTGGCACACAGGGAGCTCTCAGTCTGTGGGCACTCGAGCCATTGGTCACCAGATCGCGAAAAGACCGTCCCCTTCTGCAAAACACTAATGATCTTGTTCTTTCTCACAGTGTGGAACAGAATGATTTTATTCTAGAATTCCTGTTACAGAATTCTTTTCTGCATTGTTATCACATTTAAAAGATTTTGAAGAATGATGCACAGAGCATGGCTTGGATGTAAAGCCCTAACAGTTGACCTGAGTGCTGCATGTGTTGCTCTCAAACTAACGGAGTATGAGCCAAGGTTTGACAAGTTATCAGCATGCATGCAATAGCAAAAATCACATTAATTGTGCAAAAGCGTGCCCAATGCAAACTTTTACCTAATGCAGTGTTTGCAGTCCAAGACATAAAGTGTTTAAAATGTGTTAAGCACGTTTAGTTTTCTTGTTTATCTTGCTCATCCTAGTACAGGTTGACTTTTACTTTTACTAATCCGACACCCTGTAGAAGCAGGGAAAGGACCCGGAGTAAAGCTTGCCCCATACAATTTCAGTCTGGCATATAATCATATTACAAGCTGAGAATCCCTTATCCAAAAATACATGTGCCTAATGATTTAAAAAGTTTGTATGAATTCCCTTCAGGCTATGTGTACAATGTAGTACTATAATAATTTTTTGAGTTGATTTTTTTTTCAACAAAAAACTGTTTGTATCATTGAAAGCTCAGTTATTGTGTTTTTCTTTCAAGACAAAAGATGTTAATTAGTTCGGACAACTGCATGAGTTGTTTTTCTAAAACTAAAACCTCGGTATTCGGGTTTAATTGCAGTGTTGGCACTTTGAAATAAATAAGTTGGTTTTGCGTTGCAGTTTGGGCACTCGGGCTCAAAAAGGTTCGCCATCACTGCTCTAGGAAGTGAGTGCAGACTGCATTCTTTTTGGGGTGGGCGAGTGGGCTGGGATATTTCTGGCCGACAGGGCCGGCATCATGCGGGTAGGCATAGTCAGGCACCTGCCAAGGGCCCGCCCACTGACCATGAGCCCGCGGGACTTGCTCCTCCTCTTCACCACTGCAACCTGCTTGTTCACTCGTCTCTCACGCTGTCTCTCAGGCAACAGTGGTGCTGAGAAGGAGGCACAGCAGGAGATGGCACTGCCTACATGCTCACTGGCTCTCTGCCTGTCAAGCAAGCATGTGGTGTCAATGACGAGGAAGAGGATGAGTAGCTGGGTGACTAGGGTGGTGAAAAGGGGGGCCCACTGAGAGTGACTTGCCAAGGGACCCTCAAAAACCTGGAGCTGACACCGGTCTGGTGGCAGATCCATTCCTTGATCCAAACCGGTATTTTAGAATGTGCTGGATTAGACACAGGGAAGTCCATTCCAGAGCTTCTACTAGACCGGGGAGGGAAAAGGCATTCTAGAAGGAAGAAACATGACTCTGGTTGTTGCTGTTTGCAGGGAGAGAGACTGAACAGTAAAACCTACTCTTGCTAAGCCTATTATGTATCCTGATTCTTATTCCTAAGAATCCCCAGGGCTCATTCTACTATGCGGAGGGGGTCTTTTCTTCTCTCTCGCTCAGTGTTTTCAACACCAACGGGAGCATTTAGTTAGACAGCACTTCTTATATATAAGTCTGCATTAAAAAAAATACCTCTGTAGAAAATGTTTTTTTTCACATTAGAGGGTATTAAACCCGACGCTATTTTGCTCATTTTTAAATAGGAGCGATTCGGAGCATAGATCGCCGAGTTTCCAGAGCACAAAGTCAGGGAGCTCTTTGAGTGTTATGATCATATGCTTGCTACTGAAGGCCATTTAGCTAAATTTAGCTTAACTTGGCTCAGTATTTTCTGCATACTTGCAGCAGCAACCTCAAAACACACACATGCACAAAACTTTAGACCAGCATTTGATATTGCAGGACGTATCCTGAGAGAAACGCTCCTTCCGAGAGTGACAGTAAGCATGTAATGGTGGTTTTTCTGGTCAGTTTGGAGATTCTTTTAGTAACGGGCAGAGCGATCCTGTGGCTTCATAGGATTCATTGGATTCCCAGATCTGAGGTTGGAAAAGAGCTCCAACCTCATAGCTGGGGATGCACTCTCGGATCCCCCTCCCCCCTCACAGTCGGTGTGGAAAGAACCATGCTGGCTACTTCTCCTAGGTCATAAGAGCGACCTCAGGGAAGGGGTAAAGCAGCGATGTAAACTGAGCGGGAGCTTACCTGCTCTTGGGGGTGCTCTGGAGTACCCCCCACCCACTCTTGCCACTCGCAGCGCCAAGGAACCGGAAGTGACGTGACGGGTTCCCCGTTGCATCACTTCCAGTTCCCTGGCGCTGCATTTTTAGTGTAAAAACCAGGGCAACCCAGCTTAAAATGGCCGCTAATAGCAAATTGCGGCCGTTTCAAGCTGGGTTGCCCTGGTTTTTACGCTAAAAACGCAGCGCCAGGGGAACCGGAACTGACGTGCTGGGGAACTGGAGCTCCTTTCCCTGGCGTGGCAGAGATCGAGCAGCGGCAAGGTAAGTTGCAAGAGTCTCGGGGGGTCCGACCGGGCCGATTTCAGCCCACTTTCAGCCCTCCCGAGACTCTCGGATACATCCATAGCTAGGGATGTGCACAGAACTCGATCGGGGGGTGGAAGCAGGGTGAACTCACCCCGCTCGACCCCCCTGAGCTCCGCATGACTTACCTTTCCCCAGCTCGGCACAACTCCCCGCAAGAGGAATATTGGGGAATATTCAATGAAGTCTGCTGCAGAGATGGGAAGATAATTGGGTGTGTTCTAGGTTGCCCTCTCAGTTCACATGGGTGATGTTGACATTCAACAAGCCTGTTCAGTGCCCTTTAGGGATGGGTGAGAAATTTGATTGACTTTTCATTGTGAAATTACCAGATTCACACTTTCCAAGCCCAAACACGCACCGGAATGCAGTTTGCCACCGAAATCCATACATCTCAGAAATATGCGATGCAGGTCACACACATATACCCACCAAAGGGTACAAAAATGGCATACATTTCAAAAATTGTGTGCTGTAAAAAAAAAAATGCTCACAAAAACAGCATATATTTGCAAACATGTGCCCCAAAATGCTTTATTCAATGGGGGGGGGGGAATACATTTGCAAATGTGTGCACAAAAATGCATACATAAATGCAGATTAAAAAAAAAACATGTACACAAATTTTGTGTACATGTTTGTGTACACAAACATGTACACAAACATGTTTGTGTACACAAACATGTACACAAATACATACAAATTTTTGTGTGGAGTAGAAAACAATAATTTTGCATTCTAATGCAGAACCAGGAGGGAATCAACTTACCATTGGAAAAAGAAGAACCTGCACAAACTCGAGCTTGACAGATTTGCCCATTCCTACCTGCACTGGGTGGGTATATGACCCTAGAATATTACCCAGAATCCTCTGCAATGCATATTGCTTCTACGGCAAATACGCAGGGGTGCTTTAGAAGGCCAGCTGATGAGGAGAAGGGGCCTGGCAGGAAGAAAGTTTGAAAATGCTCTAGGTCAGCCTTCCCCAACCTGGTGCCGTCCAGATGTACATTAAGCAATGGGAGAAGAATGCATACCAAGATGGCAGGGAATTGTAGCCCAACACATCTGGAGGGCACCAGTTTGGGGAAGGCTACTCTTGGTGAATGACCAAACGTACAGCTAATCAGGTTCGTGCCTCTTTCCGTTGTCTGCAATCTTATACACACTTCCCTGGACGTAAATAAGCCCCATTAAAAACAGTGGGGCTTACTTCCGATTAAATATGTAGACGACTGAGTTATAAATCCTTTTATCCCAAGAGATAGAATATATTTTCTTTCCTCTCGGGTGACTACACTCTGTATGTGTGTGTGTGTGTGTGTGTGTGTGTCTTCCTTTATTCTGTGGCAGAAAATAATTTCCTGCAAATGTTGCTCTTCCTTTCCTTTCGGAAAGACCAATTTAAAGTCACTGGGACATGCTGAAACAGCAGTGACACACTTATTTTTTTTTTTCCAATAGCTAGGGATCTTCTGGATGCTTTGTTTGATAATTGACAAAACAACTTCAGTAGGGGTTTCTTCTTATTATTGCTTGGCCCTTGCCTAACAGAGCAAAGAGCTGACAGCAGCATGCAAAACCAGGAAAACACGCTCACAAGGTCATATAGCCCGGCAAATGGCTTTCTTGGAGCTATCTAGCTGGCCTGGACTTTTGGTCTGAGACCAGCAGGGTTCTTCTTATGTTCTTATGATCAGATTGATTGATTGACTGATGGATTTGGTTGGCTGATTTGGGAAGGGACCAGAGCTTAGTGGTACAGCAGCACATGCTTTGCATGCAGAAGGTCCCAGGTTCAATTCAGAGGTGGTGTTGGGGGGCGACCCACTAGGGCTGGAGCCCTGAATCTTTCATTTGGAGCCCCGAATCTCTGGGAGGCCCTCTGCCCAACCACCCTGCTGTCTAGGGGCACTTGCTGAAATAAAGGGATAGGATCCCTGATGATCTCTGCTGCATCTGATCCCCCGTTGATTAGCCGGCTTTTTGCCCACAGGTGCTTCACCTCCTGTGTGTCCCCCCCCCCTTGAATCTTCCTGCCTGATCACCCCCACACACTCTTGGGGCTTGGGTGGGGGTGTCTTGCCATCCAAACATGTCCTGCACTGGTTTAAAATCAGTGAATGTATTTATTGGGGGGAAATAGGAGGACATTCTGCTGGTGGTTCCACATGGACCTCTGGCCCAATTGGAGCCCACCAGGAGAAGCACCCTCAGTGTGGTGGCTCCGCTTCTGTGGAACTCCATGCCTCTGGAGGTCAGGCAGCCTCTGACACTGCACTGTTTTTGGTGCCTGCTGAAGATGTCTTTGTTGTTTCGGGAAGCCTTCCTTGCTGGCCAGCGATGGTTTTAATGTTAGCCTGTTTTGACTGCATTGGTTTTTTTCCCCCTTTAATGCATCGTTTATTCTTTTATCTGTTTTATCTTTTTATTGTTCACCACTCTGGAATCTGTCTAGATATGGAGCAGTATGCAAATGCTATCAATAAATAAATAAATAAATAAATAGGTCAACTTACTACCGATCCAATACTGTTCAAGCTCGGAGGAGCTCCCCCATCACTCAGTATTACAGCAGAGCAAAAAGGGGCTCTCATTCTGCCATTGTGGCTGTCATTTCACACACACACACCCAGAATTATCCTGCAAATTATGTTTAGTGCTGCATCATCATGTAGCATGGTTCTCAAATGGCTTCTGTTGGAAAATGGGAACCACCAGCCAGCAGGAAGAACTCACTTTGCTGCTGCTACAAATGAAGCAGTACTGAAAACAAGAACGGGGGGGGGGGGGGGAGAGTGATTTCACTCCTCTGTTTGCTGCTCTCCCCTAATTTCAAGCTTTTGCATCAGTACTGCTACACTATACTTGATGACTCACAACTCTATTAAAAACTCCGCTGAATAGCATTGCTCTAGATGTGATGCGATGAATTCACACATGCAGGATGTCATCACTTGAAGTGAAGATCTTGCATATGTAGAGGATGTGATGTGTAGACTCTAACATGCTTGTTTGGTTACAATTCAAATGTCATTTTAAAGCAGGATTGCATCACTTTTTCTTTTTCTTTTTTAAAGGTGACATTAAAAAAAAATATCTCTATCCACTGTAGTTCCATGTATTCAAGGGGAGGGGAGGAAAGGGAGAAGCAAGGGAGCAAATATAGGGGAAGACTTGAACAAATATTTCGGCATATTTTTTATTAATGTTGAAGATGGGTTGCCAGAATGTCTCTGGGTCTGACATGAAGTTCTCTGGTTTTAGCATCCTTCTCAGGGAGAAGATTGGTTTCAACCAAGATGGGTGAGACATTTGTTCACTTCACATTTTAATGAGAACTTACTTAATTTTGTACTTTCAAAACAATATGCAAGCCAAGACTCAGTTCTCCAAAATAAGCACCTTCTCAGAATTTTGCAATAGAGTTCTCCAGGTTTTTTGTTTTTTTTAAATGCATAGAAAAATGTGTATATTGGTGATAATAACATTCAAATGAAAAATCCTTGCAGAAATGTGTATTTTAGGCAAAACTGCATATAAAAAGGCATGTATTAGGAGAACTGCGCAGAAAAATGGATACAAATTTTCATGCAAACTTTAAAAAAAAATAAAAATCTCAAAGTTTGGGATGAACCGAACTTAAAGTTGGAAAATTTTTCACAAGTTTGGTATGAACCAAACCTAAGATTGGAAAAATGAGAAACCAAAACTTACAGATTCATCCATCCCTAGTTTCAACTTGGCTTCAGAGATGTTACATTCACTTTGCCTCGCCGTATTTGTCAGACTCTACCTCTGAGACACCAGGAACAGTCAAGTTCCTCCCCTAATCTGCCTGCTATCACTCCCTCTGTTCACACTGGGTGCCACTAGACTCCGCCCTTACCACACCAGGCTCCACCCCCTCATCTGCCAAGCTCCAACCTTTAGGCCTCAGTCTCCACCCCCTGACCCTGAGTCTAAGTGTGTGAGCTTTAGAAGACCTGGCAACACTCATGAGGCTTAACTTCCCAATGTAAAGAACACATGTGTTTGGCTAATCCCACATGTGTTTGGATTTTGCACTTAAAGATGGCTAGGGGTGTGTGAGGAATCTGATAGGGGGGGTGAAAATCCAATGGATTTTAACAATTTACCCACCCACCCGGTTCCAGTTCTCCAGCCCAGTGCTGGCGTCGACTCACTATGATACGAGCTGCACCAGCTCACAGACCTCTGTCTCTAAGGCAGGCTGCGGTTTGCATATTTTTAAAAAAAACGCCACGGAAATGTGCGCAAATCAGGCTATTTGCACATTTGCATGATTTT
This sequence comes from Shinisaurus crocodilurus, assembly GCA_021292165.1. Taxonomy (NCBI): domain Eukaryota; kingdom Metazoa; phylum Chordata; class Lepidosauria; order Squamata; family Shinisauridae; genus Shinisaurus; species Shinisaurus crocodilurus. The sequence goes on from JAHFWL010000672.1 coordinate 33,902, forward strand.
ACGCAATTTGCGTAACTCGTGGTATTTTGCATGTTTTCCGCAAATGGGCACCCAAAAAGCACTTGGATCTAGCAGGATTTGTGCAAATTGGCTGATTGTACACAAATCGCACTACACCCATGTGCTTTTCAGGTGCCGATTTGCGCAAAACATGCAAAATGCCATCATTTATTCAATTTGCATAAAGTAACGCGAATTGCATGATTTGCGCAAATTTCTCTACAAACCACGGCCTGTCTTAGAGATGCAAGTCTGTGGAAACCCTCCCCCCCCGACTCTGCCCACTTCTGATCGTTGGATCAGAAGTGGGCAGGAAGTCCATCGAGCTCAAGTGAGTCAGACTTCCCAGCATCAGCACATCCCTAGATGAATAATCTATCATGTGCTGCTCCTTCATATACCTTCTTCAGTTCACCAGAACAAGCATCAATATGGCACCTAGTTGACTGCACCAATGAACATGGCTTTGGTAGTTTATGTGAATGTTGTTTTATTTGCTTGTTTTTTAATTACCTTTCCCCCCCTCCTCTCTTCCAGCTCTTCTTTATGCAACTATTTTTGGAAACGTCACCACAATTTTCCAACAAATGTATGCCAACACCAACCGCTACCATGAGATGTTGAACAACGTGAGAGATTTCTTAAAGTTATACCAAGTTCCCAAAGGCCTTAGTGAACGAGTCATGGATTATATCGTCTCCACGTGGTCAATGTCCAAAGGGATTGATACAGAGAAGGTATGACAGCATGTGTGTGTGTGTGTGTGTGTGTGTGGAACCCCAGTTGTTGAACAATTTAATCCAAATGTGCATTTTGCAATACAATAAGCAAAAGATGGAGTGGTGTAACCATGCAGCAGCCAATTCATAGTCATTAAATCATTTTATTATGATGCATACTTGACTATTCAAGAAGAACGTCAGCATGGGCTCAGGGCCCTGTGTTCTGCACATCAGCACCACACAATGGCTGAAATTGGTATTGGGCACAGAACGTAACAGCCCAAGGTCAACTTTCATTCATTCATTAATTTAATAAAAGCATTCTTCTAGTCCTCAAGACTGAAAAGATAATTTATTTAACTGTTGTATTTCTATACCGCCTTTCTGAAGCCAACCAAGGTGATTTACAAAAATATCAGAAAATAAAAGCCAAAATCAAAGAAAAACATAGCAAAACATTTAAAATAGCCTTAAAACCCATGACAACTTAACAGCAATTTAAACAGACACATTAAAAAGATGTGTCTTGAAAGTGAGTGTACAGGCAATGTTCGGTAGAAACACACAGAAAGATTTCCCTGCAGAAATTCCAGCAACTGGATTTAAGGCTAATGAATAAATACTGTAATAAATGTGATTTTTACAAATGGATAATGAAACGAATGAGTATTTTGTTAACAAGAACTAATGGAGTGCTGAAACAATAAAACAAATTCTTGACCCCTCCCAGTGCATCGAAATTTCACTGTGCTGCTGCTGCAGCAAAAAAATATTACTTTATAGCAAAACTTGGAGAATGTTTGGTACAAAACTGACAACACTGGCTCCAAAGAAACCATCTCTTTTTAATATCCTATATCCTTTCCCCTTTATCAAATTATTTTGCATAATTTTTCCTTTATCACCATGTCTTCTCTCTTGTGTACCGACGATGGATATGTGATGCTTCTGGTCCGTTTCTTCCTGCTTTTTGCTATTGGCTTTCAAATAGAGATGTAGATATATGAATTCTCTGTGGCCTTTCTTGCCATCCCCTGTTCCTCCCAAAGCCTATTACGTTTAAACAAATATATTAACATGTTTATTCTTTCTTAAACAGTTGAATGAAACAGATAAATTGCAGTGCAATAGTTAGCTAGGTTTTTTCATCTCTGAGTCTTGAGACCATAGGCGCTGTTACATTGCAGCCAATTGATGTTTCAAATAGAAGCCCTCAGAGTTCTTTGCAATAGGATTTATTACATTACAGCGATATATTCACCCAGCCTCCTATAGTACATTTCAGGCAGCAAAATGCCCTATTATGAGAAGTTTAATTCCCTTCTTTACAATCCGAATAATAAAAGGAGACAGGGAGGAATTGCATATGCCCTGCAAAAAAAAAGAAAGAAAAGAGGAAACGGTTCTATATTTAAACTTTTGCAGCAGGGTTCCTATGGCGACAGAAAATGACAATTGTACGGGAACGTGAGGATTTAAAAATAACTGCTGGCCAATACGTCATGAAAAAAGTGTGCCTCCTTAAAATAGTTTGTGTGTATGTCCTAGAACAAAACAGCCGGCGTGTGTGAAGTCCTGGATAGAGCTTTGGGCTTCGACTAAAAAGATCTGTGTTTGAATCACCATGTAGGGAAGTGAGAATCAGTGTGGCTTGCTCTTGTTGAAGTTCTCTGAGTACCAAAGCTCAGTCTGCCTTGTTCCTGTTCCCAAATGTGAGCATTTCTTGTTTTTGTTCGGATGGGAAAAGTGGGCATTTGGGTGTGCATTTCTGTGAACCATGCACCCAAATGCATAATTTCCCGCATTGACGAAAGGGTGGAAAGATGTCCCCCCCCCCCAAATGCGCATTTTGGAAGTGTGCAGTTTTCTAACCAACCCATTTTGCGAATGCAGTTACAAGGTCGGGAATACGTGAACTTTGCTTGAAAAAAATGTGTGTGTTCTGATGTTTAATGAACTGAAATGAATTTCTTATACATCCCTGACACCACTTGGCTCAAACGAGATGTGATGACTGAGATGTGTGAACAGGTCTCTGATCTCTTTAAACTTATGGAAATACCACCAGCTGTGTGTGTGTGTGTGTGTGTGTGTGTGTGAGAGAGAGAGAGAGAGAGAGAGAGAGAGAGAGAGACCTGGATTGGCGCCATGGTGAGTGGAGCAAGGTGATGAACCTAGGGATGCGTGAGGGATTTCGTTGGGGGGGGGTGGAAATCCGGCAAACTGGCCAGGCTTGACCCCCTCTAACTCTGTTCTGCTTACCTTCTTCCCTGGCTTGACTTGTATTCTCCCAAGTCGAGCCGGGGAAGTGACTTCTGGGTTCCTGGTGGGCTGCAGTTTACGTAGAAAATGCTGTAAGATACGCCAAAAGTGGCCACAATTTGCGTAATTTGTGCAAATTACTGTGCTTGTGCAAAAAAATTGTATACATAGAAAGAGATTTTGTATTAAAGGAAAACTCTTGTCCAAGCTCTAAGGATCTGTAAATCATCAAAACTCAAGGTCACTGAAGTTCTCCGAATTCCATCTTGAAACTCGTTCCGACTCAAGTCCGTATCAGATTGTGCACTTGGTTTTTTTTCTTTTCGTATGAAAATCCATGCATATTTTCCCAAATGTATGCACCAATTGTGTGCATCTTTGAAATGTATGCATTCTTCTCCCATTGCTTAATGTACATTTGTGTGCATTTTTCAAAAGTAGGCATGTTTTCACGCACAGTTTTCAAATGTAGACAGGCTGTCAAACACATTTTCTTTTCATACGTAAATGACACTGCAAGCTTGTAAATGTAAGAACTTCAACTGCAGATTGCATCTGAGTTTTGTGCTCGATCCAGAAGGTGTGAAGTGGGTAAATCCTGATCAAACATGAACTGAAATGAATTTCAGGGGGGGCTGGTGACTTGTTTGTCAGTGGGGCTCCTTATCCATTGCAGCTTTTACTCTGAACTTTATAGGAGCTATCCATGGTGCTCCATGGTGGAGAACCTATTTTGGGGATGGACTACGGCACCATGGATTGCTTCTATAAAGCTCAGAATAAAAGCTGCAATGGATAAGGAGCCCCACTGACAGGAGTCACCAGGCTCCCCTGCATACATCCCTACCAAGTTCACATGGATGAAATGGTTACTTTCTGAGTAAGTAATGAATTCACTCAGGGTACGTTTGCCCATCACGAGTTAGGATGAGTGTTAGAGGCTGGCCAAAGGTGAGCACCTCTCAAGCCCACATCTCTGTAATCATATTTCAAAACAGTAACCACAGCACTATAACTTGTTCGGCTGCATCCCTGAATCTTCCATCTAGATATACTCGGCAGCTGATTCAGGCTCTTCAACAAGTATAAATGCATACTTCTTTGCAAACCTACCACTTTGCCAGCAACAAGCAGCTGTTTGCAAAGTGGGCATGCCTTTTGGCAATCAGCTGCTTGTTGCATTCTTTCTTCTTTCTTTTTTTACCATTTTCAAGGGCGCACTTAACGCATCTTAAAAACGTAACGTCTGTGGCCAACAGAACAGGAGTGCCAGGAGAGCACTCTTCAAATAAGGTCTCTTAAGAGGTTATAAGAATATTTACAGCGATTCTTGGGGGCAGTTAAAACACTCTTCTTGGACTTGAACACCTTCGTTTTAATTGAAACACACTTGACAGCAAGTGAAAAATTAATAGGTTGTTGTATCTCTTACTATGGAGAAGAAAAAATAGGTCATTACAGAGAGAACTGCAGGTAATATTTGCTCAGCCAACAGTTTCAATTACTCGGCTAGTGACAAAACGTCAATCCAGTCCTGAGACATATTTTCCCCATTACACTCCTTGATTACCGTTAGGCTACAGTGATGCTGAGGTACACGAAGCCGCAGGCAAGAAGGACTGCTGAGCGGATTACCCAAGCTTGTTTGATTTTGCCTTCCTGCAGAGATGGAAGTCATATTTAGTAATGTTCAACATGATTATGGCCTGTGCCCAGACCACACAAGCCAGTTCCCCAAAGCCCTGGAACTAGGCTGTGACTGTATTAAATAGAAATTGTTGTGGTGTTTCTATAGTTTTGGTTCAAAGCCCCAAAGTGCTGCAATGCTAAGCATGTTACGTGCTGTTGTTTATTTATTTTATTTTATTTAAGCCATTTATATACACCCTTCATAATATGTATTCCAAGGTAAATCAAAACAAAAGCAAAAATAAGATACAACAATAACGGTGCAATCCAATGAGGCTGGCTGTAGGCCTCCAAACTCGGAGAATTATGGGCATCCCATGCAGAGTGGGTGGAGCACGGAGGCCTCTGTGCTCCTCCCACCCCCTGCAGCAAATCCGCTAGACGGCTGATTTTGGCCATCTGGCGGAGGTGCTTCAGATGGGGAGGGAAGAAGGCTGAAGCACCGCCAGGATACTGCATATCCTGGTGGACCCAGACTCCTCCCTGCCCCATCCCTCAAATGCCCTTTTCTCTGAGGTAGTGCTGGGCGATCTGCCCACCCCCCCCGACTCGCTGGGTGCTCGGCAAGCACCGTCACTGCACCCACCGAGCCGAGCCAAAAGTGAGTGCCACCTGAGCCGCTTGGTGGACTTCCGGGTTCCCGGCGGTATCCTTTTCATGAAGAAAATGGTATAACATATGGTAAAAGTGTGACCGCAATTTGCGTAATTTGCGCAAATTGCGGCTGGTTTTGGTGTATCTTATGCCATTTTCTATGTAAAAAGCGTACCGCCGGGAACCTGGAAGTCGCTTCCCCGGCTTGGCTTGGCAGAAAGCGAGTCAAGCCAAGGAAACAGGTAAGAGGGATGGAGTTTGGGGGGGGGGTGTCGAACCCAGCGACTTCGCCGGACTTCCACCCCCCCCAAACGAAATCCTCACACATACCTACTCTGAGGTCACTCTTACGACCTCAGAGATGCAACTGGCTCGATTCTTTCCATGCCAGCTGCAAGGGGGGGGGAGGGCACTCCGAATGCAGAGTCCCAGCTCTGAAAAATCCTATGGTCCTCTAGACACTGTCTAGGGGCCATAGGATTGCTCTGCCAATCAATTAAAATAACCAAAACCACAACACAATTACACAATTTATATGATAGATGATAGATAGATAGATAGATAGATAGATAGATCATAGAGTTGGAAGGAGCCTACAAGGCTATCGAGTCCAACCCCCATCATCCCTGACCATTGGCCATGCTGGCTTGCACTGATGGGAGTTGATCTGGATAGGGATGGGCAAATCATCTCCATTCATTTTTTTTTTAAAAATATCAAATCCCTTCTCTCCAAGATACGAAGAACTTTGTGAATTTTTTAACATTTATTTTTCATTCTTTAAATACATTTTTATACCACCCAATAGCCGAAGCTCTCTGTTCTGATCAAAAGTGAACTGAAATGAAATTCTCACCTGTCCGCACCAGCCAAATTCGATGGGTACAGCTACTCCTAGCATGGAGAAGACCATGATGTACCACCAGCCTGCAGCATCACTGTTAAACATGCAGATCCAGTCAAAAGGAAGAGGTGGCAATCCTAGTTCAGAACTAGCATGGTTGAATACGCAGGAGTACATACCCAGACTTTTGAGGGCAACGTGCTCAAACTTAAACCCCATTGCCTGGATGGATGGATGGATGGATGGATGTCAGTTTCAGTTTCTCCCACATTCTTTTTTTTTTTTTTTAAGTCTCAAGGTAGCGATGGGCAAACGAGTGATGTTTGAGATCTCTAGGATTCTCCGAAATCGTCTCACCACTTGTCTAGTGCCCGATTCCCATGTGTGTTTGTGATTGCTGCTCGCTTTGTGCTAGCAGGAAATTTGCATGAATTGAACAGCGAGCAAACTGGAGACTTGCGCAAATTCCCCCAAATTTGTGTCACTTTCCCAATTTTGTGCAAATTTCCTCCATAGCCTAAAGTGGGTCTGATTGAAATTTGCGCAAATCAAACTGGGAATTGGGTAATGGGACGAACATGAGCATGTGTTTGACAATTTGCGAATATTTTTGGCAGACATGGGCTTGCATGTTTGCAAGCAAAAACAAAATTCTCATACATCCCTGGCCACAAGTTCTCTTTGTTCCCCATCTGGAGAACTTTGTGACTTTTTGGTAAATTTTTATAAAAGCCGAGCTGAAATGAAATTCTCACCCATCTCTGCATCTGGAGGGCTACAGGTTTCCCACCCCTGATAGATAGACAGACAGACACATAGAATTAACACAAAAATATTCTGAAGCCAGAATATATACCAGATCCAAATCATACAGGAGGAATGTCTGTTTAACTTTCAGCATTATGAGATGCCCTGAGCGTAATTCACACACACACACACACACACCATGTAAGAGTTCTTTATTTTACCTAGTGGTGTCCACGAACCTGTTGGGGGGCCCACCTCTCCGCCACTAAGGAAGGATTTTAGGAAATTCCATCCCTAACTGGGGGTGAAAAAAGGGGGCAAAATCACCCCACTCTCATATCTCCTATGGGCAAAACAACAGGGGAGCAGTTCAAATCGGCCTCACCTCAGAATTGCTGCAGGAGCCAATAGGAGCAGTTATGCAAATAGCCCATAGGACACTTAGAATGTTCCTATGAATTCCTGCAGGGGCCAATAGGGGTGGGTATGCAAATCTCCCCTCAGCCATTTAGAATGTTCTCTGAGGGGGTGAAAAGGGAGGGAAACTTTTTAAATGACTGAATGACTGTTGGGGGGGGGGTCCGCATAGGCTCCACTCCATCACGGTTTGACGGATCTACCGCAAACTTGGCACGGTCACTCTTCATCACCTGTAGACTCTCAGGATTAACCTGATTTTTCTTTAAGATCAGATAGTTCTGTCAGAAAAGTTTTCTGCTGCCAGCACTCAGCCTAAACGTTACACTTTCAGTCAGAGAATGACTGTTGTGTGTGGGGTGTCCCAAATCCTGTGTGTCTGTGTGTCTGTGTGTACGGGCGTTTGCGTTAATCGCATAGGCTCCTACACAGTTGGATGGATCTGCCCCAAACCTGACAAGCATATTCTCCATCACCCAAGGACAAAAACTGGTGGGTTCAAATCTCCGAAAAAGCCATCACTGCGCCTGTACAGCCCAAAATAGATGATAGCCAATCGTGTCACTTGGACTGTTCGCAGGGGCCATTCAGGAGCAGTTATGCAAATCACTCCAATGACATTTAGAATGTTCATATGAACTGCCACCACGGGGGCCCAATCAGGAGCAAATATGCAAATATCTCCTACGTCAAAACAGAATGTTCATATGCGCTGCAGCCAGGGCCTACACGGGGGTGGGGGAGCTGGGATTTCATTGTTGGATAGTCCCAGGTGGGGGGCTGGGATTTCATTGTTGCGTAGTCCCGGGGGGGGGGAGAGCAGGGATTTCATTGTGTAGTCCCGGGGGGAGAGCAGGGATTTCATTGTTGGATAGCCCTGGGGGTAGAGCAGGGATTTCATTGTTGCGTAGTCCAGGGGGGAAACAGGGAATTAATTGTTGCGTAGTCCCTGGGGGAGGGAGCTGGTATTTCATTGTGTAGTCCCGGGGGGGGGGAAAGCAGTGATTTGATTGTTGCGTAGTCCGGGGGGTGGGAACAGGGAATTCATTGTTGCATAGTCCCGGGGGGGGGAGCTGGGATTTCATTGAGTAGTCCTGGGGGGGGAGCAGGGATTTCATTGTGCAGTCCTGGGGGGCGGACAGAGATTTGATTGTGTAGTCCCAGGGGGGGTGGAGCTGGGATTTCACTGTGTAGTCCCAGGGGAACAGGGATTTCATTGTGCAGTCCCGGGGGAAAGGGAACAGGGATTTCATTGTGTAGTCCTGGCGGGGGGAGCAGGGATTTCATTGTGCAGTCCCAAGGGGAGCTGGTAGTCCCGGGGGAGCTGGGATTTCATTGTGTAATCCCAGGGGAGCTGAGATTCCCGGGGGAGCTGGGATTCCATCATGTTTCTTTTAAAAACAATTGTACCAAATCCTAAAATCCACGCTAGCGAAGCCGTGGGCAACAGCTAGTACATACATATATCTGGGGATATATGAGAAATTAGTTTCAGTTCATTTTTGCTCAGCATTTAACCAGTTTGTACCTTCCAGACCTAACACGGACTCGGATACAAACTGCGGTCAAAGTCCATACATTCCTGATTCGTGGACCAAAAAACTCTGTTTGACAGCATGTGTACATTTGAAAAACGTGTGTGAACAAATGCATACTTTTGGAAAATGTGGACAAATAAGCTTTAATCAACGGGAGAAGAATGCGTATGTTTCAGAGGTGCACACAACTGATGCATACATTTGGAAAAATACTCATGAAAATACGCATGGATTTTCATGCGAAAAGAAAAAAAACAAACCTTGTAATCTGATACAGACCCGAGTTGGAATGAGCTTTGAGATGATGATGATGATGATGATGATGATGATGATGATGACGAAGATGACGATGACGATTTATTCCATTTCTATACCACCCAATAGCCGAAGCTCTCTGGGCGGTTTACAACAATTATAAAATTACAGAATAAAATACAATTATACAATAAAAATACAATTTTACAATACAATACAGTATTAAAAAAAAATACAGTAATACCTTGGATTGCAAGTAACTTGGTTTGAGAACGTTTTGCAAGACAAGCAAATTTTTAAATATTTATTATTATTATTTTTAACTTGATATACAAACGACGTCTTGCAATACAAGTACTGTAGTACGGCTTAAATTTAAAAATCTCTGTACAAATTTTTTTGGGGGAATTTCGTTTTGATATAAGAGTGTTTTGGATTACAAGCACGTTTCCGGAACGAATTATGCTCTCAATCCAAGGCATGACTGTACAAGCAATAAAAAACATTGAAAAAATTATACAAGCATTTTAAAAACACTTTAAAAATCATTCGCACATCCCTATGAGATATATCTATGTGAAACAGTAACAAAAACTAGTTGCCACGCAGCCTAAGACAGACCCTCTATGTGCCGGTTACCCTCCTCAACATTGCGGCATGGTATGCTGCGTGCACTCATGCTCTTCTTCAGTGGCTTGTGAACTCTACTGGTCCTCTTTGTCCAATCCAAGAGCTCAGTTCAAAACATTTAAAATTGAAAGATTTCTTTTGATCTGCAGCCTATTGCTGTATGCACAACTACAGCACGGGTTAACATTATGTAATGGTTTATGGTAAGCATTGCTACTGTTCCGCTAAACATGTTCTGTTCCTTCTCTGGGCATCAGTGTTAACTTTGCACATTTTGTTAGCGGAAAACTAATTAGGGACTGCTTGCCACCGGGGGCAGCGGACGGGTGGGATTGCTCTCAGCTTCAGGACCGGTGCAAGGCAGTTTGGTGCCCTAGGCAAGATCAGATATTTAGCGCCCCGCCTTCCCACCTGAGAGCGCTGTATTTTTTTTCAAGGCGTTTCTGCCGCCCCCTTTAGCCCTGCGCCCTAGGCAGCTGCCTAGTTGGCCTAATGGTAGCACCGGCCCTGCTCAGCTTGTTCAGCAAGCAACAGAAACGATTGTGGCCTTTTCAGTTAGGGTATGCTGGCAAGTTCTCTCTTTCAGTGTGTGTGTGTGTTGCTGGTGTTGTTGTTGTTGTTTTAATAAATCTTTTGTGCTCATTACCCAGTCAAATGCTTAAAAAGAAAAAAAAGGAAGGAAAATAATCCTGTGAAAGTTAGATTAATTATGTGCCTTTTGTTCATGCTTGCAAAATAAAGTGTTTTGATTATCAAGGCTTTCTGTAAAGCGAGACCCAGTTTCTGGGAGTTATGTCAGGGACTCATCTACCAGGGGAGGTGAAGTATCAGCAAAAGGAAGTAGTGGAGGCTTTTGGTGGTGGTGGGGGAGGCGGAATAGCTCAGTGGTAGAATGTGTGATTTGCATGCAGGAGAGCCCAGGTTTGATCCCGAGCATCTATATTTAAAAGGAACATGTAGAAGTGGGTGGGAAAGAACTCTGCCCGAGAGCCTAGAGCAGTGTTCTCTAACCTTGTGTCCCCAGATGTTTTTGGCCTACAACTCCCAGCATGCCCCAGCCAGCTACTCTGCCTGGGGCATGCTGGGAGTTGTAGGCCAAAAACATCTGGGGACACAAGGTTGGAGTCTTGGAGAGAACACTGGCCTAGAGAGCTGCTGTGAGTAGTGCCGCATAAGTGTTATAAAAAATATGGGTTGAGAAAAATTATAGTATTACCATTATATACTGTCAGTCGGTATTGTAGTATGATAACAGAAACTTTAGCTAGGCGGGGAACTAGACAGGGTTACCTTTCCCCAGTTTTGTGTTATTAGGATTGTTAGCGAATCATAAGACAGAGAAGAAATTATGGGATAGAATAAGACCAAAGTAAGATAAACCTTTGCAGATGATATCTTGTTAACATTAGAAAGGCCTATAGAAAATTGGGATTGGATAGAGAAACATTTAGATGAATTTAGAGAAGTAACAGGGTTAAAATTAATTGGGATAAATCGGAGATAATGACATTTAATTATAGTAAAGTGGAGGAAAGGGGATTTAAACAAAGGAAAGTGGATATAAAGATAAAAAACATAATTAAATATTTAGGTATTGATATATTAAAAGATATGGATAAATAGGGGAATGTAATTTTAAAAAACTAAAGATGAAGTTAAAAATCAAATAGAGGATTATAAAAAATTGGGATTATCGTGGTTTGGTAGGATAGCTTTGATTAAAATGATTTTACCGAAGTTTAATTTTTTATTTAGAATGATACCATATAAGATATCAGAGAAAGAAATTAAAGAGTGGCAAGTAATGTTAAATAGCTATTGTAATGGGGGAAAAAAATCAAGGATTACTAAGAATAGATGGTATAAAGCTCAAAAATAGGGGGACTTGGTCTCCCTAATTTAAAATGGTATTATATAGCTAATCAACTTAGATATATTATGGATATTATTGTTAGAAAAGATTTTATGTGGTGGGAAATAGAAGCATTTGAATTGGGTAATAGGGTGGATAAATTCTTATTTACAAAACAAGGACATATTATGACAAAAAGATTAGAAAATCCCTTTTAAAAAATATGTTAGAAATTTGGGGTAGAAATAAGGAAATATTTTTACCAGGTATATCCCCGCTTACTCCAGTGGTGGTTATGGAAGATTTTCCCGAGAATGTTAGACATTTAGAACGAATTTTTAGAGAGAAAAAGGTGATAACTTTAATGGATTGGTTGGAAAAAATGGAGACAAGACAGCAAATAATTGATAGGGTTGGGGCAGGAAGAATTTCTTGGTTAAATTTAATTCAATTAGTACAATGGGGTAAGAAATGGAAGAGGAGACATGAGCATGAAAGGGATTTCACTGCATTTGAGCAGGTGGTTATGTCTAGAGAACTCGTAGAAGGAAATGCATCAGCTAGGGGTCTTACAAAGATGTTATATAAAATGTTGCAGAAATCAGTAGAGCAAGCAGAAAATCTTAAAATAGTTTGGGATACAGAGTTTGAAGAGGAAATATCAAAGGATGAGTGGAATAAGATTTGGGATAGGCGAATATTGAAAAATATGTCTATAAGAATTAAAGAGAATTTTTATAAGCTAATTTGGAGATGGTATTTGACTCCAGTGAGATTAAATAGAATAGACAATAAATGTTCTCCAATGTGTTGGCGAGGATGTCAGGAATTGGGTACATATGCTCATATGTGGTGGAGTTGTAAAAATGTAATGGATTTTTGGAAAATGATTTTTGAGGAAATATCAGAAATTGTTGGAGCTGATTTAGAGGTATGCCCTAAACTAGCTTTGCTAACAATAACGGAAAAGGTGATCGGTTCTCAAAATGTTAAAGAATTAATTATAAATTTGTTAACGGCAGGTAGACTAATGATAGCAAGGAAATGGAAAATCCAGCAAGTTTTCACTATTACTGAATGGTATAAGGAAGTATGGGATATGGCTTTGAATGATATGTTGACTTGTAATATTAAATGCAAAAGGGGTCAATTAAAGAAAAATAATTTTAAGGATATTTGGGGTTTATTTTTTGGAATATGTGTTTAAAAGGGGGAAAGGGAGTTTACCCTGTCAAGATATGTTGTATTTTTGGAATAATGAACAATTATAGAGTTATTGGATTGTTTGGTCCCATGGTGATGGGAGCACAATATTAGTTATGTGTGTGTGTTATTTTCTTTGTATTGTTTTAAAATTTAATTAAAAAAAAAATTTTTTTTTAAAAAAAACATCTGGGGACACAAGGTTGGAGTCTTGGAGAGAACGCTGGCCTAGAGAGCTGCTGTGAGTCAAACAATATCAGGCTAGATTTCATAGAATCATAGAATCATAGAAAAGTAGAGTTGGAAGGGGCCTACAAGGCCATCGAGTCCAACCCCCTGCTCAATGCAGGAATCTAGGTCAAAGCATCTCTGACAGATGTCTGTCCAGCTGCACCTTGAATGCCTCCAGAGTGGGAGAGCCCACGACCTCCCTAGGTAGTTGATTCCATTGTCTTATTGCTTTGACAGTCAGGAAATTTTTTCCTGATGTTTAGGTGGAATCTAGGTTCCTGTAACTTGAGCCCATTATTCCGTGTCCTGCAAACTGGGATGAACGAGAAGAGATATTTGCCCTCCTCTGTGTGACATCCCTTCAAATACTGGAAGAGTTCGATCATATCTCCCCTCAGTCTCCTCTTCTGAAGGCTAAACATGCCCAGTTCTTTCAGTCTCTCCTCATAGGGCCTTGTTTCCAGTCCCTTTATCATCCTTGTTGCCCTCCTCTGAACCCTCTCCAGTTTGTCTATGTCCTTCTTAAAGTGAGGTGCCCAGAACTGGACGCAGTACTCAAGATGAGGCCTAACCAGTGCCGAGTAAAGGGGAATTATCACTTCCCGCGATTTGGAAGCTATACTTCTATTAATACAGCCCAAAATTGCATTTGCCTTCTTTGCAGCCACATCGCATTGCTGGCTCATATTCAGTTTGTGATCTACCACAATTCCAAGATCCTTCTCACTTGTAGTATTGTTGAGCCAAGTGTCCCCCATTCTGTAACTCTGCATTTGGTTTCCTCTCCCTAGGTGCAGCACTTGGCATTTATCCCTATTAAATTTCATTCTGTTGTTTTCGGCCCAGCGCTCCAGCCTATCGAGGTCACTTTGAATGTTGTTTCTGTCTTCCAGAGTATTAGCTGTTCCACCCAACTTTGTGTCATCTGCAAATTTGATAAGCATTCCCTGTACCTCCTGATCCAAGTCATTAATAAAAATGTTGAAGAGCACTGGGCCCAGGACCGAGCCCTGTGGTACCCCGCTCGTTACCTCTCCCCAGTTTGAGAAGGAACCATTGATAAGCACTCTTTGAGTCCGATTCTGTAGCCAATTGTGGATCCACCTGATAGTTGTTCCATCTAGCCCACTCTTAGCTAGTTTACTAATCAGGATATCATGAGGCACTTTGTCGAAAGCTTTGCTGAAGTCCAGATATATAATGTCCACAGCATTCCCACAGTCCACAAGGGAGGTTACCCGATCAAAAAATGAGATCAGATTTCATTTCATTTCATTTATTTCATTTATATACCGCCCCATAGCCGAAGCTCTCTGGGCGGTTCACAACACTCTATACATAAAAACAACATTAAAACATACAAAGCAGTTTAAAAAATTAAAAACCAAATTTAAAAACACAGTTTAAAATAACAATACAAAAGCCAATAAAACTGAGCCTACAGGTGACAATCCCCTCCGTGCTATTCCAAGCTCCTAACTAAATGCCTTGGCATAGAGGGAAGTCTTAACCTGGCGCCGAAAAGATAGTAAGGTTGGCGCCAGGCGGGTCTCAGTGGGGAGCTGATTCCATAACTGGGGGGCTACCACCGAGAAGGCCCTCCTCCTCGTTGCCACCAACCGAGCCTCTCTTGGAGGTGGCAATCGGAGGAGGGCCCCAGATGTTGAGCGTAGTGTCCGGTAGATAACGGTTGGGAGAGATGTTCCGTCATGGACAAATGTGAACCAGTGTGGCGTAGTGGTGAGAGTGTTGGACTGGGACTCGGGAGATCCGGGTTCTAGTCCCCGCTCGGCCGTGAAACTCACTGGGTGACTTTGGGCCAGTCACTGACTCTCAGCCTCACCTATCCTCACAGGGTTGTTGTGAGGATAAAATGGAGAGGAGGAGGAGAATGTGTAAGCATCCTTGAAAAAAAGTGAGATTAATAGATGATGATGATGATGATGATGATGATGATGATGATGATGATAATAATAATAAATTTCATTTCTTAAATTTTTATACCACCCAATAGCTGAAGCTCTCTGGGTGGTTTGCAAAGGTTAAAACCTTACAAATACATTATAATACATTTATCTTAGTTAAATGTTTGTGTTATTTGTTTGAAAAAATTAAATAATTTTTATTTTAAAAATGTTATAAAATCCACATACATACAAACATAAAGACATACAACACAGAGAGAGGCAACGCATATATCTAAAAACAATTTTAAACAATTAACAACAAGAAAAATTCGAGACCTGATTAAAACCTCATAATATGCTGCCAAATAATAAGAATAAGACTTCTGACTTGGTACAAGGCAATTTCCTGTCCTCTGTTCCTAATTTGTGGGTTGAGGCATATCTGTGGAAGAAGCTTAATAGGGACTGAAGAATCTATCCGTTTCTCTTTCACCCGCATTCTAATTGTTTAAATCTCTAGTTCTCCCCCATCCCATTTATAAAGAAATTTGAGGATTTTGATAAATTCTGATAAAAAAAAACAGACTGAAACAAAATCCTCACCTATCTTCATCGGACATATGCAATAGGTACAGCTATTCCCAGCATGGAAAGGACCGTGTTGTACCTTCCTGCCATATCACTGGCAAAGATGAGGAGCCTGTCAGAAAAAGAAAGAGGTGGCAGCCCTGATCCAGTGCCACAAACATGACTGAATACACTGGATTTCAGGCCCAGACTTTTCAGAGCTAAGCACTCAAAGCCCTGGGCCTTGTTGGACAAATCTGTTGGTTTCTGTGTCTCCCACATTCAAACTTGCTTTATCTCAAGTTCTTTCCATCTAAAATATAAAGAAATTTGGAGATTTTGGTAAATGCTTTTAAAAAAGGAACTGAGCTGAAATTCTCACATATCTCTAGTTCCAACTCATGTCCATATCGGATTTTGAGCTTTGTTGCTGTTATTTTTCATATTAAAATTTGTGGCTTTTTTGGTGTGTAGTTCCTCAAATATGTGCATGTATTTTGTGCATTTTTGAAATGTATGCAGGTTCCCTCATTGATTAAAGCTTGCTTGTGAACATTTTTCAGATGTACACATAATTTGAATGCATTTTTTTTTGTTATGCCGATCACATAGCAAACTTGTTTGGCTCTTCTTTCAGTTCTGGGAGTTGCAACTTGGGTAAATTCTGATTTTTTAAAAAAGAAAGGAAGAACTGAAATGAATTTCTCATGCATCCCTAGTTGAGCGCATTGAAAAAGAGTTGTGTGGTGTTAATTGTGTGTAGCTATGTGCCTCTCTTGTTAACTGGACTTAACTGATTTCATGGCAGTCGCTTAGCCATCCAGAAGGTTTGCCATACAGAGAAAATGATATTTAGCACATTTAAATCCTTTTAATGGACGTTGTCAGTTGTACAGAGCCCTAAACTACAAAAGCCTTTGTGTTGGTTCTCTCAGCTCTCCTGCCCATGTTTGTTTGTTTTTTAAATCATCCCTGTTCCCTGTAGAGTTATTTTCAGCCATTCTAGAAGCTTATCTTAAACTGCCTGGCTGTGTTTAGAAAATGCTGGAGGAATGGGAAAACAATATTAGATACACCTCCCTGGGGAATTGAAGCTTTCTTTTTCATTCTCAAGAGCAACACACAAGTCAAGGCAAAATGGTATCATTTTCATACTGGATTGTTCCCGGTTTTTCCTCCAAGTGCCACACAGTTATTTATTTATTTATTCATTCATTCAAGGAATGAATACTAAGCTGGCCACTTATTAGGGCCAGCATCAAGGGTAGGCATGATTGGGCACTGCCAAGGGGCCACATCCCAGCAGGGGCCCAGTGACAAGTACCCCCTAGCAACTGCTTGAAAAAATGAATATATTTAGGGGGAATTGTGTGCAAAAAAATGTATATGAATTTTCCGGAAGACTTAAAAAAAAAAAAACATTCCGAAATTGCTGTGGAAACTGAGATGGAACTTCATTTGTGCTTGAAAAAACTGTGAACATTACAGAAAGCGAAACAGACACAAACCTGTCCACTCTTTGCTTCTACTCGCTCCAACTGAAGACCCCTTAACAAATGTCTCTGTTGTCTAGGATCTTGCCTGTGGAATGGATGCAATGGCATGGTCTACTTTAAGATATAGGGCAGGAGTGAAACAAGGGTCAATTAGTCATGGCAACATTCCCTGTTTGCCCTGAAGAAGGAAGGCAGATTGGGAGTCTACAAAGGCCAGCCTGATACAGACTGACACATTAGATGGACTTTCTACAATTCAGTTTGTTGTATCCCAAACTCTCAGTGACCAGGAGCATTCAGCCATGTGCGCTCCCACCTGTAGTGGTATGGCCTATACCAGGGCTCTCCAACCTTGGGTCCCCAGATGTTGCTGGCCTACAGCTCCCAGCATACCCAGCCAGTATGGGTATACTGTAGTCCAGTGTGGTCGCAGTGGTGAGAGTGTTGGACTGGGACTCGGGAGATCCGGCTTCTAGTCCCCGCTCAGCCATGAAACTCACTGGGTGACTTTGGGCCAGTCACTGACTCTCAGCCTAACCTACCTCACAGGGTTGTTGTGAGGATAAAATGGAGAGGAGGAGGAGGATTATGTAAGCCGCCTTGGGTTCCTTGCAGGAAAAAAAGGCGGGGTATAAATATAATTAATAATAATAATAATAATAATAATAATAATAATAATAATAATATCTGGGGACCCAAGGTTGGAGAGCCCTGGCCTATACCAAGGTTGTTGAGCCTCTTTCAGCCTGAGGGCTGGTGGAGGCTGGTAGGTCCAATGCTAGTTCAGCAGTGTATCCACTCTGGGTTGTAGTCCTGAACTTTTAAGGAGCTATCCATGGTGCTGAATCCATTCTAGGTCTGGGGTGCAGTTCAGCACCATAGATAGCTCCTTTAAATTTCAGACTAAACCCCAGGGTGGATACACTGCCCTACTGACATTGTAAGCACCAGCCTCCCCTGCTGAGGGATAACTTCCAGAGAAGGCCTCAGCGACTGCATTCCACAGTGGGCCTGTAGCTCATGCTGGCTCAGCTTGTCTGAAGAACGTGGAAGCTAAGCAGGGTCAAGCCTGGTTATTACTTGGATGGGAGACCTCTCCTCTAGTTTCCTGCATTGAGCAGGGGGTTGGACTCGATGGCCTTGTAGACTCCTTCCAACTCTATCAGATCTATGAAATCTATGAAATACATCAGCATATTTTTAGCTTAAAACTCTTACTCCCAGTAACTAAGCCTTGCTTGTGTGCATTTTTTAATTGTACACATTTCTGAACACATTTCGTGTTACGCGAAGCACCTGGCAAGCTCGGAAAGGTATGGGCGTCACCCGCAGATTGTATGTTGGCTCTTCTTTCAGTTCCGGGAGTTGCATCCTGGGTAAATTCTGGTCAACAGCAAACTGAAATGAATTTCTCATGCACCCCCCTAGCTGAGCACTTTAGAAAAAAGTTGTGTGGCGTTAATTGTGTAGCTATGTACTTCTCTTGTTAATTGGCCTAAACTGATTTCATGGTTTCGACCTTTTAGAAGGGGGGGTGGAACCTGCACTGAAAGCCAGGAAAAAAATATTGGTGGTTGGGGAAAATGGGGGGCGGGAGAGACAGGGGAAGGGGGCGTGTCTTTCTGAGGAAGCAAGAAGGTTGTACATCCCTGTCCTAGATGCAGGTTTACCATCTCAGTAAAGCCAGTGCGGCATAGCGGTGAGAGTGTTGGACTGGGACTTGGGAGATCCGGGTTCTAGTCCTCGCTCGGCCATGAAATTCACTGGGTGACTTTGGGACCAGTCTCTGACTCTCAGCCTAACCTACCTCACAGGGTTGTTGTGAGGATAAAATGGAGAGGAGGAGGAGGATTATGTAAGCCACCTTGGGTTCCTTGCAGGAAAAAAGATGGGGTATAAATAAATAAATAAATGAAATGAATGAATCTCAGTGACTACTAGGTCTTTGACACAGGTGTGACCAGCATATCTCCTGGATCAGGGATAGACAACATGTAGCCCGTGGGCACTAATGTGCCCACAGACATCTTTCTTGGTGACCACCAAGGCACCACCCTACACCTCCCTTTTAAAAATAAATAAATAAATAAATAACAATAAAATAAAAATTAATGCATGTTCTTACCAGCAGCTGGGACTGCTGTGGACGAGGTTTCTGCTGGTGATGCAAACAGTGGGCTCAACGGAGTCGTTTAGTGTGTTTGAGCTGAGACCCCCCCCCCCACCTCTGCCTTGTACTTAGCATTTTGGGCAGGTTACTTGTTCATTGCCACGCCTCCCACGGTAGCCATTTTGTGGTGGTGCCCGTGACAGTTTCTCAAATTACACAATGTGCCCACGACCTAGAAAGGTTGTGTACCCCTGTCCCAAATCCACCCTGGGCTTCTGAATGGAACAGAGACTTGAACCCAGGTCTCCCCAATCCAACTCTGATGCTCTCTGCTACACCGCTCTGGCCACATGAGACAAGGACCTCAAGGGTTCTGTGGTCGGTGCCCTTTCAAATGTAAGCACAGACTAGTTTTCACTGAACACTTCTGCCCCGGTTTGAGAAGCCAAATGTATTTTCAAAATGAAAAAAATCAGGTGTGTCTCCCGTGGCTAGGCCTTTCTTCCTCTGTTCTTTAGGGAGGCAGTCCCTCTCTGTTTATGTTCAGTTGGAGGTGGCTTGAGGCCGGCTGTGTGAATAGAACCGTTCGGCTCATAACTTCAGCTAATTACTGAATTCTTCCTGATGGATTTAGCCGGCTTTATGTTTTTTTTAACCTACGCAGTGGAGATCTCAGCTTCCCAAACTGCTGGAGAACATGATGAAAGTGCCACCATTGTGCCTACCAAAAGGAACACCGTTTGAAGTAATAACACACTGCATAGATATCTGAGCACATCAGAATTTCTCTCTTTCTCTCTCAACATGCCAGACCTCTTTATGGCAATATGAAAAAGGATTGCTAAGAGTTGCTCAGCCTTCTTTTGTAACACCTTACAATGTAATCCTAAATACGCTTACTTGGAAGTCAGTCCTACCGAACTTAGTCGGACGTACTTCAGAGTAAGCAAGTGAACGATGAGGCTGTGAGAATCCCAGAAAGAAGTGAATGAATGGGTAAACGATGAAGTGTTGAAATTGTGACGTTAATAGGTGTGGGTTTGAGCTGGAGGCTATTACATGATCATGTCACTGTGTTAGCCACTTCTGCTTTTGCCATCCCTCCCTTGTAAGTGTCCACCCTGTTCCTATTATCATGGCAAACAAGGATTAAGGAACATGCCGTTGCCAAGATCATGTCTAGTTCTGCTTTTAGGGCACTTCTACACCATGGACTAAAACTGGTTTCATAGTCCTATCTTCAAATGTATGCGACAGAGTTCACTGAAGGCTTTTAAAGAATTCCCCGA
This sequence comes from Shinisaurus crocodilurus, assembly GCA_021292165.1. Taxonomy (NCBI): domain Eukaryota; kingdom Metazoa; phylum Chordata; class Lepidosauria; order Squamata; family Shinisauridae; genus Shinisaurus; species Shinisaurus crocodilurus. The sequence continues at coordinate 54,255 of JAHFWL010000672.1, forward strand.
GGAAGGCCATAAATAATATATCGGCCCCAAATGCCAATATATTCTTAAAGAATAAAACTATTTTTTTTTTCAGCCTCTTGAAACTAGCTCCCTCTTTTTTTAAATCTAATTTGGACGTTTTCCAGTTTTCTTATACTTTAGGGATCTTTAACACAATTCTCAGCATTCTCACCAAACTGAAAGTCCCGCTAAGGCAGTCTAGAATCAATATCGTTTTGAATTTTAGATATGACCTAAATTCATTGTGAACAATGAGGACTAGCCTCTTGGAAAAACATTTCAGCAATGATCCAAGAAACCTCTGGTCCAAATTTTTCCCTCTGCTATGAGTTTACCAGGTTGCCTAAGGCAAACTTCTACCTCCCGGCCTTGTTCTCCCATCTGCAATATGGGGGTAATAATACTGAGCTACCTTAAATATTTGATGTAGGAATTGCTGAGATGATGTCTGCGAAGCCCACTGAACACTGGAAAGCACTATATAAATGATGACCTTGCTTATATCATCATTGTCATCGTCATCGTTATCGTTATCATTATTGTTATTATATTTATAATATCCTGCCTTTCCCCCTCTTGCAAGGGACCCAAGGAGGCTTACACAATCTTCCTCTCCCTCTCCATTTTATCCTCACAACAACCCTGTGAGGTAGGTTAAGCTGAGAGTCAGTGACTGGCCCAAAGTCACCCAGTGAGCTTCATGGCCGAGCGGGGACTAGAACCCGGATCTCCCCGAGTCCCAGACCGACACTCTCACCACTACGCTACACTGGCTTTCCCTCTATTGTTTGTTCTTATGTCAGCCTTCACACTGATCCTTCCTATTGCGCACTCGCTGACCGGTTTTCCCTCTTTCTCCAGGTCCTTTCGATTTGTCCCAAGGACATGAGGGCAGATATCTGTGTGCATCTGAACCGGAAGGTTTTCAATGAACACCCAGCCTTCCGGCTGGCTAGTGATGGCTGCCTGCGAGCCCTCGCAGTGGAGTTCCAGACTATCCACTGCGCTCCTGGAGACCTCATCTACCACGCCGGCGAAAGTGTGGACGCCCTGTGCTTTGTCGTCTCAGGATCCCTAGAAGTTATACAGGATGACGAAGTGGTGGCTATTTTAGGTAAGGTGGTTTCTTCTTATTCACCCCCCCCCCCGCTGCCGCCTTCCTCCCTGGGGTAACACACTTTTAATTGCATTGGTCGTGAACTGCAAAAAACATATTAATCAAGGTGCCACGTCAAGAAGGTGGTACTTCTGACAAGGGAGTACAGTTCCCTAGTAGTTTGCGTGGGTTATTTCCAGGCCCGGTTCCAGGTTTGGGGAGGCCCTGGGCAAGCTGCCATCAGTGGGCCACACTCTGCCCTCCCCCCCCCGCCACCTACTAGGGAGTCATTGAGCTTTTCTACATGAGACATTTATTGTGTGCTCATCATTCCCTACTCATGGTTGTTTACGGGTTCTTTAGATTATGTCGTTTCCCTCCAGTTTCACTTTTGTTTTTAAACCACTTTTTTTAGAGCAGGGAAAATGCGGTACTATTTGTGAAAGTGAAAGAAAACGCTTTTTTCCAGTTGTGTAATTGCATGATTCCGCTATACCACACTGCCGCCTAGAGGAGTTGTAGCAGAAAAGCAGGAAATGAAACACTGTTTGTATAGTGCTAGGAGCTCAATTCTGCAACGAAACCAAAGGTAGATACAGCAGATAAACAGCCTCGTGTAGAGAAGCTGAATATCATAGTGGGCCATCCAGTACACATGCATCATGCAGGGCTTTGCTCAGTGCCGCCACCCTCCCACCAGATGACCTGAATCATCTGTGGTGGTGGCGCTGGCAGCCCCGCAGCAGTGGGCCCCACCAGGTTTCCGGGCCCCACCCAGCATTTGCCCCACCACTGGCAAGCCAGATGCTTCTGGGAACTTTTTTTTAAAAAAACTTTTTATTAGTTTTTAAAATGTGAATTACACCAAAACAAAACAAAAGCCATAAAAAAATGAAGGGGGGAAAATGAACAACAACAAAAAATACAGTTGGAATCCTTATGTCTGGATCCTCTCTCCAAAGGGATAGGGTTAGGGTCTCGCTATACTAAACCAGACAGGGTTCCTCCTACAATCACGGCAGGCAGCTGTGGCATATTATATCTCATCAATTGCAGTTTGACCCATTTTCTCATGCTAAACCAGTGTTTCTCAACCTTGGGTCCCCAGATGTTTTTGGCCTACAACTCGCAGCATGCCCCAGCCAGCATAGCTGGCTGGGGCATGCTGGGAGTTGTAGGCCAAAAACATCTGGGGACCCAAGGTTGAGAAACACTGTGCTAAACTGACTTTATGGGGTCATCCGGATTTAAACATTGGTAAGAAAATGTTCCTGTGGCGGGCTTGAGCAGACAGGTTGATTTTTACTTTGGATCAATTAGGGCCGGTTCATACGACCCAGGCGGCGAGCGGGGGAGGCACCACGGGGCCGTCCGCGGGGTCTGGCCACCCCGCACACGTGGGCAGACCGCGGTGGAGCTGGCAGTCCCCACACTGCAGCACGGGCCTCCCGGAGCTAGGGGGTGGCAGCTCGGAGTGCCCAGCGGGGCCATTTGCCCCTACAGGCCGGAGCGGCCACAGCTCCGGCCGCTCTGGGCTGCCACCTCTGTGCGGCCACCGTGGGACGGCCGCCCATGGTTCTCACGGCAGGGTGGCCACATGCGGTAGGGGCTTACCCCTCTACCGCCCATGGTGACTTTCTGTGCTTCCAGCGCGCAGCCGTCCCGTGGGGGCGCCCCCAGCCGGCATTTGCACGACACGGAAACCGCAGGAGGCTTCTGCTCCCCCGCAGTTCCCGTATCGTGTGAACCGGCCCTTAGTGAGTGTAGATGATGAGGTGTTTTTTTGTCATTTTCGGCTTTGCGTGCTAAATATAAGTTGCCTGCTTCAGCTGAGTGGCAAAACTTGCAATTGCAACATTTGTTAGAATCTAGGTTTGGTCCCGCTGCTTTTACAGCTTCAGAGCCGCCTGTGCTATTGGATGCATTGATTGAGGCTGGCTGAGCAGTTATATCGACCTACGATTCATGTTTATAAATACTTATTATCGGTAAATAAGTATGATACACAGAGTCTTAAAGATGAATGGAATAGGGAATTAGATGGTCTTGTGTTGCCTAATCAATGGAACATTGTTTTTGTGTCTGTGTCGGAAGGGTCTATGGATCTTAGGTTACGTCTTATTCAGCAAAACCTTTTGTTTCGTGTTTATTGGACACCACAGCGTCTTTTGAATAAGGGTTTGTCTAAGTCAGCTAACTGTTGGAGGTGTAATACTGTGCATGCTTCATTTACTCATATGTTTTGGCAATGCCCAGTGGTTGCTTTTTTTTGGGTGGAGGTCATAGTCCGGATAAATCTAGTATTAGAATGCTCTTTAATATTTACCGATGCACACGTTCTTTTAAATTATATACCTGCTGTATGGAAACGATCACAAGGAAAACGCATGTGAATTTTCCGCGCCCTCTTGACAGCTAAAAGACTGATATTACAACACTGGAAAGATAAACGCTCACCTCCTATAACACAATGGATTGAAGACCTAATAACAGCTTTCAACATTTGAGCGGGTGGTATTTAGATGCCACCTGCAGATGGATAAACACATGGATATTTGGTCTGCTTTTTCCGAAGTTTATGCATAACTATTTTTATGGATAATTGTATTACTACGTACTTTTTGATACTTATGGATATATATCTCATACATATTTACTGTAAGTGATCCATTCAAATACTCTAAGAAAATGCTTCTGGGAACTTGAAGAGACGGGCATGATGACAATAGTCCCTGCATTTTTAGGGGCGGTGGTAGTAGTGTTCATAACCATATTACATTTGTCTATTGTCTATAGTATTCATCAGCTTCTGTGAGAACCCATAGGGTTAGTCAGTGAGGCATTAATTTCAGTTATTACATTTCTGTATTGCCCAATACCGGAAGCTCTCTGGGTGGTTTACAAAGATTGAAACCTTAAAAATACATTATAGGAACCATATACATGCAAACATATAAATGACATGACAACACAGAGAGACACACACGTGTATCTAAAAACAATTTTAAACCATCAACAAGAAAAAAACTCAAGACCTGATTAAAAACCTCCTCATATGCGGCCAAGTGCCTGAGAGAAGAGGAAGGTCTTAACCTGGTGTTGAAAAGACAACAATGTTGGCACGGGGCGGGCCTCGTCGGGGAGATCATTCCAAAATTGGGGGGGGCACCACCAAGAAGGCCCTCTCCCTTGTTCATAGAATCATAGAATCATAGAAAAGTAGAGTTGGAAGGGGCCTACCAGGCCACTGAGTCCAACCCCCTGCTCAATGCAGGAATTCAGGTCAAAGCATCCCTGACAGATGGCTGTCCAGCTTCACCTTGATTGCCTCCAGAGTGGGAGAGTCCACCACCTCGCTAGGTAATTGGTTCCATTGTCTTATTGCTCTAACAGTCAGGAAACTTTTCCTGATGTTCAGGTGGAATCTGGGTTCCTGTAATTTGAACCCATTATTCCGTGTCCTGCAAACTGGGATGATCGAGATGTTGCCACCTTCTGAGCCTCCCTCAGAATAAATATTTATTTCTCATATTTCTGAATATCAGAAATAAATAAAAATCATGCATAATGCTCTGTAATTTGTGCTACAGCAGGTCTGAAATTTCTCAGAAGACATCCTTCAGAGATTTTTTTTTCTCACTCCCCCCACCCATAGAGAAAGAAGGCCACCGCAGAATTTTCTCCAGATATTGGGGGGTGGCAGATGCTGTTACACACACACACACACACACTGTCCCAGAACAATGCTTTGTCTTTGGCATTGTGGAGGAGGCAAAGTGTTGGCCAGGCTGGCCGCACACTTGCTGTCGCTGTCGGTTGGCAGAGCAGCAAACAAACGAACAGAGAGTCTGTGCTGCTGCGACTGCTAATGGTAAGCACCACCCCTGAAAAACCATTGGAGAATTTATCATCCCCTGGAGAAATTCAGTGAATTGGTCCCCACAGTTTCCCTGCTCGTGAATAGGGCGAAGGATTTCGAGAGGCCATTTGTACACCGCCACATCTACTTTGTGCCCAGCGTTTGGTATTCAACAGGGATGCATGGACGTCGTTAAATCCATTCCATCTGCGTTTTGCAGATTTTCAGGTGCCTTTCATTCCATCGTTGGCTCACTGATGATGGAACTGGGCTTTGCGCAAATGTGTTCATTACGCATTTGCGCAAATTTGCGCTTGTGCCAATTCACACTTCCGAAAATGTGCAAATCCTGCCAAAATATGCAAGTTCCCCTCCCCAATATGCATTTTCATGCTTGAGTCTATGGGGGGGGATGTGTATTTTCGGTCTGTGTTTTTTTAACATTTGACTATAACTAAATTTGCAGGAAATTATGGAAAGTAAAAACAACAACAACAGAAAACAGTATGCAGGTCTGCACTCTGCGGAATTCATGCAAGCTTGGAAAAAGCCAGTCTGCTGTGGAATCCACGGGTTGGACTCATAGAAATCCGAACTCATTTCATAGAGTCATAGAAGAGTAGAGTTGGAAGGGGCCTATAAGGCCATTGAGTCTGTTGCAGATTTCACCAACAGCCCTAGTATTCAGGAACACGCTGCTCTTGGACATGCAGGCTCTATTGAGATGTTCTAGCTAGCAGCCATTGATGGACTTGTTGCCCAGCATTGGATTATCAGAGATATGCCCTCTCTGGATATGAACGTTCCTAGTAGTGACCATAGCTAGTAGCTGTCGATCACCTTATCCCTACCCTGATTTTGTCTAATCTTCTCTAAAGCTGTCTAAGGCTAAGCTAGGAGGTCATTTGCGGCCTTATACAGTTTATGGAAGCAAATTAAAAGTGGGAGTCTGACTAGTCAGACTTAGAAGAACAACAGGCACAAGGTCACCTCAGTGTGGAGAAATTAGATGCTGATTGCTAGGAACTTAACATGCTTTCCTGTCCCTATGAATATTACACACCAATGACATTAAAATCAACTAAGGAAAATTAATGAAATAGGTGTTATTTTCCTCCCTCCACTTGCTTTAATTTAGCAATTAGCTTGAATTGTAGTATCCTTGGCTAGTGTAACAGACCGCTAATGCTGTGGTAATGAAGTCTTGTGCAATTCAATGATGTCCTCCCTGGGGAACCGTTTTCACAGAGCGTGCCCCTCATCCCATCAGGCGCAGAGAAGTTTGTTCTGGAGCCATGCCCACCGGGGGTAGAATTCATTAACTCATTCATATATATATATATATATATATATATATATATACACATACCACATCAGTAGGCATGGCACGTTACAGAATTTCACAGGCAAAAATAGGATTCTGCTCCTGCCCCCCCCCTCAGCAGGGATCTTACAATCTAGAATAGAAAATGGGGGGGAACAATACATGAGTTCACTTGGATATGTATGAAGCAAGGAGGAAGGTCAGAACAAGTCATACTTGAGTCTAGACATTATTATTTTTTTTAATTTTTAAAATTATTTTTATTACATACATTACAGTCATGCCTTGAATTGAGAGCATAATTTGTTCCGGAAACGTGCTTGTAATCCAAAACACTCTTATATCAAAACTAAATCCCCCCAAAAAAATTTGTACAGAGATTTTTAATTTAAGCCGTATTACAGTACTTGTATTGCAAGACATCGCTTGTATATCAAGTCAAAACATTTTAAATAAATATTTTAACATTTGCTTGTCTTGCAAAACGCTCTCAAACCAAGTTACTTGCAATCCAAGGTATTACTGTATATAAAACAAATAAACACACAAACACACAAAACCCCACACATCCATATAACTCCAAAGTGCACCCTTCACTATGGGGCCAAAAAGTAATTCTATCCGCATAATCCATTATTATTCAGTATTCCAGAAATACATCATATCTTGACATGGCTTACTCCCCTTTCCCTTTACTAAAACATAATCTAGAAATGGTCCCCATATAGCCTTAAAATTATTTTTCTTTAATTGTCCCTTTTTTTACATTTAATACTACATGTTAATTTATCATTTAAAGCAATATCCCACACCTCTTTATACCAATCTATAATTAAATACTGATGTTGAACTTTCCATTTCCTTGCTATCAATAATCTCCCCGCAGTTAACAAGCTTACAATTAGTTCCTTTATCTCTTGAGAGCAAAGAAGTTTCTCCGTTATTGATAACAGTGCTAATTTTGGACAGACCTCCAAATTAATACCAATAATTTCTGAAATTTCTACAAAAATTTTGTTCCAAAAATCCAGTACGCTTTTACAACTCCACCACATATGAGTCTAGACATTATGAGTATTCCTGTTGACAGTCTTGGCCAAGGCTGACGTCAAAGGTTGACATAGTTGGGCACCTGCCAAGGGCCCACAGCCCAGCTGGGAGCCCACTAAAAAGGACCCCTGCAACTTGCTTCTTCACCTACCTTTTGTTCTGGCCCAGACGACGGTGGTGGTGTAGAGGAGGAGCAAAAGATGCCACTGCTTGCTTGCTCTCTGGCTCCCTGCCTGGCAAGCAAGCAGATGGTGGCAATGAGGAGGAGGAGCAGAAGAAGCAGAAGCAGCTGGCAACAGTGCTGGTGAGCAGGCAGATTCACTGAGGGAGAAGGGCCCACTGAAGGTGTCTTGCCTAAGGACTATCCAAAACCTGGAGCTGGCACGGGTCATGGCTCTAGATTTTTCAGGGCCTTTGGACAAGATACCTTCAGTGGGCACCTCTCCTATCCATTGCCACCACTGCTCATTCACTTATCTCTCCAACTGGACCCAATCTGGAAGGAAAGGGCAAGGCAAATGGAGGCTGCTGCTACTCCGTCTCCTTGTTCTAGTCACTGCTCAGGGCCGGCGCTACCGCTAGGCAGACCCAGGCGGCTGCCTAGGGCGCGTGGCGGAAGAGGGCGCAAACTCTGCGCCCCTTCCTCGCCTCCGACGCGCTCCTGCCCTGCCTGCCGCCTCCGCCGCTCCTCCCCGCCCGCTTGCCGGCCGCTGCCACCGCCGCAGCAACCGCCCCCCGCGCGCGCCCCCCACCATCTACCTACCTTCGTCCCATCGCGTCGGAGGAGGAGGCGGCGGCAGCAGCAGCCAGCAGCGGTGGGCGGTGGGAAGGTAGGTGGTTGGCGGACGGGCGCGCGGTCGCGCAGTCGCGCACGCGCGCGGGGGATGTTGCAAAGCAGGGCTGCTTTGCTCCGGAGGCCCCCCCCACGGCACGAGGGGGGGCGCCTAATATAATTTGGCCTAGGGCGCCAAACAGCCCTGCACCGTTCCTGTCACTGCTTGTATCCTTGGAGAACGTAGCAGGAACAGGCAGCAACAGCAAGGAAGACGAGGAAGGCAGGAGTTCTGCGGGTCATCCTGGGATATGGGCTTTGGCAGGTGTCCAACTATGCTGACTCCTGATCAAGCCCTGTATGTTGAGCAAAGACGTGTGGAATGGTGCTTTCAGAGATATCCACATGGAGCATCTTGGTTACTTGGGTCAGTTATCCACAATTATTGTCGGGTTTGTGTGTGCAAAAGGAAGTATGCTGCTCCAGTATGTTAGGTAAATGGTTCCAGCTGGTTCAGCTATAGCATGGTGCAGAACCCAGGGATGTATGAGAAATTGGTTTCAGATCGTTTTTGATCAGGATCTACCCACTTTGCATATTCCAGACCAAACACAGACTCGGACACAATCTGCGGTCAGTCTGTACATTTCCTAGCTTGCATCGTGATCGGTGGACCAAAAACAATGCGTTTGACAGCATGCGTACATTTGAAAGATGCACTCAAATATGCTTTAATCAACGGGAGAAGAATGCGTACTTTTCAATGATGCACACCATTGATGCATGCATTTGGAAAAATATGCATGAAAATAAGCACGGATTTTCATGCGGAAAGAGAGAAAAGCAAAGTTCACAATCTGATACGGACTCAAGTTGGAACGAGCTTCAAGCTGGAATTCGGAGAATTTTGTTGAGCCCGTGTTTTGCTGAGTCACACATTCCCAGCTGAACTTCAGGCCCTGAAAGAGTTTCTTTCTGCACCCCTGTGCTAGAGGCAATCAACAACAAGCAATTGATAACAAGCCAAGGTTGCAACACAATGCTTCATAATTACTAGTCACAGGTTACAGCAGTTCTGCTGTGAGGACAGCAGCCAAATAACAGCGTACGTGAGCAAGGGAACATGGTTTTGGAAAGCCTGTCAGCCAGTTAAAGCTCTTTTGCCATTTAGCTTCTGGCTCTTAACCAATTACACTGACACCCTTATGTTTAGGTCTGGGAGCACCTTAATAATGGTACTTTTGAGAGGATCTTGACTGAAGGTGACAGCTTCTTTTGAAGTATGAAGTGAGTTAACATTTAAAAAGTGCTAGTATCACTCATCCTTTACAGAGACGGAAAGACAGACCACCTTACAGAACACATGGCTAGAGATTTTGCAGAAAATCTAGAATGCATAAAGATCTGCAGTCCTACTTTATCCATGCCGTTGTTACTTGACTAGGGGATATGTGCCGTTCCTCCTCACTTGAAATTAGATGATATATATCCTTCGACCTTGCACAGTGCCCCCATGCTTTTTCCCTTGGGGAATCCATGAGACCTGTGGTCGGCACAGCATGAGACACTTTGTCCCCATGAGAGAGAGATCTCTGTCATGGCAAAACACCCCATGTTTTATCCCTAGTGGGGGAAGTTTGTCTTGTCCACCTGTGTTCACTGCTGAAAGCTAAGACTTCTGTCAACAGGACAAAATGACACCGAAGTATGTGAAGGCCCCTACATGTCCCAGCTTCAATTCTGGGGTGAGAGTGGACAAGAGGTAGAAGACTGGTCTCACGGAAGGAATTATGGGTTTGTTAGCTTTAACTCCTAGCTGTTCCACTGGCCTATCCATCTTTGTCTATCCACTATTTCAGGGCCAAAACAGACTTTACTTTAAATCTGTGTCTAGCAGCTACATCTTTCCTCCCCATTTTTACTCTAGAGTAGCTGCAGGAGACTGATCTGCTTGTGGGGGAAGAGGGGCTACCTCGTGTGCCTAATCTAGACTACAAATTAAAAAAAAATATAGCTGCCTGATACAGATTTAAAATTTTATTTATTTATTTATTTATTTATTATATTTATACCCCGCCTTTTCTCCTGCAAGGAGCCCAAGGCGGCTTACATAATCCTCCTCTCCCTTTTATCCTCACAACAACCCTGTGAGGTAGGTTAGGCTGAAAGTCAGTGACTGGCCCAAAGTCACCCAGTGAGTTTCATGGCTGAATAATATCTGTTTAGGCCAAATAATATCTGTTTAGGCCCACAGTGTTCCCCAACCTGCCCCCACCAATGATGTTTTGGACCACAACTCCCAGCATTCCTGACCATTTGCCATGGTGGCTGGGGCTGATGGGAGTTGACATCTAAAACATCTGGAGGGCACCATGTTGGGGAAAGCTGCAGCAGCATCTATTGAGAGCAAATGTGGTGTAAGTAATGGAATGATTGATTTGTAGCTGGAAATGAGGACAATTTGAAATTTGCTGAAAGCCCTGCTAGATCAGACCAAAGAAGGTCCATCTAGTCCAACATTCTGTTTCCCACATTGGACCACCAGATGCCTCTGAGAAGCCCACAAGGAGGATAGAAAGGCAAGAGCCCTCTCTTGTCGTTGCTCCCCAGCAACTGGCACTGAGAATCCTACTGCCTCTGAATCTGAAGTTGTATATTGCCATCAAGATGAATCATCCTGGTGAGAACACAGGAAAGGGCCTTCTCATTGGCTGCCCCAGTGCTCTGGAATTCCCTCCCCAGGGAGGCTAGGGTGGCGCCCTCCCTGGTAAGCTTCCAGAGGCAGGCAAAGACCTTCCTGTCCCGGCAGGCATTTGGAACTAGCCTGTGATGCAATGGAATGCTGGTATTTTATATTATGTATATTGTACTGTTTTTAAGCCCTGTTGCCCTGGTTTCTATGCCATTCGCGGCCGTTTTAAGCCCTCTTGCCCTGGTTTCTATGCCAAAACCGCAGCAACAGGGTTCAGCCACGTCAGCGCAGGGCCCGTCGCGTCACTTCCGGCCAGCCTGAAGTGATGCGATGGGAGCCCGCGCGGGCGGTGCGGCTGCCCGAATGAGTGGCACGGAGAACCGAGCGGGCGGCAAGGTAGGCCCGCGAGGTCGCTGCAAATATCGAGGGCTGCAAGCGGGCCAATTTCAGTCCACTCAAGCCCCCCTGATATTCGTGGTGATGACATCCCTAGTGGCATCTCGAGAAGCAGGGAGGAAACTGAATGAGAAAAGGGGTCAGCAGGTCAAGGAGGGGAATGGAAGACCATAGGGGCAGGTTTAACAATACTTCCATGCAGAATTGTGGCATCTACACAACCCCAGCTGTTGCTCAGCCTATTCTGACCCATGGCATTTTTGTGAGGGTAAAATGGGTGCACACCACCACTGACATCATCGGAGGAAGGATGGGATATAGACGTGGTGGAGGCACATGCACTGAAGAACAGCGGGCATCTACCACTGTGTGCTGGCGTTATTTGAATGTGGTCATGGTGAAAGCTTTTTTTTTTCTTCTTATTTCCTCCCTTGTATTTTGGAGATTCAGTATTCATTTCACGCACTGAGCGACTTGTGGGAGTTCCAGCCCGTCCCAAGTTCAAGGGAAGCAGCTTTAATTACTGGAAGTGCCTTTCGTTCTTTTCATCGTCATGGGCAAGCCATTCGGTGAATTAGTTACATTTATTGTGCAGCGTAGGAGCCGATAGAAGGTATAAATCTAGCTCAAAGGGAATTGAACGGAAAGAGTTTGACTAAGGCCTTTTCCTCATGTTCTTTGGCAGACGGTTTAGCAGAAGCAAGCGGTGATTAATTAATTGTGCCGGCTTTTCTTCCAAACAACACAGAAACGGTGTGTGTGTGTGTGTGTGTGTGTGTGTGTAGGGGTTGCTGCAAGGTTGGAAGATAATCTACGCCATATCAATATGCAAAAGCCCCCTCCCCCATAGCTACAGTGTGTGAGATGGCAGAGGGAAGATCAACTACTGGGGAGCCTCGTTCTTTGGAAGCTGCCCTACATTGAGCAGTTCAAGCAAAAAGCAAGAAGAACATGCATTAGTGCAGTGGTCAGAAACCTTGGCCTGGGGGGCAAATCCAGCCCACCTGGGGTCCCACACTCCTTTCCCCCAAAAACCGATTTTTGGGGTTGCTTCTTGGCTTTTGCACAGTGTTTTCCCCATTCTAAAAGCTCAAAAGGCCTCTCCTAAGGCTTAGTTCTCTCGCCTAGTCCTCTCGCCTAGACTACTGTAATGCGCTCTACGTGGGGTTACCCTGGAAGACGGTTTGGAAGCTTCAGCTGATACAGAACGCGGCGGCTCGCCTGATTAAGGGCAGCCGCCGGCATGATCACATCACGGCAGTGCTTAAGGAGTTGCACTCGCTACCACTTGTTTGCCGAGCCGAATTCAAGGTGTTGGTTTTGACCTTTAAAACCCTACATGGCTCCGGGCCAGTTTATCTCAAGGAGCACCTCCCAGCAACATCAAGTAGGCCGCTCAACAAGATCTGCCATGAACGGCCTTCTCCTTATCTCATCAGCCAGAGCAACCAGGCTGGTCGGGACTAGGAAGAGGGCCTTCTCTGTGGTGGCCCCCAAGTTATGGAACTCCCTCCCTAGTGACCTTCGCCATGCCCCCTCCATGATGAGCTTCCGCCGCACATTAAAAACATGGTATTTCAGGCGGGAGTATGGGGTGGGTTAGGATTTTAAAAGAATTTTTTATGCTGTTTTAATTATCATGCTTTATTGTATTGTTTTAATTGTACATCGCCCAGGGTGGCTGGGTGGCCGGCCAGATGGGCGATTAACAAATATAATAAATAAATAAATAAGTTACTGGCAGTGAGAGCTTTACAATATGCTGGTATATTTTTTTTTGTATTTTGGTCCCACCCCTTTTGCCTTTGGCCTTCGAGACCCCCTCTGAAACGGAATTTGGTTCCATTAATGGCAGAGCGCTCACAATGACAGGTCTGTGTCTTCTACATCTGTGTGACGCTGTCACTCACCCTTGAATCAGAACAGGACACACAGATTTAAAAATAAAAATTAAAATGATAGGCTAAAGACTGCCTCTTGTCTGTAAAACCCTCCTAGGTGTTGGTTGTGCTGCTATGATGTCACAGAATGCTTGATGGCATACTGCTGATTGAAGAGGGTCAGCCATAGAACATTGGGGAATACTGCTGTTTTTGAGGGTGAAGAGGAAGTTTAGACTGAGTTAGAGGACAAACCTCACCCAGAATTTAGGGGTAGAAAGAGCTGAGTGTTGCTGGTGGAAAGAGAATGGAGTGGTAAGGGAACTGGGAATCCATGAGGCTGTTGCCTAGGGAGCCATGGGAGATTGGATGCCAAGAATGCTACGGACGGCATGATTTCACATGTACTGGTCTTCTTACATCTCTTAAAAGTAAGCTGCCTTTTAGTGCAAGGCTTAATTTATCTTTGTTCACCATTCTTTGGGGCTTTGCTGTTTAGCACGCACTTTCTGTAACTAACGTGCCCAGCTGTTTGTGCAATAAGCTCTAGAGAAATGAACAGAAGGAGTAAATAACTCATATTGAGATTTGCGGAGCTGAGGCTTGTTTAATGACAGAAAGCCAATGTACCATTAAGATCTCTTCATCAGTATTTTATTTCCCCAAGAAGACCACCCCTTCCTTTCCCACTGAATGGCTGCTGGTCTAAAATCTGGCTACCTAAAGGATCGCCTGTCTTGTTGTGAACCTGCCCCATTTTCAATATCTGCAGGAAAGACTCTCTTGAGGACACCATTCCCTGCAGAAGCCCCTTTGTCAGGCACACGTGAAAGGGCATTCTCCTGTGTTGCCCCCAAACTCTGTGGAATGTGCTTCCTCAGGAACCACAGTTGGCTCCGACTTCCTTGGCTTTTAGGATTAGAGTGTGAAGATGCACCTCTTCCAATTTAGCCTTTTCAAAATACATAGTTTTAAAGGTTTAAATGTTTTCACTGTTT
>JAHFWL010000673.1:0-66485 GCA_021292165.1 Shinisaurus crocodilurus
ATCAGGAGCATGCCATCTTATGACCTCAGTGACCAGGCAGGTTGATATGGGGGAAAGCATTCTCTCAACAACCTGGTGATGGAGCTCAAGTTTGGCTGATTTGCCCATCCTTACTGGTGTCCAGGACTTGGACTAAAATAGATTGATGCTTAAAAAGCATTCTCTGCACATTGTATTCTTCGCGGACATCCAGGTAGAGGGGGCAGCAAAAGTGTAAACAATGCACGGCAGGGTTTTTTCCCAGTGAAGGCAGGGGTGGCATCTTCTCTTAAAGATGTTCTTTTGTTGTGTCTGGAGAAGGAAAGAACATTTGGAGCAGCAACAACGTTCACCATTAAATAATGTGAATCCATGCCATGTTGTCCATCTGGGCATGGCTAACAGCAATGGGCTATGAGTAAAGAAGGTCACATGCTTGCATGTGTTAAAACAGCTCTTAGATCAGAAAGAAAGGACCAGTAGAGTTTACAGGCCACTGGAGAAGAGTATAAGCACATGTAGCATGCCATGCTGCAATGTTGAGGGTAACGGGAATATAGAGGGTCTGTCTTAGGCGGCATGGCAACTTGTTTTTATTACTGTTTAATTTATTTTTAGTTATTATTTCATTTATATCCTGCCTTTTCCCCTCTTGTAAGGAACCCATGGTCCTCCTCCTCTCCATTTCTTTTATCCTGACAACAGCCCTGTGAGGTAGGTTAGGCTGTGAGTCAGTGACTGGCCCAAAGCTTCATTGCCCAGAACCCCGATGTCCCAAGTCCCAGTCCAACACTCTAACCACTACACCGTACTGCCTCTCAATGTTACAGAACATTTCCCAATGGTCTGAAGTGGCCGTGAGCAGCAAAAGACTGCAGGCAGCCAGCTGCCACGTAGGGGTGTCCACAAACCGGGGGGGGGCACCTTGCCCCTCTGCGGTGGGGCCCCCCCTGCCACTCGATCCTCCGCGGCACAGAGTGATTCTCTGCGCCGCTTGAGCCGACCACAACAGGACCGGTGTGGGCGGCATGAGCGGCTCGCCGCGGAGAGGTGAGCAGCCGCTGGATCCCGGTAAGGCCCGCTCGCCTCTTGTGGGTATGAGCGGGGCCGATTTCGGCTCCGCTACGCCTGCTCGAGGCATGCAGATACATCCCCAGCACGTCCTCCATCCCATAATACCCATAATTTGGAGGGCTTTAAAAGGGGCTTGGAAAAATTCATGGAGGAGAAGGCCATCGTTGGCTACTAGTCCTGAATGGCTATATGCTACCTCCAGTATCAGAGGTACTCCGATACCTCTGTACTCCAATTACTGGGGAACATGGGCGGGAAAGTGCTGTTGCACTCATCATGCCCTGCTTGTGGAATCCCATGGACAGCTGGTTAGCCACTGTGTGAACAGAACATTGGACTAGATGGACCTTTGGTCTGATCCAGCAGGGCTCTGCTTATATTCTTATGTTCGTAAATTTCAGGGAGTAGCACTCAGCTCTACTTGAGGTGAACATTACAATCTGCCAAGGGAGGTGCAAAACTCTGTGACATCTCTACCTAGCAGCAAGGCAGTTTGAACCCTCCAATCCCTGGGAGTCTAGGGAGCAACTTCCAAACAACAGGGCCCTTAATGGGAGAGCATCCATCAGAAGTAAGGTGAACTATAATACAAATGTCAGTCCAGAAAAATTGTATGAAACAATGACCTTCCAAAACAATGTGCTTTTATGACTCAAGTATAATTGGATCCTAAGGGAAACATTTTGTGCATCACGTTTACTGAAAACATTAGATAGGGAAAGTCAAGGAAGCCTTCTTTGTATAATTGAGTTAAACCCGGACTTCACGAGCTGGCTGGATTTCAAGGAGGGAGCCTAGTGGTGGCGTGATGATATACACGGAAATATACATGGTGGAGGACGCTGCACTTTGTGTGTGGAAAATCAGACGTTTTAACTTTCTCTTTTACAGTTAACAGGATAGCCTGGGACTAACCATCTTACTTAACAGAAACTGTGAAAATATTGTTATGCCCATTCTAGTACTAGCTCACAGAGTGGGGTCCCCAACTTCTTTGGATCAATGGACACATTTGAAACATGGAGAGAAGATGGTGGTCACTCTCACAAAATGGCTGCTATGTTGGGCATGGCTGGTCACAAAACACTCATTTCCCAGAAGGCAAACTGTTGAGACTCAAAGAAATGTAACTTGCCCAAAAACCTAAGTATAAGGCAGAAGTAGGCTCTGAGCCACAAAGCATAAAACCACTCTTTTCAGCCCACCTTTTTTTTGCTCCAACGGTTTCTCGATTGGGGGGTGGGTGGAAGTCCGGCAAACTTGCCAGGCTCGACCCCCCCCCCCAAGCTCTGCTCACCCTACCTTTTCCCCGGCTCGACTCGCGTTCTTGTGAGCCGAGCCAGGGAAGCGACTTCCTGTTTCCGGCACTATGTTGTTTACATAGAAAATGGTATAAGATACGTTTAAAATGACCACGATTTCTCATAGGATTCTCATAGGATCATAGACCTTCGCCATGCCCCCTCCGTGATGAGCTTCCTCCGTGCATTAAAAACATGGCTGTTCAGGTGGGAATATGGGGTGGGTTAGGATTTTAAAAGAATTTTTTATACTGTTTTAATTATCATATTTTATTGTATTGTTTTATTGTATTGTTTTAATTGTACATCACCCAGGGTGGCCGGGTGGCCGTCCAGATGGGTGATTAATAAATATAAGAAATAAATAAAAAGAGTTGGAAGGGGCCTACAAGGCCATCGAGTCCCACCCCCTGCTCAATGCAGGAAACCAGAGGAGCAGTCTCCCATCCCAGTAATAACCAGGCCTGACCCTGCTTAGCTTTCCACACTCAGACAAGCTGAGCCAGCGTGAGCCACAGGCCTGTTGTTTTGCGTAACTTGCGCAAATTGCGGTCATTTTTAATGTATCTTACTTGTACCAGAACCTTAATTTCTGGTGCAAACCTTTGTACCTCCCACAAGTCAATGTTGTAATAGCTTAGGAGGAAATGGCACATTTACACTTTCCCTGCCTGGCAAATGTTTAAATGTGCCCAGTTGGAAGCCACATTGCTCCCGCCGCCACCTTCCTTGGCCTGCTTCAGTATTTATGAAGTGGGGATCAATGAGAATATGAATGAGACCATTATTTGCCATTTCTTTCAAGCAGCCGGAGGAAGACTACCCTGCTGAAAATCTCCTTTCCCTGCAAAATTGCCAACATGAAAGTCTGCAGGTGCTTTAGCAAAGCTTTCCAATTCTGGAGATTAACTAATTGTACCGTCATCCATCAGCTTCACAGCATAAGCCGGAGCGAGGCTCTCTCTCCACCCGCCCAGCCTGCAAATCCCAGAGTGATTTAATGGCACTGTTTTAATGGCAAAAAGTGCCGTGTAGGACAAGGTGAATTATGCTGAATTTATTGGGAGGGCAATTTAAACACTGGCAGGATAGTTTATTTTAAAGGCTGAATTGCAAATCAAAGTGAAACCGCCTGCGAAAAACATGGAGTTTAATAGCAATAAAGAAGCATCGCTTCAGGTCACCCATTAACCCTCCCAAGGCTTCCAATTAATGAAACGAGCTAAGATGAAGACTTTTGTGGGAAACAAGTGAAACAAAGCAGCAAGGAGCTGGAATTCGAAGAGCCCGTGACATTTGGCCTTTTCCGTTTGTTGGGGTTAGCGGGTGGGCGAATCTCCCAGTTTGGCTTTCTCCTGCAACTAAATTATTAAAATCTCACGTTCTTTTCCTCCCAAATAAGCAGAACTTTGTTAACATTGGTAAATGCTTATTAAAAAATGATAACAAAATTCTCACCCATCTGCACTGCTCAAATTCGACAGGTACAACTGTTCCCACCAATAGCAAGAACCATGATATATTGTTGTGAATTGCTATGGGCAATATAGAAATGCAATAATTATTTATTTATTTATTTATTTAATTCATTTTCTATGCCACCCAATAGACGAAGCTCTCTGGGCAGTGTACAACAATATTCATATTGTTACAAACAAACAGGTGAACAAACAAACAAGCCTGCCTGCCTGCCTGCCTGCCATGTAGCTATTAAAGATGAGGAGCCTGTTAGGAAAAAAGGAAAAAAGAGAGTTGGCAACTTTAATTCAGCACTAGCATGGCTGAATTTTAGTGCTAAAATTCATAGGATAGCTCCTATAAAGCTAAAAAAAGAAGATGTAATTGGTAACCCACCCACCCCGCTGACACAGGAGTCACCAGCCTCCACTGGATGTGGAGGGATCTTAACTTTTAAGAGCAGAGCCCCAGACCTAGATGAACAAATCTGTTAGTTTCACGTTTCCCCGCATTCAGATGTTTTTAATGTTAAGGGCGCAATCTTATGTGCAACTTAAGTTGTGCAACTCCCAAATGCAGGGAGTTGCAAGAATTCTTTTCTGTCAAAACATGCATAGGATTATGCCCTAAGTTCTTTTTGTCCCAAATATGGAGAACTACTTTCCGGATTTTGGTAAATTCCTATCAAAAACCTAAACCGAAATGAAATTCTTCTCACCCATCCCGAGAACTTGTGGCCCCTTCCTTAGGGCCGCTACAAATTATTTCCACGTGATGTCTTTGGTGATAGCAGCTGTAGCACTTCAAAGTCACTTTGCAGGTCCACATTTGCAGAGCTACTTTGATGCGGTAGATAAAAAAAGACAGGCGTAGCAATCTTATCCTGGGGGGTGAGGCGAATTCTGTGATGGAGAGGGAGCACCACATCCAGTGGAGGCTGGGGACTCCTGCGTCAGCGGGGGGGGGGGCGCTTTACCAATTTATCTTTTTGTTTGAGTTTTATAGGAGCTATCCGTGATGATGCTCCACAGTGGTGAACCTATTTTGGGGTGGAGTTCAGCACCATGGATAGCTCCTATTATAGGGATGGGCGCTGAGCCCTGTCGCTCAGCGAGCACCCCCGCTGCACGAGCCAAGCCAAGCACCAGTTGAGGCACTCGTCAGACTTCCAGGTCCCCGGCACTACG
This sequence comes from Shinisaurus crocodilurus, assembly GCA_021292165.1. Lineage (NCBI taxonomy): Eukaryota > Metazoa > Chordata > Lepidosauria > Squamata > Shinisauridae > Shinisaurus > Shinisaurus crocodilurus. Next base: position 5,000 of record JAHFWL010000673.1, read on the forward strand.
TTTTTTTACATAAAAGACAGCGCAAATTACGTTTAAATGGCCATGATTGGTGTAACCAGCGCAACGTTTTTTTACGTTAAAAAGTGTGTAAAATATGTTAGAACAACCGTGACTTGCGTGGTGTATGCAAACTAGGCAAATCACGGTTGTTCTCACGTATTTTACGCTGTTTTTAACATTAAAAATGTAGCACCGCACCGGTTATGCAAATCACAGCCGTTTTAACATAGTTTACGCTGGTTCTTTTATGTAAAAAATGTAGCGCCAGAAACCGGAAGTTCCTTTCCTTGGCTCGGCTTGCGAGGACGTGAGCCGAGCCGGGGAAAAGTAAGTCAAGCGGAGCTCGGGGGGGGGGGTTGAGCCCAGCAAGTTCGCTGAGCTTCCACCCCCCTCCTATTGAGCTCCGTGCACATCCCTACCTATGAAGATAAAACAAAAAGATGCATAGGAGGAGATGGGGTGGCAGAATTTTTCATTTTTCCTCCTATTGATTCCAGTAGGAAGGAAAAAACTACTCCGGCTTCAGGAATGGCTTTATTTGGGGCCTATTTCATAGATTTCATAGATCATAGAGTTGGAAGGAGCCTACAAGGCCATCGAGTCCAACCCCCTGCTCAGTGCAGGAAACTAGAGGAGGGGTCTCCCATCCAAGTCATAACCAGGCTTGACCCTGCTTAGCTTTCCACACTCAGACAAGCTGGGCCAGCGTGAGCCACAGGCCTGTATCTATTTGTGGGCATGTCAGGCTGTCAGCTTCAGTCCTCCAACCCCCATCTGCAAAATGGGGATAGGAATATTGACCTGCAGTACAGGGTTGTTGTAAGTATTACTGAGATAGTTTACATGAAATTTTAAAGTATAAGAATTGACAGAAATATCCATTTGAAATGTCAAGAAAACAAATGAAGAACAACTCTGTGATAGCTAGTTAAAACTATTTGTCTTCAAATACAAGATACATCACTGCTACAATCCGATGCACACTTATCTGGAAGTAAGCCCCATTGTACATAGTAGGAATTGCTTCTGAGTAAACGTGCACAGGACCGCAGTGCACATTACCGCACTGGCAGCATTAGGAAAACGACTGCTCCTGTAGAGGTACTTTTATTCCAGTAGGGGATAAATGATTGCTAGTTTCTCTGCAATGATTCAGCCATTTCCCTCTTCTCATCCCTTGTGCAATAGCAGGAAATTGACACCTCAGCATAGCTTACCAAACCGTCTCTAACCATTCCTCAACAGACACTTTGTTGTTATGTTTAGTCCCTTATGCTTGTACAATGCCACCAGCTATGTATAAAATGGTTATCCTTTGCTCAGCTTTCCCCAACATTTTCCTAATTTGCACAGGCGTAGAATACAACTGAAACAAAGTTTTATAACCCCCACAAAATCCCTCTTTACTGCAGTGTTTAATGATATTGTTAGACTTGTTTAGGGCTCAGTCCTATGGGGATGCCAATAACCCTCTGAACTCGGAGGATTATGAGCTTCCTATGCAGGGCGGGAGGAGCACGGAGGTAAAGGTTGCCTCCACACTCCTCCTGCCCTGCCAAACAGCTGGGCAGCCATTTAACCATTTCAGCTGTCTAACTGCGGCACTTCAGAGTGGGAGGGAATGAGGCTGGGGCACTGCCAGGATATGTTGTATCTTGGTGGCGCCAGTCCCTAGATCCATTTCAATCTGGCTTCAGTCCTGCTTATGGGACAGACACTGCTTTGGTCATCTTAGTGGACATTCTACACTGGGAAGTGGACAGGAGGAGTGTGTCCCTGTCGGTTCTGCTGGACCTTTTGGTGGCTTTTGATACCATCGATCAGGGTATCCTTTTGAGGTGTTTGTCTGAGATGGGACTGGGAAGCATCGTTATATGGTGGCTGTGGTCCTTCTTGGAGGGGCAACCTCAGAAGATTGTGCTGGGGGATTCTTGTTCAATGCTGTGGCCCTTGCCCTGTGGTGGCCCTCAGGGTTCCATCTTATCTCCCATGCTATTTAACATAAACATGAAACCTCTGGGAGAGATGGTCCAGAGTTTTGGGGTTCGGTGGCACCCAACTCTATCTCTCCTTTCTGTCTAAATCCAAGGTAGCAGTGCCTGATGTTGGTAATGGACTGGATGAAGGCAAACAAACTGAAGATTAATCCAAACAAGACAGAAGTGCTTTTGGTCAGGCAACAGGCAGATCAGGGAATAGGGCTTCAACCTTTGTTGGATGGGGTCACACTCCCCCAAAATCGCAGTTTGGGTGTACCCTTGGACTTGGCTCTGAACCTGGATTCCAGGTCTCAGTGGTGGCCAGGATTGCATTTGCACAACTGAGGCTAGTGCGCTAACTGCGCCCATTCCTAGAGACATCTGATCTGGCCATGGTCATGCATGCCTTAGTTACATCCCGTTTGCACTACTGTAACATGCTCTACATGGGATTGCCTTTGAAAACTGTTCAGAAACTTCTACTGTACCTTTATTTCAACAAGTATCATTTTTCTCCAGTTACATGAAAAACAGCATCTTTCAAAATAACTTTCTGTACAGTGGATTTCACTTATTATGCCACAGTAGATTTGTGAGTCTTTAAGGTGCCACAAGGCATTGTGGCTTTTGAACACAAGAGAACCAGAACTCCCTATCCTCTTCCCGCTTCTATTTGCCTTTCTCTAGCCTAGTTCAAACCCCAGATGCCAAGGAGGACCATGCACCCACCAGTATCTGGCCACATGGATCATGCAAAAAGCAGGTACGCTCTAGAAAGATGATCGCAGAGCCAAGGAGCTGCAGACACACTCAAGCAAGCCAGCAAGCTATACACTCGGACATTAATTTGCCCCAAATACAGACATTGCTGCTCATTGAAACCCTTTTTGCAAGAAAACCCACTCATGCTTTCCCCCAAGGTAAGGGGCCTGGGCCAGTTTGGAGGAAGCAACAGATGAGGAAGTCCTCTGGCACTCCATTTGATATGCGAGCAGCTAATGCAGCCAAGTTCTTCCTCTTGCCAGGGCCTCGCTCCCTACAATGGCACAGGGCACAAGTACAATTGCCCAGTAGCAAGTGGATAGGCAGGTCTCTGCAGAGTCAGGCACACTCCGAGAAAGTCAGGTGACTGTTAGGCAATTTTTGGACTCTGGACTTAATTAAAATAATGAGCAGACTGTGGAAGGAAAAGTGGAAGTCTCCCCTATAGTTTAATAGTCTCCCCTCTGGCGCCTTCATGCGACACTCCCCATTAGTCTGCTAAGGGTGTCGGGGCTAGCTCCCCTAGCCCCTCAAGTTCTGATTCTCTAACTCCAAAACAGCACTGGTCAGAACCCGTGGGAATGGATTCTGAAACGGAAGGGGAGGGGGAGTTAGAAGCGGAGACACTCTGTGTTGATAACACAGACCCAGCTGTGCCGTCAAGGTTGCAGTGGCAGCCGATGCCAAGTCTTGCCGGGGAGGAAGGGGGAGTAGAAGAATCTCTGGGAAAGGCGCTCCTGATGGGAGGGGAGGAGAAATCATGATGGGAGTGGGTGAGCCAGCCTCCGTGACAGATCCTCGTGAGTGACGCCGCCTCCAGAGGCCGGAACAACTGACATCACTTTGTTGTTCCTCTCGATTGGCTAACAAGACTTTTGACCTGCCCTAGGGGGCAGAGCAGGTTCTCTGGGTTGTGGTTGGGAGCACGCAAAGATCCTCAGTTCTGGAGCAACTGTAATATTCATGACTTCCCATTGATGGGATAACGGTCCTTGAATTACTTTCTTTACTTTTGTGTAACCCTTTTTTGCAACCACCTGAGTTGCCCTGCCTTTCACTCAATAAAGCTTTCCAAAGAAACCTGGGAGCTGCGCATGGCGTTCTGGCTGGAGGGAGGGGAGTAGGAGCGCGAGAGAGATGTGACAGTGGGAGTGATTCCTAAGGTCTCCTAGTAACTGCAAGACTACTGAGTTCAGAGGAAAGGAACAGGCTTGTATTAAGGCAGATGATGGCAACTGGGGTAGCTCTAAAGATCCAGGGCACAGCTCAGAAGATCCAGGGCCCATGCCCGGGTGGGCCCTTCTACAATACCGCCCATGGTTGGGAGGATAAAATGGAGAGGAGGAGGATCATGTGTGCTGCCTTGGGCTCCTTGGAGGAAAGGGGGGATATAAATGTAATAAATAAGTACGGCCTAAGCCACTGGTAGGGCAAGCAACGTTTAAACTGTTGAAGGAAAGAGGGCAGGCAGAAAATATGACAGGAATCTGCTGCTGCTATGGTAAGCCCTCCTCTCCCATGCAACCACTTCCAAATTTGCCACCTGCAAATACTGCCAGATTTGGGAGGACCCATTTCAGTTCGGCCATACAGAGAAAAACGGGGGGTGGGGGAGGAAAGGACCGGGGGAAATCCTCTTGCTTCTGCTTATTGCCTGTGTCAGCAATCTTCGCATTTCTTAGTCGTCCCCTGTTAAAATGTTCAAAACGGGGTGTGTGTGGCAAAAACGAGCTTTGAGATTATGCAAAACAGACACGGGTAACTTGTACCATGTATTTATTTCTTCTATCTCTGTCCTCCGTGGCAACTTTGACTAGAAGCTTTGAAATCTCCTTATCATTTCCTTAATCCAGTTTCTCACAATTTTCTGCCTGCATTTTGTAAATAATTTTATATAATGTATTTTGCCCAAGTGTTGCAACATTTGGAACAACCAAAATGCACTAGCCCTTTGAACAATGCTGCATGCTCACTTTTTATGGGCATTGTTTATTTATAGTATGTGTTATATAATGAGGATTACTTACTTTTGTCCAACAAAGTCTGTCCATTTGCAAAATAAAATAAAATAAATAAGCCAAAATCAAAACACTGTGTTCAGTACAGTAATACCTTGGATTGCAAGTAACTTGGTTTGAGAGCGTTTTGCAAGACAAGCAAATGTTTAAATATTTATTTATTTATTTTTACTTGATATACAAGCGACGTCTTGCAATACAAGTATTGTAGCACGGCTTAAATTAAAAATCTCTGTACAAATTTTTTTGGGGGGATTTCGTTTTGATATAAGAGTGTTTTGGATTACAAGCACATTTCCGGAACGAATTATGCTCTCAGTCCAAGGCATGACTGTACACTGTATGCTTAATGGATTTTTAGCATGGAAGTTTTCGATTATAATTGGTGTTTGAGGGGGTTCTTGGCTTCATGCTTCTTCACAGATCCTTATTTCCAAAATCCAGTTGAATTATTCGGACTAAGTGGAGAGAAAGTATACAACATAATTCAGGAAAATAAGTGTCGTTGTTAAAATGACCACCTACAGATGTACCCCCAACTAGGACATTTTACTTTGCCTCTGTAAAGTTCAGACTTTGCCTCCGTAAAACTCCAGGAGTAGAAATTATCAGGGACTTCATATGCATGAGTCAGGGCATATCCACACACTGTATGAGCCTTCACGTCCTGGTGCCTTCCAGTTTTGTTGGGCTACTGCTCCCATCAGGCCCTGCCAACATGGTCAGCGGTCAGGGATGATGGGATTTATAGTCCAAAACATCCGGTAAGCCCCGGGTTGGAAAGGCTGCACTAGAGACTTCAGAGCAGAGTAACAGTTGTTCTCTCTTTCCAGCGGATATCCTGGGATTCGTAGTTCTAAGAGGGGGAGGCTCGGTCGGAACCACCCTTGGAATTTTCAGAAGGACACCCCCCCAAATCCAGGATTCTTTGACAGTGAAAGTTGTATAAAACTGATTTGCGTTTGTAGTGTAGACAGGGATTGAGGGTTCCTTGTTCATTTCCTGGCTGTTTGGAAAGGAGAGTTTATCCTATTACTGTACTATATAGCCCCTTGATGGGCAAAGCTGTTTTTTTCCCCTGAATCTCTCCTTTTCACAAAGGGAACGTCCCCAAACAAGGGGAAGCAGAACTCCCCATGCTATAAGGGTAGGATGGGGCAGAAGGGCCGGCCCTATGACAAATAGTACTGTGGCTTGGCAGTGCTGTGGGCGACCCCCACCCCACCCGCTGGTGCCAAGTCAGCTCACGGCTTTCCTCTGTTATTATCACTTGGCAGTGTTGCCTCAAAGTAAAGCCGTGCTCTGCTCATTCATATCTAGAACAAATGACACCAAACTGGAAACTGAAAAAAGGAACATACTTTAAAGCTAACTGAAGGAAGTTCATTATCATCGTTTCAGTGGAACTTTGAAACTACGGTAATGTTCAATCCTATGCATGTTTAGACAGGAATGAAAGTCCTACAACTCCCAGCATCCCCCAGCCATCATGGTTACAAGTCCCAGCATAGGATTGCACCCTTACTAGTTCTTTGCGCTAGCTCCCTGCAGATGATACACTCACCATATACTGATTCACCGAGCTCAGCTTGGCACCCAGAGGTGGTGTTAGGGGGCGGCCCACCAGGGCTGGAGCCCCAAATCTTTCATTTGGAGCCCTGAATCTCTGGGAGGCCATCTGCCCCATCACCCTGTTGCCCAGGGGCACTTGCTGAAATAAAGGTGCAGGGGCCCTGATAATCTCTGCTGCATCGGATCCCCCTGGATGAGCTGGCTTTTTGTGCACAGGTGCTTCACCTCACAATGCATACAATCTAAAACACATGACACAAAAGGAAAAAGGGATGGGGAGGGAAGAGGAAAAATTAAGCAGATGGTCAGCAGGGCTGGTGGAATGGCCCTGTTTCCCCTCTCATCTCCAGGGAGTCGGGCAGTCCAACTGGAGCAGACCCTGATGTGTCCCTTTGCCTGCTCCCGTTTGTCTCCCACACTCCTATGTACTTGTTAACACCTCTTTTGGCTACACGGAACTCTGCTTGAGGCCAAGGCTGGCGTGAGGTCCCTCCATCAAAGTGCCCCTCCCCACTGGACCTCCTCCAACACTGGCTGGCACCCCCACCAGGTAGATCTACCGGCAACACTGAGCCATGGAAGTGGGCAGCAGCAACACCTTGATTTGCAGCAGGCACCTGCGAGCTGCGTGCTGCCTGTCGTTTTCATGTTACCGCAGGATCTTGACATAGCGTCATTCCTGGGCATTGTGGGGATATCCGAGTGGCAGTTTCCTGGCTGCCCACCGCTGCTGCCACTGCTGCGGCTCAGTTAAACCTGAGCTGGAAGACATAATACAGTGCGAGCCAACGTGGGGCAGTGGTGAGAGTGTTGGACTGGGACTCGGGAGATCCGGGTTCTCTCGTCCCCACTCGGCCATGAAGCTCACTGGGTGACTTTGGGCCAGTCACTGATTCTTAGCCTAACCTACCTCACAGGATTGTTGTGAGGATAAAATGAAGAGGAGGAGGATTATGTAAGCTGCCTTGGGTTCCTTGCAGGAAAAAAAGGTGGGTTATAAATATAATAAATATAAATTGTGCGGGAGGGCACAATTGCACTCATGTCCGGCCTATGGGCTTCCCATGGGCATCAGATGAATAGATACAGGATGGCCATCAGTGCTGGCGTGGACGCTTCTGGGGGCCTGAGGGCGCTCAGTCTTGCCTGAGCCGCTCTCCCATTACTCCATATCGCCGAGGTCTCCGCTCTCCCTGCGGAGTGCTGCATTCCCTTCCCCTGCAAGAGCCTGTCCACCGATGACTGAAAAGGAAAGAGGATGGTTTTTCTTCCAGTTAAAAAGATGTTGTAATCACCCTGCAATATATTACCAACACTTCCGAATGCACCCTGGCGGCAGCGGCGGCTTCTTATTGTTCACAGTTTAGAGGAGCGTACTGCCCCCCCCAGCTTTGACTCAGCTCCCCGTTTGGTGCTGCCCATTGGGGAACACGAGCGGGAGGGCACAATTGCACTCATGTCCTGCCTGTGGGCTTCCCATGGGCATCAGATAAGAGCCAGTGTGGCGTAGTGGTTAGACTGTTGGGCTCAGACTTGGTAGATCCGGGTTCAAGTCCCCACGCAGCCATGGAGCTCACTGAGTGATTTTGGGCCAATCACACTGCCTCTCAGCCTTTCCTGCCTCACAGGGTTGTTGTGAAGGATAAAATGGCAAGGAGGAGGAGGATTACTTGCAGGGGGGGGAGAAAAGAAAAGGCAAGATGTAAATGCAATAATTAATAATAAATAAATAAATAAATTAAAACAATTTATTTATTAATAAATGAAATAAATAACTGGCCACTGTGGGAACAAAATTTTGCATTAGATAAGCCTTTGGTCTGGTCCAGCATGCCTTTTCTTATACTCTTATGAATTGGTTTCTTGTTATATAAGGACATGGGGAGAGGCCCATGGTCAGTGAATTTGAATGTACAGTTTATCAGGGGTTTCATGGTTATCTTTTTAAATATACAAGCGTAAAATGCATAAGCTGCCAACTTGATGGCCTAACAGCAGGAAGGACATCTGGGATCCAGGTGGCAAAGAAGGAGGTGAAACCCAACATGGACATGAAGGTGGGGGCTGGAGTTGTTGTTGTTGTTGTTATTATTATTTACACCCCACCTTGCCTTTTTTCCTCTTTCAAGGAACCCAAGGTGGCTTACATAGTCTTCCTCCTCCCCATTTTATCCTCACAACAACAACCCTGTGAGGTAGGCTAGGCTGAGAGTCAGTGACTGGTCCAAAGTCACCCAGTGAGTTTCATGGCCGAGCGGGGACTAGAACCCGGATCTCCCGAGTCCCAGTCCAACACCCTCACCACTACGCCACACTGGCTCTCCAGAGTTAGATCTGCCTCTGTGCTTTATCATGAGAAATAAATGGACCCCCAGCCCAGTACAGAGGTTGTATACCCCTGGAAAATGCTGGAGGGGGGGAAATAACAGAGAAAGGAGGACTTCAGTGGCCAGAGGCTTCTGCCTGGCTGCTGTTTAAGCATAACACTGGGCCAGCCTTGGTCTGAGTTGACAATGCACTTCTCATGTTATGATCACATGTAGGAAGGGGGGGAAACAAAGTCACCTTTGATGTTCTCTTCCAGTCCCCTAGTGCTGTCTTGCTCTATTATTCGTTATGAATGTATTTATGCATTTTATTCTTTCAGTCTATGTCCCGCTTGCTCTCCATAGAGCAACAATGTCTTGGCATCTCGCCTTTACAGCAGACGTCTCTCCCTCTTTCCTGGGCAACTTCCTGGCATGTCTCTGCAGCGGAGGCTGGCGGCTCCAATGGCAGCAGGGCTGCGTATCCACTCCGGATCTTAGCCTGAACTTTAAAGGAGCTATCTAGAATCATAGAATCATAGAAAAGTAGAGTTGGAAGGGGCCTACAAGACCATCGAGTCCAACCCCCTGCTCAGTGCAGGAATCCAGGTCAAAGCATCCCTGACAGATGGCCATCCAGCCGCACCTTGAATGCCTCCAGAGTGGGAGAGCCCGCCACCTCCCTAGGTAGTTGGTTCCATTGTCTTATTGCTCTGACAGTCAGGAAATTTTTCCTGATGTTTAGGTGGAATCTAGGTTCCTGTAACTTGAGCCCATTATTCCGTGTCCTGCAAACTGGGATGATCAAGAAGAGATCCTGGCCCTCCTCTGTGTGACATCCCTTCAAGTACTGGAAGAGTGCGATCATATCTCCCCTCAGTCTCCTCTTCTGAAGGCTAAACATGCCCAGTTCTTTCAGTCTCTCCTCATAGGGCCTTGTTTCCAGTCCCTTTATCATCCTTGTTGCCCTCCTCTGAACCCTCTCCAGTTTGTCTATGTCCTTCTTAAAGTGTGGTGCCCAGAACTGGACGCAGTACTCAAGATGAGGCCTAACCAGTGCCGAGTAAAGGGGAATTATCACTTCCCGCGATTTGGAAGTTATACTTCTATTAATGCAGCCCAAAATAGCATTTGCCTTATTTGCAGCCACATCGCATTGCTGGCTCATATTCAGTTTGTGATCTACCACAATTCCAAGATCCTTCTCACTTGTAGTATTGTTGAGCCAAGTGTCCCCCATTCTGTAACTGTGCATTTGGTTTCCTCTCCCTAGGTGCAACACTTGGCATTTATCCCTATTAAATTTCATTCTGTTATTTTCGGCCCAGCGCTCCAACCTATCGAGGTCACTTTGAATTTTGTTTATGTCTTCCAGAGAATTAGCTGTTCCACCCAACTTGGTGTCATCTGCAAATTTGATAAGCATTCCCTGTACCTCCTCATCCAAGTCATTAATAAAACGAAGAGCACTGGGCCCAGGACTGAGCCCTGTGGTACCCCGCTCATTACCTCTCCCCAGTTTGAGAAGGAACCATTGATAAGCACTCTTTGAGTCCGATTCTGTAGCCAATTGTGGATCCACCTGATAGTTGTTCCATCTAGCCCACTTTTAGCTAGCTTGCTAATCAGGATATCATGAGGCACTTTGTCGAAAGCTTTGCTGAAGTCCAGATATATGATGTCCACAGCATTCCCACAGTCCACAAGGGAGGTTACCCGATCAAAAAATGAGGTCAGATTAGTCTGGCAGGATTTGTTCTTGACAAATCCATGCTGGCTTCTAGTAATCACTGCATTGTTTTCAAGGTGCTTGCAGACTGACTTCTTTATAATCTGCTCAAAAATTTTCCCCGGGATTGATGTCAGACTGACTGGCCTATAGTTCCCAGGTTCTTCCTTCTTGCCCTTTTTGAAGATGGGAACAACATTTGCCCTCCTCCAGTCGTCTGGCACTTCACCTGTCCTCCATGATTTCTCAAAGATAATAGACAGTGGTTCTGAGAGTTCTTCTGCCAGTTCCTTTATTACTCTAGGATGCAGCTCATCAGGCCCTGGAGATTTAAACTCGTTCAGAGTAATCAGGTGCTCCTTGACCATTTGCCTATCAATCTCAAGCTGCAATCCTGCCCCTACAGTCTGCACTTCAGGTTTGCCAGGGGGGTCATAGACCCTCTTTTGGGAGAAGACCGAGCCGAAGTAGGAATTGAACACTTCTGCCTTTTCTTTGTCTTCTGTTATCAATTTGCCATCCTCATCGCGTAGTTGACCACCAGTTCTTTCCTCTGTCTTTTACTGTGCATGTATCTGAAGAAAGCTTTCTTGTTGTGTTTAGCATCCCTCGCTAACCTTAGCTCATTCTCAGCTTTAGCCTTCCTGACACTATTCCTGCAGTTCTGTGCTGCTGCCTGCCTGTACTCTTCCCTTTGTGGTGCCTGTGGTGGCATCTGTGGGGCTGAACCCTATCCCCCAAATAGGCACCCTGGATAGCTCCTGAAAAAGTTCAGACTAACACCCGGAGTGGATACACAGCCCTGCTGCCATCGGAGCCATCAGCCTCTGCTGCGCGTGTGGCGTGTGCTTGCTGCAGCCGGTGCAGCCTCCGCTTGAAATGCGACTAGCGCTTGGGTTGGGTTAATGTTTGGACTGAGTTGGGTTCCATTACCCTCGAAGGAGGCGAGAAAGATTCAGGCTAGGATAGCAATGCGGAGAATCTCACGTTACCACTATCTTCCCCATCCCTGGGTTAGAGATAAAGAAACCTCCGCAGTTTTCCAGGGCTGACTGTCAGTTAACCTTTACTTAACCTTTACTAGCACCACAATCGCCCTCCCTCTCCCCCCCCACCCTCTTAAACATAACCCTTGACGGTGTGGCAAGCCATGAGCGGGATAAATGGGTCCCGGCTATAGGGGGGGAAACATTATATGTGTGGGTGGTATATGTGTTTTTTCTTTTTTTTTTGTATTTGTATAGGTAGTTGTTTGTTTAAGTTTTTGGTTATTTGTAGTATAATTTGGATGTTTATGTATTTTGTAGTTTATATGTTATTAATTATTATTTTTCCTTTTCTTTTTATGTATGTTATGTATTTGTATTTTATATATTGTTCGGAAAAAATTTAAAGAAAAAAATATATTTAAAAAAAAAAAAAAAAAACATAAGCCACATTGGCAGAAAGGATTGCAGTGGCAACCCGTAATCTTAAAACACAAATCTGCGCCACGGAGCCCGGGTTCCTAGTCCCTCGCACACTGGGGAAATGAATCCTGACAGTGAATTCCCCCACCACGTTAATGACTGCTGCACCCGCCACGCCACGCAGAGCGTGTTTCCATTTCCCTCGAGAAGGCCAGCACGCAGCGATTAATTGAGTTCTGCTTTTTTTCCACCCTCCTCCTGTGGGCCTTAACTTTTAACTCTTGGGCTTCGCACTTAGAAGTGTCTCTCTCCGTGTGTGGGCGTCTTGTATTATCAAGGAGGCGAAAGGGAGAACAATAGAAGCTTGTTCTATTATTAGGATTTGGGTTTTTTTTTTCTTGTAAGGAAACCTTGGCTGATTTCCCATGAAAAAGCAGTTGTCGTGAGTTCAGCGCTGTGGCAGTCTCATCTTGTTGGGTCTTCGTTTGAGATGAAATGAAATTTAGGGATGTGCGCGGAGCTCAGTTGGGGGGGTGGAAGTCTCTGGAAAACTCGCCGGGCTCATCCCCCCCGAGCTCCGCTCGCCCTACCTGCTTGCCCAGCTCGGCTCATGTTCTCGCGAGCCAAGCTGGGAAAAGTGACTTCCGGGTTCCGTCGCTACGTTATTTACATAGAAAATGGCATAAGATACGTTAAAAATGGCTGCAATTTGCGCAAATTGCGGCCTAATTTGTGCAAATTGTGGCCATTTTTAATGTATTTTATGCTATTTTCTATGTAAACAACATAGCAGCGGGGACCCGGATTACTGCAATGCGCTCTATGTGGGGCTGCCCTTAAGGCTGCTCCAGAAGCTGGAGCTAGTGCAGAATGCAGCAGCTCGGCTGTTGTCAGCAGCTGCCCCTTTTCAGCATACAACTCCTTTGCTGAAGGAACTGCACTGGCTGCCTATTTGCTACTGAGCCAGATTTAAGATTCTGGTACTAGTGTACAAACCCCTGGACAACTTGGGACCAGGATACCTGAGAGAGCACCTCCTCCCTTACCAACCTGCCTGGTCACTGAGGTCATCGGAGGACATTCTCCTGGTGGTTCCACATGGACCTATGGCCCAACTGGAGTCCACCAGGAGAAGAGCCTTCAGTGTGGCGGCTCCATTTCTGTGGAACTCCCCGCCTCTGGAGGTCAGGCAGGCTCTGACACCGTGTTGCTTTTGGTGCCTGCTGAAGACCTCTTTGTTCCCAGAAGCCTTCTCTGCTGTCCAACCACCATTTTAATGTTACCTTGTTTTCAGCCTATTGTTTTTTGTTTCTTTTATCCAGTTTTTCTCTTTTTTATTGTTCACCGCTCCGGAATCTACTTAGATATGGAGCAGTATACAAATACTGTAAATGATTCTGAATAATGAATGAATAAAATGTCATCGTCTTTTTTAAAAAAATAAGAAGCAACACACAGCTACCACTCTTGAAACTGAGGATTGTGATCGGATTCGGAATCATTTCCTTTTGTTTGTCCCCAACATTTGGTGATCAGAGATAAACCGCATCTGAACACAGAGCTTGTAATCTTAGCTAGTAGGGTGGAAATGCCTATGAATAAACTTATATCTTCCATTTGATTTGTTTTTAAAGCTATCCATGAGAGCCTAAGGAAATCTGCAGGAACACAAGCATGCATTCCTTTCTGTACTTCCCTTCCCAACTCTGTTGCTGTCGTTTTCCGGGGACTGTTGGTTCTTTCCCTTACTCACTTACTTTCTCCCCTTTTAACAAATTGCTTTAATATTTGAATGAGATTGGGGTTTTTGTTTTGTTTTTTCTTGTAAGCACTGTGACTGCTGAGTGTATTATTATGTTTTGTAAAGCGTCCGGAGCATCAGTTGGGAGCAGGGGCAGGCCAGGGGGTAACATATAATTAAATTTTTTATTTGTTGTCCCCTGCAGCTTGTGCTGCAGAACACAGCAGCCAAATGAAGGAAAGCGCGGCTCGTAAATGAAGATCTACGGTACTCTGTATTTGGGTCAGAGCAGGGAGATAAAAGCATTGGGCTGTTCCCCTCCTCCCCTTGCTGTTTCAACTAGATTCTAATAAACCTGTTGAGGTTCTAAATTATTGTAAGCAGCTGCATTAACTCCGGGTGGGCAAACATGTCCTCACAGTATTTGAAAGGCTTGTGTGTGTGTGTGTGTGTGTGTGTGTTCCTTTAATGAAGACAAGGGGTGCTTTGATCACTGAGTTGACTTTCTAGGTTAACTGTCAAATCGCCCCCTGCCATTACCTGTGCAAAGTCACTCTCACCTATAGTGGAGAGCTAAGTGAAAGCTAGCTGACTGCAACTTGACTGAACTGACAATTACTTGTAATTGTTTAGTGGAAAAGAGGACAGGGTCCTTTGCGATGGAGTGACCAGCATATCTTCTGGGCAGAAGATGAACACACCCCAGTCTGTTTGCTGAGTATAACCCAGGAAGGTTGGGGGGCGGGCGAATAACACAAAGTACCAGCAACAAGTTGATCTTGCTGCCTGTTTGGGATCAGGGAGAAATCCATTTGGTTCACATTTCCTGTTTCACACTTTTGAACAAATGTGCCAGAGAGGTGTGAGAGATCCTTGCAGCGGCTGCCCAAGTATCATTCAATCTAGTTCGATTTTCCTTCTCCCCCTTCACAGACCTGACACGCGATACACAATTGAGCTGCGAATCAGAAAGATCTTTTGCTCGAGGCTGGAGAGATAGCTCCCTTCTAACTCTGAATATTATAAACCCCAGCTAGCTCCCCATGTCCTTCAGCAAGAAGTTCTCACACAAAGAAATGTAGCAACAGTGATTGAAATGCAAAAACCTAATGAAAAGCCTAAGGGAGGTGGTGAGCTCTCCCAGACTGGAGGCATTCAAGGTGAAGCCGGACGGCCATCTGTCAGGAATGCTTTGACCTGGGTTCCTGCATTGAGCAGGGGGTTGGACTCGATGGCCTTATAGGCCCCTTCCAACTCTACTTTTCTATTATTCTATGATTCTAAGGCCACAGATGCTGTACGCTAAAGTATTTTCCCCCCATCTCTCCTCTCCTCTCTTCATTGGATCTTGCCTCAAGGAGATGGATCATAAATACCTTTGCTTTGTATTTGTGTGGTTCCCAGTACCATGTGAAATACTCCTTAACTACTCCTTCCCCATGGGAAATATTGTAACATAATAAATGACTCTGAAATATATAAGGGTGGATAGTTATATAGTTGCAAATAATGGATAAGTTGAATTTGGATACCTGTGTCTATCATTCACAGCTTGCCTTGGTCAATTGCCTTTGAATTCACTTGCAGAGAAAATTGCAAAAGAAGAGAAGAAAAAAGGAGATGTTGTTCTCACAAAGCAATAATATTTGGTCACACTAAGTATGTATTTGCTAACCCAGCCCCCAAGAAAAGTTCACTTGTTTCTTACTGCATATTTGGGTTTTCTCCCTTACAGATTATTTTCCGGAAAATCAGTGATGTCAAAAAAGAAGAGGAGGAGCGTTTGCGGCAGAAGAATGAAGTGACTTTGAGCATCCCCGTGGACCACCCCGTAAGAAAACTCTTCCAGAAATTCAAGCAGCAGAAGGAAATGCGGAACCAAGGCTCTACAATCATTGACCCGGAGAGGAACACCCTCCAGGTGGAGACCCGGACCATGCAAAATGGTGCCGCCATCACTGGCACAAGTGTGGTCACCGTGTCTCAGATCACACCCATCCAGACATCACTGTCCTACGTGAAGACCACTGAGGCCATCAAACAGAACAACAGGGATGCCATGGAGCTCAAACCAAATGGAAATAGTGATCAAAAATGCCCCAAGGTTACCAGTCCTGTGAGGATGAAAAACGGGAATGGGAAAGGCTGGCTTCGACTAAAGAACAACATGGCAAGCCAAGAAGAGAAAAAGGAAGACTGGAATAATGTCACAAAGGCGGAGTCCATGGGTTTATTGTCCGATGATCCCAAGAGTGTCGACTCGGAGAATGGCGTAACTAAAAACCCGCTGAGGAAAACGGACTCTTGCGACAGTGGGATAACTAAAAGTGACCTTCGTTTGGACAAAGCTGGTGAGAACCGCAGCCCCTTGGAACACAGCCCTATCCAAGCGGATGCAAAACACCCCTTTTACCCTATCCCTGAACAGGCCTTACAGACTAGCCTCCAGGAGGTCAAACACGAACTCAGAGAAGATATCCAGCTGCTAAGCAGCAGAATGGCCATCCTGGAGAAGCAAGTGACAGAGATTTTAAAAATATTGTCTGAAAAGAACACCTCGCAGACACCTTCTCCAAAAGCCCATTTACCTCCTCAGCTACCGTCCCAAATACCTTGTCAGGATATTTTTAGTGTTTCAAGACCAGTGTCACCTGAATCAGAAAAAGATGAAATCCACTTTTAATATATGCCTATTTTTCTTCTTCTTTGTATACTAAGCGTATACTGTGAAATGGGCATGCACACACACACAGACATACACCCGTGTATATATGTATGTGTGTATGTGTATATAATATATAAAGTAAATTATATATATATATAAAAATAACATATATATTTTCACTTGCATTCAATATGACTTGAACACACAAAAAATGGATTTTGATATGTAAATATTGCATGTCCAGCTGGATCCTGGCCTGCCAAAGAAAACAGTTATTAACATAGATATTGCTTGTATAATATGCAGTTGACTGCATGCACACTTTCAATTTATTTATAATCTCTATTATGAAATAAAAGGATGATTTTTGTTTAAAAAGAGAGAGAGAGAGAGAGAGAGAGAGGGAGAAGGCAACGTGCTATTTAAAAATAATAATAATCAGGGACCCAGATTGTATTCTTCTTAGCCTTTTCATGAACTGAGTTTTCCATTTTTTTCTAATCATCTTCATCAGCATCATCTATATGCCAGGTATGGGGAAACAATTTTGATTGGTACAATCTAATACCATATTGATTAACCAAAGGGCTAGACATTTTAGGCATTCTTTCCATATACATATATGTGGAATATCAAGAATAGAAAACAAATAATTCCTGGGTTTTGTTACTTTGTCACGCTCCGACAGGACCAGCAATCTGAAAAGGGAGGCAGGGTGGTTCTCTTTCTGTCCTGTGGGGCAAAGTAAATGGACTACATTCTTGGGAATAACTGGGGGTGTATCCTCGCCCTAGACATTACTGTTAGGGCCCCACTGCATATATCAGTCCTCCTTTCCTGCCTCTCATAATGATAGACATTTTGCTAATGGTATATTAGCTGGGCTTGCTGTATTGAAGTCAGCTGTGGACTGAATCATGCCGATGTTTTCCCCATGGCTGCATTATTCTCTTCCATTGATTTAAATAACAGATGCTCAGAAAGTGTCCATGCTCTTCATTTGGCCTTCTTTTATAGTATAAGAAATATTTGCCTGTGTGTGTATGTATGTCCCTGTGTGATGTGTGTGTGTGTGTGTCCCTCTTTTTTAAAGTTTGATTAAGAAGTAAGGAAGGGAACGCTGGAAATTAATATTGGCAATTTTCTCTGCGTGGGTGATATTCATCTTTCTGATCTTTAATATACAGAAGGAGAAATAATAATAGGCCCTTATCCATACCTTTCCTATATATTTTATGTAAGGAACTCGCACAAGTCGCCAGTATGCTTTTGAAACGGTCTTACATTTCTCAAAATCATGATGGGAGCGGGAGCAGGTTTTCTCCTCAAAGCTGTTTATGCACCATTGTTTGAATGACGTTGAACAGAGCCATATTGCGATACCTGGCCCAGGTGTATCTGGGTCACTTCATTGCTAAGATCCAGCAATCAAATTTCTACAGCCGGATCTGCGGTACCAAGTGGGTAGAAGCTTGCAGTGAGGGGAAAGAAAGCTTTATTGTGCAATGGGGTATCACATAGGGTGGGCAAGAATCCTCTTTTAGAGAAGACAGCCCTCTGTTTGAAGAGCTGCCGGAGCGGAGCTGTCCTCGATTTGGAGGTCTGTCTTGACCAATTCAAGTACAGGCAATCCCCGAGTTAAGAACGTCTGACTTACAGACAACCCATACTTAAGAACGGACTTCTGGGTTCCCCGGCGCTATGTCATCTACATAGAGTACATAGCATAGTATAATACACAATTTGTGTAATTTACGTAATTTGCATAAATGCTGATTTTAACATATAGAACGCTATGCTGTTCCGACTTACATACAAATTCGACTTAAATACATTCTTAAGAATGGAACTCATTCGTAATCGTAACCTGGGGACTGCCTGTATAAAGATAAAGAACCATAAGAACCATCGCCCATCTACACTTAGTACCTGGACAGCAGACTGAACAGGCAGGAACACAGGTCACGTGGTCATAGTGTGGGTGATCCGCCCACCACCTGACTCGCTGGGCGCTCAGCAAGCGCTGCCTCTGTGCCCGCTGAGCCGAACCAAAAGCAAGCGGCCAAGCGCCACCTAAGCCGCTTGGTGGACTTCCGGGTTCCTGGTGGTACGCTTTTTACATAGAAAATGGCATGAGATGTGGTAAAAGCGGCCTCAATTTGCATAACTGGCACAAATTGCAGCCATTTTTGGCATGTCTTATGCCATTTTCTACTAAAAAAGCGTACCACCGGGAACCCGGAAGTCGCTTCCCTAGCTCGGCTTGGGAGAACGCAAGTCGAGCCGGGGAACGAGGGGATGGAGTTTGAGGGGTCGAGCCCGATGAGTTCGCCACCCTGCAAACGAAATCAAATCAAATCAAATTTTATTTGCACCTAGCCATTGGCCATTGCAATTTAAAACAATTACAAATAAAATATAACACAGTAGATATTCAATGTTCAGAGTAAAACAAATGCTTGCATAAACTCAGTATTGCAACCAAAATCCTTGATTTTACCTAAAATTCTATCTAAAATTGCCTGAACAAAATCCTCACACATCCCTACCTGGTCACAGCCTTCCACAGTACGGTGAGATGGTCTTGGCTCAACAATCGCACAACCTTTCCATTCAACTGGATACCACACACACACACATTAAGAGCAGGTGTCATGTAATGGTTAAGAGAACTGTGAGTCAGGAAGTTTCTCTGTTATGTTCTCACCAGTTGGCCATTGGCAAGCCATCGTCTGCCATCAAGGGGTTATATTATTGGCCTACCTGTAAGGGCTGTTGTAAGGATTACAAGATTGTTTATATGAAGCACTTCAAAACCTTAGCCAGTGCTACATAAATCCTAAATATTATTATAATTTTTGGACAACGAATTCACAGTTCTTACTTGTTTCATGGGGACCTAGTTCTTCCTTAGTCCCCTCGTTGCAAGGACATCATGATTTCTGACCACACAAAGCACAGTATTTTGTTCCAGGGATACAAAATGCCATTCTTTCTCCAGATAGTTGCTCTTGAGATTGGCACATGAAATGTGATTGCACAAGTGTCACCTTTCATTCATGAGCTGAGAGGGTGTGTTTTGTTGTTGTTTCACAACTTGCCCAAGTATTTGACAAAAGGCTCCAACTTTGTGGAAAGGTAAGTTTCCATGGGAAAATCAAAACCCGTGGGAAAAAATCAGCTCAGGTCTAATTCAGACTGATCTGTAGGTAGGATGTGGGATAAATTTCAATGTGCATGTACTTGATTTTGCACTTTTGAACCAATACTCAAACCAAAACTCAGTTATTGTTTGAAATTTGCACTTTTCTGGGTTCTGCAACGGAGCTCGCCAATCAAATAATGCATACAAAAATGTGTATATTAGTGAAAATTGTGTTCAAAGATGCAGTATAGTAGGGAAACTGCTTGCAAAGAAGTGTATATTAGGCAAAATTGCGTACGAACAAGCATGAATTAGGAGAAAACCATGCAGAAATGCATACAAATTTTCATGAAAACATGTTAATGTCAGATTGGAAAAATGCTCAAAATTTGGGATGAACCGAATTTAAGATTGGAAAAATTAGAAATGGAGAGAAACTGAAATTGACAAATTCATACATCACTACCAGTAAACAACCAGTAAACATCTTGAGTATATGTGTCATGGACTCTCTGCTCCATAAGTGGAAGGGAAAACAGGAAAAATAGTGTAGCCCACTCCTTCTTGCCCTTCCCTTCTTGTGGCCTTGTCCACTGTCACCAGGTGGAAATCTATTTTTTCTCTGGCTGCCTCCACCAAACCAGCCTTAGAACTCTTTGGGTCTCATGTATCTACACTCTGTACTGTGCGGGTTGGGTATTAGGCATGCAGTGGGTAACACAAAAGTAAAGAGTTTCAAACAACAAAGTTTATTAGTTTACCGAAGAAAGATGTTAATAGGAAAAAGTTTTAAAATCTGAACGAACACACACACACAACACACACAAAAACATGAGTGATAGGGTAATAAAATAATCAAGGATAAATGCATCCTGCTAACTTAAGTGTCCCTTTTTTTTAATACAAGTCCCTTGTCCAAGCAATATGTTGATGTCAGATCAGAAGTTCAGCTCTCTCTCAACCAGTTCTCCAGTTCCAGCAGCTCTGACTCTTTCTTTCCTCTAGGACTCTGGGCTTCTTTCCTTTCCTTCTCTCTTCTTCAATCTCTGATTCTGCCTTAGGCTTTCTATCTTAAAATTAGTTATTTTCCCTCCCCAACTCCAGCCAATCAGGGTAGTTTCTTTTTCACCTGTGCCCTGTATTCTTTCTCCTAAGCTCTTCCGCCGACCCTCAGTGAGTTGAGCCTCCTGCAAACCTTCTTCCTTCTTCTTTCTCTGCAGACATCCTGGCTCCTCTAAACCTTTGACTTGAGCTGCCTGCAAACCTTTGGCTTCCTGAGAAGACATCCAGTCTCCTTTAATTTAACATTTGGCTGAAATTGATCAACACACACACACACACACACCTATGTAGTGTTTCTTTTTCCAGCAAGCGTTCTTAAGTTCTCTTGTTCTTCTTTGGACCTCAGCCTTTGCGCTAGCGTAGATTTTTTTATTGGCAGTGCAGTTAATATCATTTTGCCATATTTGGAAGGCTTTCCTTTTTTGGTCAATTATATATTTAATCTCATTATCATTTTCATCAAACCAATCCTGATGTTTCTAGCCCGAGTGCAAGGTGAAAGGGAGAAACGTGCTAAGCGAAAAGCACGTCAAATGAATCCTTTACAGGACCATCTTCCATCTGGTAACCTGTGTCCTCACTGTGGGAAGCTGTGTGGATCTAGAATTGGCCTCCACAGTCACTTACGGACCCATCGCTAGAGTCTACACAATCTTCTTTAGAATCTCCTCCATTTATCCTGGAAGACAATCTTACTCGGTCACAAGTGATCGCCTGATGATGATGATGGTGATGGTGATGCTGATGCTGCTGCTGCTGATGATGATAATGATAGCAGTGTTCTCCAACCTTGGGTCCCCAGATGTTTCTGGCCTACAACTCCCAGCATGTGAGCATGCTGGGAGTTGTAGGCCAAAAACATCTGGGGACCCAAGGTTGGAGAACACTACCCTATAGTATCCAAAAACCAAACTAAATACAAAAATGGAAGCCAATTCTGTTCTTTTGCCTATTTTCTTACTTTGTTCCCCAATGGAACAAAGGAAGCTGCCTTACGCCCGGTCAAATTATTTGTTGATCTCGCCCAGGGATGTCTACTCTGAATGGCAGCAGCTTCACAGGGTCTCAGCTAGAGGGTCTTTCATATTTATTTATTTATCTGAAGTGTTTCTCCACCACCCTTCCACCATATTCCTTTCGCAGAATTTACACGGAACTACATAATCCTTCCAACTGGACCTGGGCTCTTCTGTATAGAAAGCACAAACTCTACCACTAATCTATGGCATTCCTAGTTGTAGTTTTTAAAAAGCCTTTCCGATAGTACAGATTAGGCACAACCAGGTGGTGGCTCACATGCCAGATCTGGATCTCAAAGCAGTTGTATTATCTGACCCCTGTCAGTGCGACCAGAGATTTTTGAGTTTCGTAAAAAAAAAAATACTTGCCGACAGTTTCCTGTGCATGTTAAGAAGAAAGAAAAAAGAAAGAAAAATAATTTGAAACCACAGATCTTCTATACTTGAATGGTACATCTCTCTTGGATTTTGTATGTAACATGAATGTAATCTGTACATATTTTGTATGTAACTTTATGCCTGAGCCCGTGTGTTCCAAATAACTGTGATGGCTACATGCCATTAATTTTGTTCTGGTGCCTCTCTATACATGTGATGGTTGGTTTGTGTAGCAAAGTGCATTTCTGGTCCCTGGATCCCTGTTTGGGATCGTGGTTCATGTATTCTGGCCCTGAGCTGGTGAAGAATGAGAAAGCAAAACACACGAGTGTGACCTGCAACAAAATGTTGCAGCATCGGGATGCTCTGTTCAGGGTTCCAGCTGGCTAGTCATGTCCTGTTCCAGGGTACTCAATTCTGTTCCTCCTCTCCCCTGGTCATCTGGCCCCAGACACAGACAGCCAACATTTCCCGGACAATGAGCACTTTTAGTCTTCTTCTTTGGACTGCATGAGTGGAGCCATTCTGGCTGCATAAGGACTGGAATGCTGAGTAATGAGTTGGCAATTAGACTCATATTAGTATTCAGAAGCAGGGGGTCCATAACAAAATGTTGCAGTGTGTCCCTGATGTGTACATGCTTCCTACTTCTGCGGCTGAGGGAGGTTGAAAAGACAGAAGTCAAAGACAGGAGTCCCTACTCTTAAGGTGGGTCTTCCTCCAGACGTAAGATGTCTTTCTTTGCTTGTTTATTGAACATTTAAAAGTGCAACCAGCCAACATGCAAGTCAATGGAGCATCGAGCATCTGAGCGCTTGATTGTTGACCTGGGATGTGATTGGAGGGAGGCAATCTAAATGGCTTGACCTTTGCTGCAACTTGAGAGGTTATTGGAGGGGGATTTTGGCAGGGAATCCAAACTAGCCTCAGCCTGCAATATTAACAATGGACTGCATTGCAGGGCTGCTGTAAACTCCTCTAAGTCAGCACAACCCTCCAACCTGCAATATTTATTTATTTATTTATTTATTATATTTATACCCCGCCTTTTTTCCTGCAAGGAACCCAAGGCGGCTTGCATAATCCTCCTCCTCCATTTTATCCTCACAACAACCCTGTGAGGTAGGTTAGGCTGAGAGTCGGTGACTGGCCCAAAGTCACCCAGTGAGTTTCATGGCCGAGCAGGGACTAGAACCCGGATCTCCCGAGTCCCCAGTCCAACACTCTCACCACTACGCCACACTGGCTCTCAGTTTAATAAATATGATCCAACTAGAAGAATAGGGTTAGAACAGTGAACTGCACTGCAGGGCTGTTATATACTAGTCTCTCAGCTCAACCTGCAATGTGGGGATAAAAGCAATGGATAAAATTGCAGGGTTGTTGTGCTCTCTCAGATTCAGCTCAACCTGCAAGCAGGGGGCAGAATCCAGTGGAGTGCTTATGCAATGGCTGATTGCATTGCGCAAGCAACCCCCAGCACTTGTGCAACAGTGAGCCAGTGTGGCGTAGTGGTGAGAGTGTTGGACTGGGACTCGGGAGATTCGGGTTCTAGTCCCCGCTCGGTCATGAAACTCACTGGGTGACTTTGGGCCAGTCACTGACTCTCAGCCTAACCTACCTCACAGGGTTGTTGTGAGGATAAAATGGAGAGGAGGAGGAGGATTATGTAAGCCACCTTGGGTTCCTTGCAGGGAAAAAGGCGGGGTATAAATAAATATAATAAATAATAAAATAAATTTAGCAGTTCCCAGGGCCCACCTGAAATGCGCGGAAATGCTTGTTTCTGGAAGGAGGCAGGCCAGTGCAGCTCGCGGAATGGAACTCCGCCAACCTGGCTCCTTCCAGAAATGTGTGTTTTCTGCTCACTTTGGGGCTTCCTAAAGAGGCGCTAAATCTCCCTTGCGTAATCAGTGGGTCCCGCTTGCGCAATGCAGTTGCAGGGATCCGCTGTTCGTGGAAGGGAATAGGCAGGGTGGAAAAGAGTCGGCGAGGGTGTAAGTAGGCCCTGTTGGATTCTGCCCAGAGTCTAATACTGCCGGACAACACTGCAGGGTTGTCGTAAACCACTCAGAGCGTGACCTGCAGTATTCAGTGTCAACTATGTTGCAGAGCTCTCAGCAGCTACTGTGTCCCACCCATGGCCCCTTCCAACCTGCAACATGGAAAGTTAACTGCATTTGCTTTGGAAATTGCATTAGCAGCATTTAAGGCTGGGTGCCACAACACAAAAGGCCCTATCTCAAGTCACATACACCAGCTTGCCTTAGATTGTGCAGGGACTCTCCAAAAGGGCCTCAAATGTGGATTGTAAATACATGGGCAAGTACATGTGGAAAGACCGGTCCTCGTCATGTTCCAGTCACAAGCCATTTAGGGCTTTGAAAGTTAAACCAGCAACTTGAATTACACCTCAATATCCCATTTAAACGAATGGCTGCCATTCAGTTCTATGGTGGAGAGGGGGAGTGTTGAACTCGGAGGCGATGGTGCAGGAGAGGTGAAAACTGCCAACCGCACCTGATATAGCAGCCCGGCCACAACTGACGGATACTCTCTGAGGGTCAACTCTGTGCTCCGAGCACAAACAAAGGGTGTCTGAAGCAGAGGACTTCCTTCCATGATCGTTATGCCTGTGATCATTAGGAACGGACTCATCTGTGAATTACAGTTTCTCTCAGTATCTCGTTTTTCCAGTCTTAAATTTAGTTCATCTCAAATGTTGAGAATTTCGGGTGCGGTTTTATTTTTTGATTCCTTTCCTAATGATCCCCAACATGGAATTTGCCTTCTTCACAGCAGCCACACGCTGGGTCCACCTTTTCATCAAGCTATCCACTGCAACCCCAAGATCCCTTTCCTTGCCCCAATGTGCATCACTTTACACTTGCTTACGTTGAACTGCATTTGCCATTTTAATGCCCATTCTCCCAGTTTGGAGAGGTCCATCATTCTGCAGCAAATTGGCATCCCTTTTTGTTTTAATCACCCAAAATCATGCGGTGTCAGCAGCAACCTGACTTCTACCTCACTGCTCAGTGAGAGAGAATGTTACAGAGCAATATTAGAGATGTTTACTCTGACGGAAGCCCCCTTGTGTAACTCCCAAGTAAGTCTGCATAGAATTGCTACCGTAGCCTGGCAATACTGGGGGAAGAGAATGGGCAGTGAAGGCCAATGATGGCAGTGAAGGGAATTAATATTTTATATATATTTTAATATTTGTTCACTGCTAGTGCTATGTGGGCTGATTTCAATGAACATTCTCATTAAACCTTCCACCCTCCTCCTTCTTAATAGCCCTTCCTTAAGTACATGCCATTTCACAAAGGCTAGAGGGATAAATGATCAAGAATATGCAATGAACAGAAATGGCAAATGCTTCACAGGCAGGGTTTCTCTCGATGCCAAAACAAGTTTCATTGCATGTTGCATGCCATAAAGTGAACAGAGGAATCTGATGCCGCTCTGACATCAAGGAGAAGTACATTTCAAGGAGCTGATCCGTATCGATGGTTGGTCAGAGAAAGTTGGCAACTTCTAAAACGACAGCATATAAATAAATTAGCAAGCATCGGCTAAAGTCACAACACGAAGCCAGATATGAAGGAAAGATGCTAAGGGAGGAGTACAACAAGATATATGTAAAGCTCTTTCTTAACCTTCTCAAAATTATTTTGACTTCCCTCAACATTCTTGCAGATGTCCACACAAGTGGGACAACTTGTGTTTTTTTTTAGCCAAAATGCCACGGAAAGTCTAGTAAAAAAAATATCAGGTATTATTTCTCCAAAGTTAAGTATATGTTTCTCTCTTCACTGGGCTTGAAGCACTTCACTTTGGCTGCTTTGTGCTCCAGTTTCCTTGGTGGTCTGCAAAAGGTGCTGGTCAGCATGTTTGTAGCTACATTAGCTGTAAGAGGGCATTTTTATGGGACCAGTTTATTTTCAAGTGTTTTAATCTAAACTTCCCAGATCCATAAATCTATCACCAGACATAGCTGCTGCTCCTGCAAAATTATTATTATTATTATTATTATTATTATTATTATTACTGTATTATTATTTTGTTATATGCCTAGGCTCACTATTGTCTGCCTGTGTATTGTACTCCGCTAATTGAATCATAGGTTGCCAGCTCTGAACCCAAAGGACTAGCATGACTACTTTATTTCTTTATCTTCTTTTGAAGCAATTTGGCAAATTATCATGTATCACACAGGTAGAATTAATATCACTTTTGAGTTAGACATTCTTCGATTGCCAGTCTTTTAAAATTATTATTACACAGAGCAGAACCGTCCAGATTTAGTACCCTATTAACACCGGAGCGTTCCGTTCTACAGCACTAAGCAAAACAGCAGTTACATAACATTTGCGTGAGTAGTTAGCTCAACAGTTACACAGTACATTTTAAAGCTCCGCAGTAAAACTGGATAATGAACTTCCAAAAGAAGACTTGAGGCTGTTGGGTGATATATGAATGGCCCTAAATATGTGCAAATGAAGTGAATGCTGAAGGGGTTGTAACGGATGTTACATGAGCAGAGTCGAACCTCAATGATGCTTCTTTAAAGTCATGTGTGTACACGGGAGGTGTTGGTCGTGATCTCTCAACCTTTTGTGCCACCGAATGCAGGGGTGGGCAAGCTGTGGCCCTCAAGATGTTGTTGGGCTCTAACACCCATCAGCTCCAGCCAACATGGCCAATGGTCGGGATGATGGGAGTTGTGAGGTCCAATAACATCTTGAGGAGCATAGGTCTGCCACCTCTGGCCTAGTGGCTTCTACTAATAACAGTCTGGCCTTAGGTGTTCAGCTTTGTATTGAGTAATGGAAGGAAGACCTACTTTGGATCCTAGCCATAATATATCCTAGCAACACTGAGAGCCAGTGTGGAGTAGTGGTTAGAGTGTTGGACTGGGACTCGGGAGCTCCGGGTTCTACTCCCCACATGGCCACGAAGCTCACAGAATGACTTTGGGCCAGTCACTGACTCTCAGCCTAACTTACCTCACATGGTTGTTGTGAGGATAAAATGGAGAGGAAGAGGAGGATTATGTAAGCCGCCTTGGGTTCCTTGCAGAAAAAAAGGTGGTAGATAAATATAATAAATAAATAAATATATTCTTAGAGTAGACCTATTTGATGGGTCTATTTATTTATTTATTTATTTCATTTTTATACCGCCCAATAGCCGAAGCTCTCTGGGCGGTTTACAACAATTAACAAGACAGTCCCTGCCCGCAGGCTTACCATCTTACTTGAGATCTATTTTTATTTTCCAAGGAACCTATCTGGTTCACCCAGGATGGTGACAGTTCTGAGTTAACCGCTGGATTTCATATTTTTAAAAATGGAGGATCAGCAAGTGTCTGCTACTTCCCAGTGGTTGTAGGGGCACTGAAACCATCACTGTCGAGAACCAGTGTGTGGTGTAGTGGTTCAAGTGTCAGACTGGGACTGGGGAGACCCTAAGTATGACTAAGGGTGCAAGTATGACTATAGGGGGAAAAAGTCCTATAACTCCCCAGCACTCCCCAGCCAGAATGGCTGGCTGGGGACTGCTGGCAAATGTAGTACTTTTTTCTGTCTAAACGTGCATAGGATTGTGCCCTACGTCTGGATGATTGAGAGGGAGGGAGGGAGAGAGCCATTGATCAACACTGACTGAGTTGTGTTTTACTCTTTGTTGGACTGTGGGCAAAAGTAATCTGCAGGATAAAAACAAGGGATCTGTGAACAAGGATCCCCGTGAACAAGGATCTTTCCCACCCCATCCTGTGCTTTATCTGTCATTTTCTTAGTCTCTGTAGCCCAGTAATTGGGGGGGGGGGACACAGATACACCCATTCCTCCTAGAACTCATTGTACACTCCTTTAGCCAGAGTCTTTCCGACTGGCTTCTTCCATCAGTTGTACCTTAAATAAATGTAGTTTACCACAGTGATAACGCTCCCTTCTGCCTGCGTAATGCACAAAAAGCAGGGCCAGTGCTACAATTAGGCCAACTAGGCCGCTGCCTAGGGCGCAGGGCTAAAGGGGGCGCCAGAAATAGGGAGGGAGGGCTCACGTGGGAAGGGGGGGCGCTAAATATCTGATCTTGCCTAGGGCACCAAACTGCCTTGCACCGACCCTGACAAAAAGTTCCCCTTCATTTCCTTCGGCAGACCTCAGGCCTTTGCTTCTATCATCTACTCCCCATCTCTTTATTCCCCTCCTCTCCTCCCCAACTGCCCACACTTCCTAAACCAGTGTTCTCCAACCTTGGGTCCTCAGATGTTTTTGGCCTACAACTCCCAGCATGCCCCAGCCAGCTACGCTGGCTGGGGCATGCTGAGAGTTGTAGGCCAAACACATCTGGGGACCCAAGGTTGGAGAACACTGTCCTAAACTGAAGAAGCTCCATGGGAGATTTACCTCAGAAGAACATAAGAAGAGCCCCGCTGGATTCTGACCAAGGGTCCATCTAGTCCAGCATTCTGCTCACACAGTGACCAGCCAGCCGCCCGCGGGAAGCCCACAAGGAGGACACAAGTGCAACAGCACCCTCCCGCCCATGTTCCCCAGCAACTGTCTCTGGAATACTTAGGCATCCTGCCTCTGATACTGGAGGAAGCATATAGCCCATCAGGACTAGTAGCCATTGATAGCCTTCTCCTCCTCCAAGAATTTGTCCAATCCCCTTTCAAAGCCCTCCAAATTGGTGGCCCTCACTACGATCTTCTGGAAGTGGATTCCACATTTAAACAAGCGCTGTGTGAAGAAGTCTTTCCAACTGGCTTTTCTGCCCGTTGTGCCTTAAATAAACGTAGTCTACCCCGATAATGAATCTCCCTTCAGCCTGTCTAACGCACACAAAGTTCCCCTTCATTTCCTTCGGCAAAGTTCGGAACTTCACTCATGTCGTTTCCCCCCTCTCTTCCCCCCCCCCCATTAGATAAGGGTGGCTTCTCCTACTGCCTCTTCTCAGCTGCTTTACATTTTCACCCAAGCTCTAGATTTCTCTCTGGTGAGATTTTGCAACCCCACCTCTCACCTCACTCAATGGCAAGAACCGCATCCACCAGGATAAGGCAATTGTGATTGGGGGTGATGCATCTTTGAGCCTTCTCTGAAGCTAGGAAGCTGTCTTCGCAGCTGCTTCATATTCCAGACCACCAGATGTACTTATTCCATCTTTCTTTCCTTCAATATGCTCTGCCCCCCCCTCCTACTTGGTGCATCAAGCTCACGGATGGAGAACCTTTGTCAACAGGCCTAATTACCCACAGAAAAAAGCATTGGGCAGATGAAGTCACCAGGGGCGGTGCTAGGTACTGAAAAGATCCGGGCTCAGGCTCACAGGACAACAAAAATGCACAAGTTTGCATATGCTAGTTTACATAAACTCTAAAGTGTGTGTGTGTGTGTGTGTGTGTCTTTAAAGGACCTTGTCTCCTAAGCTCATGTAAAAAGAGATCTGTGGACAGGGGAGAGGAGGACATTTGATTTCAGAAAGGAGAAGAAAACACCCTCCGGCAGAAAGATTCAAGGCAAGCAGCAGGAGAAGCACATGTGGGCATTAAGCCCGCTAATCCAGGGGGGTCAGATGCAAGAGAGATCATCGGGGGCCCTGTCCCTTTATTTCAGCAAGTGCCCCTGGACAGCAGGGTGGTGCGGAAGATGGCCTGCCAGAGATTTGGGGCTCCAAATGAAAGATTTGGGGCTCCAGCCCTAGTGGGCCACCCCCTGACACCACCTCTGGAAGCCACCCTGGCTGATGCACCAAGGCTGGGGTGGTTGTCTGATCTCGGGACCCTCCGAGGATCCAGTGCCCTGCCGGGCTGTTGCCAGCAGGGCAGGAGGAGGATGGACGTGATTTTCACCTCTCCAATCCATCCTCCTGTTTATATTTGAGCCCATCTTAAGGAGGCACACGGGTGCGGGCTGGGCTGGGGCTGGAGAGTCCATTTCCCAGTCTCTCCCCTCCCACTAGAAACCCCCTTTGGCCTCCCTCTGAGGCTGCATTTGTGACCTCGGGGAGCAGCCGGTACGGTTCTTTCCATGGCAGCTGCAAGGGGGCACGGGTGGGGGATCAGGTTAGGGCCCCTCTCCCGGGCTCGTAGCAGTGTCTATGTTCTTGGGAGGGGGGACTCTGCACAATCCTATCTGGGATGCTCTCTCGGGGTCTATTGGAATGCTCTCTATATCTTTTTTTAATTTATTAACTGTATTCATATAGCCACCCCATAACAGAAGTTCTCTGGGCAGCACGCAAAACAGATACATTAAATTATATTAAAAATATTTGTAACTAAGAATTAGTGTGTGAGTTTGCTTTTCCCCCTCCTCTTTCCCAACCTCCCCCCCCCCTTCATGCCATGTCTTTTCGATTGTATGTCTGTGGCAGGGACTGTCCAATATTATTGATCTTCGTACGCTGCTCTGGAAGCTTTTTTTTTTCAGCTGAAGAATGGGTAAAAAAAATGCTTTTAAATTAATAAATATATGAATGTACGTTAGAGACTGCTTTGTCCCCTCTCATGAGAATGTCTAAGATCATCCAAAGACCTGTTCACCGGCTTGTCGAAGATCACCCGCCTGACATGTTGACTGTACAACTAGGTAGGACATACAAGTGTACATAAAGTGTGCATAAGGAGAATGGGTTGTGTACTCCTGTATGTATCCTTGTGCATCCCTACCACAGGGCTGATCCACTCCCTTCATTAGATAGATCAGGGGCGGACAACCTGCCCTGCTGGCAACAGCCCGGCAGGGCACTGGATCCTCGGAGGGCCCTGAGATCAGAGGCTGCCATCGAACAAGGTCACAACCCATAGGATTGCACCCATAATGATCATGTAAGTGTTCTTTCCGGCAGGGGAGCAGAGAATCAATCTCCCTGCAGCCCGCTCCTTCTCTGACTGGTCTTCACCTTGCCATGCTGCCTTAGGCATGTTTTATGGAAAGGCAGGGTATAAATATAGTAAAGTTAAAAAAAAAAAAAATAGTGTCCCTTGATCCGCTGGCTGATGGCAGAGGCCAGAGTGTGGCGTTCTTCAGTTCTGCAGTCCCAGGGCAGTTGGAGCTGTTAAATATATCATGTTTATATTTCGGGAACTAGAGATTTCTCCTGGTGAAAAACTAAACCCAGAGTGCCCCCTTTTAGACAATATGTTGACTTGCCTTGTGAAAATCTTCACCTATTCCTTTACCTTGCCCTTGCTTGCTCTCACTTCCCCTTGCCTTCACTTGCTCCGAGTTACGTCATCACAGAGCTGTCATGGCACCCTGTGCGTCGCGCGTGCTCCCTGATCGGAAATGAGATCTGCCGTAGACCTAATCCAAGAAGCGGAAAGAAAGAGCAGCCAGTGGGAAGCGAGCGGCACCAGATGACCTGCAGCCGGGCAGAGGCACTGAATAGGATTGGTAGGGTGGCTTCAGAGTGTGTCAGGGGAAAGTGAATATTCACGCAGCTGAACTGTCTTTTCAGGAAATCTTTCCACCCACCAAATGAGCTATGCTTGACCTGAAAGTCAAAACTGGACAATATTTTTTTTTTGGCACAGCCTTCGTGGCAAGCATCAGCATGCTAAGTTCTCAGACCATTCACTTTCGTAGCCGACACCGTTCCAATCTCAGTGGCAGTACTTAGGGACACGGGGGCGCAAAGTGCCATTCAGCAGTAAATTCAATTTATTGAATGGGGCGATGCGGTGGTTGGCAATCGGGAGCGCTTTAGCGCGGTTAAAAATATCCACTCCCTGGGAGTTTTGGCCAGGCACCAGTAAGACAATAAAGATTTATCTGCAAATCCGTCATCCCTGGCAGGGCCGTTAGGCATGCAAAGCGAGGGGATTTATCGATTGCTACGGAATAGCTTACTTAACGCTAAAACGCAAAAAAAAAGTGGCTTTGTGAGACGTACAGTTCCCTCCCTCCTCCTTCCAGTAAAACAGCTGCAGAGCAGCTCGGCATTGATTATCGTAGCGAGCGGGGCAAAGGAAGCTTGTAATCCATCAGCAAGCAAATGGGGAATGCACTCTAACACTTGTACACAGTGCACTTCTTTTCCTAAGGACGAGAAGAACGTCTTCCCCTCACTGTCAATTTGCTATGCTTAGAGGCAGAGTGGCACACCGAGTTTACATCTCTCGTTATAACCCAGCCCTGTACAAGTGGAAGTGGAGACCCACACAGCAGTGCATCACGTGGCCTGCTAGGTGCTTGGACCCCTTCCCCCTCCCACCCATTTTCGCAGTCCCGGGTCAGCAGTGAAAACAGGATGTTTGTTGAGCTGGCATGTCACAGGCAATGGGAGGGGGCGACCCTAGGGGAGGGGCCACAGTCGTGACTCCCTTGTCCAGTGCTTTTTTTCTGGAGAAAAAGGTACCGGAACTCTTGGATTACATTTCCTCGGGAGTAGATGGCGATTAAATTGTAATGCAATTAATAGAAGAAAAGGTGCTGGAACTCAGTTCCGGTGAGTTCCACCAGAAAAAAAGCCCTGCCCTTGTCACAACAGCTTCACTGGCTACCATTATGTGAGGAACCCATTCGGGGGGTGGGTGGAAATCCATTGGATTTCCTCAGTTTGCCCCCCCCCCCCAGATTCCGGTTCACTGCCCACACACTGGTGCCAATTCACTGCAGTGCGAGTCGATCCAGCTTGTGAACCACTTTTTTTTTTTTTCAATTTGCCAATGGAATTTGCACAAAATAGCAGCCGAAAAGCACACCGGTTGGTTTCCGGGTGCCATTTTGTGCAAAACAGAGCCATTTTTGTGCAAAACGGCACCTGAAAACCACATGGCTGCAGTGCGATTTGCGTAAATCGCACAAGTCGCATTAAAACCATGTGCTTTCTTGGCACCATTTTGTGCAAGTTCCATTGGCGGGTTGAAAAAAACTCTCAAATCGCATTCTGTTGTTTTCCCCTACACACACACACACAAATCTCGACTTGGCCCACTTCTGAGCATCAGATCGGAAGCGGGCAGGAAATCCGGTGAACTCGAATGAGCCAGATTTCCATGTTTCAGTACACCCCTATAAAATGTGACCCATAGGTCAGTCTCTTTAGCCACTAGCACTACGCCAAGGAAGGGGAAGGTGTATTTCAGCATGGGGGACCAGTTTAATTTCAGAGAAGCTCTTGCCGCATTCCAGTGGCGGGGTGGATCCAAAGGCAAAGGGGGTGGAGCCAAAATACAAAAGATGCCTATATAGAGAAGCTGAAAGCTCTTACTGCCAGTAAGGTAAGCCTTAGGAGAGGCCCTTCAACCTTTGAGAATGGGGAAGGAACTGCACTAAAGTTGGTGGGAAACCACCAAATGATCAGTGGGTGGGGGAAAGGGAAAGGGGGTGGGCAGAGTGAGAGGGTGTGGCCACCTAGGGAATCCCAGAGGGCTGACATAGGACCCCAGGAGGGCCGCATGTGGCCCCCAGGCTGAGGTTCCCCACCCTTGCATTACACCATGCAAGCTCACGTGTGAAACGATAATAAAGATTAAGGCAGGTCTGGGTGTGAGTAATCGCTTCCCCTCACCACTGACCCACAGTGTGGCAGCCCCCATTATCATAAAAAAAAAAAAGTGGCCCTCAGTTCATGCCCTGGGTGAGAGAAATGTAAGGTGCCTTTGGGCAGCCAGGACACAGGAGACCAGCCGGCTGTGCAGGCACCTCCTTCGCCCTTCTTGTGACTGATTTTGAAAAATAATCTCCACGGTGCCCTTTTGGTACCAGAGGCCTCTTAAGCGGCCCTTCTCAAAGGTATGAGGAAGGCCAGGCCCGGTGTCACCACCAGGCACCTGCCAGGGACACAGCACTCCGGCAGGGCCCACTGGTGCTGATATTCGCCCTCAGCCTCCAGAGAGCCGCCATTTAAAATTTCCCACAATCACCCCAAAGCAATGCTACATCAGAGGCATTGTGGGATATTTTAAACACTGGCTCGTAGTATGCCACTGCTGCCTGCCACCCAAGTAAGCCCTCAGCTGGGGGTCCCCCGATATGAAAGTGGGCCCACCAGAGGGCACTTTGCCAAAGGTCTCCTCAAACCTGGAGTCATCCCTGTGGAAGACTAGAGGCAGTTTGACATCGTTAGCCCATGTGCACCCAAAACATTGACTTCTGTGTCGGGAGCGTCTATGGTCACATGACCATGCAAGCCAAGCTTATAAAGACATCTTGTGCCAGCTACTAATGACCACTCAGTAGTCCTATATCACAGTCCCCTCTGCAGGCTGCCTTGGCAGCAATCTGCTTTTTCCATAGCTGAGTAACAAAGAATGGTGATTGCTTGTGAGAGGGCCTGCGGTTGAGCCCACAGCTTGCCTTCCTGGATGGTGAAAGCCGGCTGTCATTCCAACAAAAGGCTAGCCCCAGGAGGAGACCCGAATGCCCCCCTCCCCTGTTTTGCTGAGATGAAAATTATAGCCTTTCAGGCAGGTTTTCATGACAAAACCCGCATGAAGCCGGCCTCCATTTTGTGCTTGGCTCTGGTACCCTTTTGGCACAGCCGTGAGGATACCAGGGCTAAGCAAGATGCCTAAATAAGGCATGTGCGTGTTTAAAAAATACACATTTTCCCCAGTACAAAATAGTTATGGCTTCTGTCAAGGTATTCTTGTTGCTGCAGGTGTGTTGTTCCAAATTTGGGCCCTGTTCCACATAATAAAACATTTTTTCAAGTGTGTGTGTGTGTGTGTGTGTGTAGTTACTGTTGGGTGTATGCCAGGGATGTTGAAGAGTCCTTGGTCTCGAGTCACGAGTCGAGTCACGAGTCTTTGGACCCGAGTCTCGAGTCTAAGTCCGAGTCCTTGGTCCAAAATGGTGACTCCCGAGTCACGAGTCACGAGTCACTCCCAAAGCTGACTCCACGAGTCCCTATTAAAATCAATGGGGTTTTTCCCCAACAAAATAAGGCTATTTCAGATGTGTGGCTTAAAAAAATTCTAGGCACAAGTATGCCTTTTTATTTCAAAACTCTGCCACTGATTTTGGCAAGAACAGACCAGGCAGACAAAACCAAAATAACCAGACAGGCAGAGGAGGCAGGGAACCCCAAAGCAGGCAGGCAGAGGCCTTTGTCTTGGACAATTCAAACTGTGGAACTGGTTAAGAAGAGATCAGGCAGGCAGAGGAGGCTGGGAACCCCAAACAGGCAGGCAGAGGCAGCCAAACCCAAAATGTCTAAAAGGTTGCATTTTAGGAAAATGATTTTTAAAAATAAGCTTGCCGTACTTCCTAAAACCTATCCATGTTGCATTTGAGGAACACGAGTCCTTGGTCTCGAGTCCTGAGTCGAGTCTCGAGTCCCATTAAAAATATTGGGACTCGAGTCTGACTCGAGTCAGAGGGGGGACTCAGTCCGGCTCACGAGTCAAGACCTCGAGTCCGAGTCCCCACCCCTGTTGTATGCATGGTAGAACTCTGTTAGGATTTCTCTGTTAACGAAGTGAGCACATCAGATTGCCCTGTGGGCCTTTAATCCCATGTTTGGTGTGTCCCAGTTTGAGGAGACAAATGACTCAGGCAGGGGCTGTAGCTTAGTGTCAAAAGGGAAAGAAGCAGGTTTATTAAGAAAGAAACATTTTGATAGAAAAGCCTCACACTTAGTTCTATCTAGCAAGCCATGTGCTCAGGATGAGCACATGGGAGGAGCAGTAGCGTGACTGCTCAGGCAGAGACCAGGAAGTCAGAGTGACCACAGAACGGAAGAGACACCCCAAGGGCATCAGTCTGCACGATAAAGGCAACAGGAAATAGAGGTCAAAAGGTCAGGAAAGATGCTATCCCAATCTGCTCTACTCCCAATGCCCCCAGTGGCCATTTGGGTGAGGTGGCTGCTGAAAGACGATGCCAAGGTCCACTTTCCAACAGTTACAGCATCTATGTGCCACCTGAATGTTCCCTGTGATAGGGGTGGGTGATCCGATGGGATCCGACCCACCTCCAGCTCAGTGGATGCCGCTGCTGCGCCCGCCAAGTCGGGCTGGAGGCTGGCGTGCGCCACACTGCTCTCTGGACTTCCAGGTTCCTGGCGGGCTGCTGTTTATGTAGAAGATGTCTTGATATGCCAAAAGCGGCCGCAATTTGCGCGCAAATTACGCAAATTGTGGCCACTTCGGGTGTATGTTAAGGCATGTTCTACGTAAACTGTGGCCCGCCAGGAACCTGGAAGTCGCTTCCCCGGTTCAGCTCGGGAGAACGCGAGTCAGTGCCAGGGAATAGGTAAGCGGGACCGAGTTCGGGGGGTTGGGCCTGGCTAGTCTACTGGATTTCCACCCCCTGAAAGAAATCCTCGCACATCTGGACTCTGGGAGGCTTACAAATAAATATGTGTGCCTTGCATTTCCATCCCAAAGTGCCCAAGGTAGCTAACAGTGGAGGAACATAGGAAGCTGCCATGAACCATTGGTCACCTGGCTCGGTATTCTCTACAGCGGGGATGCAGAACCTTAGGAACGGGGGCCAAGTCTCACCTTCTTGGGGTCCCAGTCCAGCCCTCTGTGAGTCCCCAGATGGCCACTCCCCCTTCCCATGGCTCCACCCCCTTCCCCCTGTCCACTGATCCTGTGGTGGATCCTGTGGCTTTTGCGCAGTTTCTCCTTCCTGTCTAAAAGCTTGAAATGGTTCTCCTGAGGGTTATTTATGGGGAGAGTAAAAACACTTTAAGCTAAAATATGTCGGTATTTTGGCCTGCCTCCTTTGCCTTTTGCCTTCGGCCCCACCCCATCCCTGGAATGTGGGGCCCCAAGAGCTTCTCCAAAATTGATAGATTTGTCCCTCCCTGGCTATGGCTCTTCTTCCCCATAAGACATAAGAAATCACATCAGCGGCAACCAATAAAATTACAAACAATTGAAACAATCATGTCAAACTAAGAGCAGCAGACACTGTAGCAGATAGATAAAACGCCCACAAGCAGCCAGACAGATCGAGCTGAACCTGCCAAAAAAGATGTGCCTGTAAAAAAAAATGGCGACAACAGTTTGTGTGGACCAGTGTTCTCCAACCTTGGGTCCCCAGATGTTTTTGGCCTACAACTCCCAGCATGCCCCAGCCAGCGTAGCGTAGCTGGCTGGGGCATGCTGGGAGTTGTAGGCCAAAAACATCTGGGGACTCAAGGTTGGAGAACACTGGTGTAGACCATAGTAATGCACGTTGACTGAGGGAATGCTCCTATGGCCCCAAGACATGGGGTGAGGGGCCATAGGATAGTCCAGATTCCCAGCTCTGAGATCGGAGACGGCACACCAACCCGGGATCTGGGCATCAGAGCTCCGCCTCTCCTTCCCCACCTCCCCCCAGCCACTGCAGAAAGAACCATGCCACCTGCTCTCCAAGGTCGGGGAAGGTGGTCTCAGAGAGGGGGCAAAGGGGGCGTTTTGGGGGACAGGGGGGGAGACTGCAGAGGCCAGGATGAGAGCTGTCCTGAAGACACTCCAGCCTTCTTCCCTCCCGCTCTGAAGCGCCCCAGCTAGACAGGTGAAAAAGCCCGCACAGTGAAAATACAGGGTGGGAGGAAGGGGAGGCGAAGATCTCCTCCGCTGCTCCTCCCACTCTGCATTGGAGGCCCACAAGCCTCTGAGTTCAGCGGCTTAAGGGCATCCTGATAGGATTGCGCAAAGGGGTGGGTGATCCGCCCACCACCCGACTCACGGCGCGCTCGGCAAACACTGCTGCTGCTGCGCGAGCCAAGCCAGGCCAACAGCGAGCACCAGCTAAAGTGCCAACTGAACTTCCAGGGTTCTCGGAGCTACGTTGTTTACATAGGAAATGGTGTAAGATACGTCAAAAGCGGCCGCGACTTGCGTAACTTGCACAAATTATGGTCGTTTTTAACGTATCTTACGCTATTTTCTACGTAATCAACGTAGCACCAGAACCCGGAAGTTGCTTCCCCGGCTCGGCTCACAAGAAGGCAAGTCGAGCTGGCGGAGCAGGTAGGATGAGCGGAGCTCAGGGGGTTGAGCCCAGCGAGTTCGCTGGACTTCCACCCACCCCCCCAATCAAGCTCCACATGCATCCCTAAAATTTGCACCCTGAA
Organism: Shinisaurus crocodilurus; assembly: GCA_021292165.1. Classification (NCBI taxonomy): domain Eukaryota; kingdom Metazoa; phylum Chordata; class Lepidosauria; order Squamata; family Shinisauridae; genus Shinisaurus; species Shinisaurus crocodilurus. Next base: position 42,823 of record JAHFWL010000673.1, read on the forward strand.
AGATTTATATGCTGGAATACTCACCTGTGAGAGATAATACGTCTATGTGGGGGGTGGCGGTGGGAATCAGCTAAGGGCACAATCTTATCATGTTTAAACAGAAAAATGTCCTACAACTCCCAGCATTCCCCAGCCAGCATGTCTGGCTGGGAATTGTAGGACTTTTTTCTTTCTCAACATGCACAGGTTTGTGCTCTAACACTGCGTATGGGCTTAGGCATGTTATAGTCATGCAAATCCACTAAAAGTGTAACAGAAGAGCGGCCTGTGAAAATAAGGTTGCAGCCGGCATTAAAATAGAGATGGTGGCACTTTTTGCTGCAATTTTTTTTCTGCTTCTGCCGGGGTGATCTACTGCAGAAGAAAGAGAAGAACACATCCATGACCAGGTTCAATTAAACGCATCTTTATTCCCTGAAATAATAATAATATCCACATTCATATCAGTAAGAGCAAAGAAAAGGTAAAAAGGGGGAAATATATAAACCAAAGCTGATTCTCCCTGATAAATATACAGTTTTACGGTACTGGAAAAAAGGGCATCAATTTCATTTTTAAATTATTTTTTTAAGTGCTGCACATGATTTTGGGAAGGAGAATCTTTATAAACATGAAAGTGTCTAAAGACACTGGGTGTGAAGGATTCAGTCGGTATCATGCAGGGTAACTTCAGAAAGAAACCAGGGGAAACCAACAGCTTTGAGACATTGGGGGAAGAGATTCCTCCGCAAAGGTCAGAAGTGCATGCAAAACTGCAAAAGTTTTAGTTCGTTAAAAGTTGCTTCTTTTCATCTCGAGACACCCGCGGTGGTGATGCCATGAATCTATGGGACTGAGGGCTACAATCCTAGGTGCACTTTCCTGGGAGTAAACCACACTGACTAGAGCAGTGTTCTCCAACCTTGGGTCCCCAGATGTTTTTGGCCTACAACTCCCAGCATGCCCCAGCCAGCATAGCTGGCTGGGGCATGCTGGGAGTTGTAGGCCAAAAACATCTGGGGACTCAAGGTTGGGGAAACGCTGGACTAGAGTAAGGCTCACCTCTGAGTAACCATAATTTCAGGATGGTTTGGGGCCGTCTGGAGTTGCATCTCTCATGCGCAGGCAGTGGGGAGGCAGTCCACGGCACAAATGCGTTCAAGGATGGAGTGGCATGTGCTGACTAGTGATGGCACCAGCCCTCGAGTTCAGAGGATGTAGAAGAGCAATCAGCACTAATATGCGGTTAAGTAGATGTTAAAGCGATCCCAGACCATGTTACTCATTGTGATGACAGATCATCTGCTGCACTTAGAGTTGGATGATCTGCCAAGGCCCAACCTCCTTCGGCTCAGCAGACACTCCCACTAAGCTGAGCTGAAAGCGGGCATGCACCGCACCGCTCACTGAACTTCCGGGTTCCTGGCGGGCCACTGTTTACATAGAAAACGCCTTAAGATACGTCCAAAGTGGTTGCACAAATTACACAAATTGTGGTCGCTGTGGGCGTATCTTAAGGCATGTTCTATGTAAACAGCGGCCCACTGGGAACCCGGAAGTCACTTCCCTGGCTTGGCTCGGGAGAACGTGAGTTGAGCCGGGGAAGAGGTAAGCAGGACAGAGTTCGAGGGGGCGAGCCCGGCTAGTCTGCCGGATTTCCACCCCCTGAACGAAATCCTCGTATATCCCAAGCTGCACATGAGTGCATAGAGCTGCATGTTGAGAGGCTGACAAATTGTGAGATGGCCACTGATGTCTAGTGAGCCAGTGTGGCGTGAGAGCCAGTGTGGTGTAGTGGTGAGAGTGTTGGACTGGGACTGGGGAGATCTGAGTTCTAGTCCCCACTCGGCCATGAAGCTCACTGGGTGACTTTGTGCCAGTCATTCCTTCATTCAGTCTAAGCTACCTCACAGGGTTGTTGTGAAGATAAAATGGATAGGAGTATTATGTAAGCCGCCTTGGGTTCCGTACAGGAAGAAAGGCAGGATATAAATATAAAATATAGGCAGTCCCCGAGTTAAGTACATCTGACTTACAGACGACTCATACTTAAGAATGGACTTCTGGGTCCCCTGGTGCTACGTCGTTTACGTAGTGTACATAGCAATTTGCGTAAATGCCAATTTTTTCCTCTATAGAATGCTATGTTGTTCCGACTTTGTCAAGGTTCCACCTCTACCAGGACACCTTGATCAGCTCCTTAAAGATACTTTGCCTCTTTAAGAGCCCCTCCAGTATCAGGATGCCAATTCTCTGCCTTTTATCTTCTCTTCCCAGCAGTGCTTTTTTTTCTGGAGAAAAGGGTACCGGAACTCTTGGATTACATTTCCTTGGGAGTAGATGGCGATTAAATTGTAATGCAATTAATAGAAGAAAAGGTGCTGGAACTCAGTTCCGGTGAGTTCCACCAGAAAAAAACCCCTGCTTCCCAGTAACATGGGATTAGGTCTTAGGCGTGGTGCAAAAGACACTCCAAACAACTTGATGTTAACAGTAACTGTTTACTTTAAAATTCTGGTATAGTAGGTTCGCAATCGGAACAACATTTGCCCTCCTCCAGTTGTCTGGCACTTCAACTGTCCTCCATGATTTCTCAAAGATAATAGACAGTGGTTCTGAGAGTTCTTCTGCCAGTTCCTTTATTACTCTAGGATGCAGTTCATCAGGCCCTGGAGATTTGAACTCATTCAAAGTAATCAGGTGCTCCTTGACCATTTGCCTATCAATCTCAAGCTGCAATCCTGCCCCTTCAGTCTGCACTTCAGGTTTGCCAGGTGGGGACATAAACTCTCTTTTGGGAGAAGACTGAGCCAAAGTAGGAACTAAACACTTCCGCCTTTTCTTTGTCTTCTTTGGTTAGGCCTCACCTTGAGTACTGCGTCCAGTTCTGGGCACCACACTTTAAGAAGGGTGGCCAGGTGACCAGCCAGAAGGGCGATTAATAAATATAAGAAATAAATAAATAAATAAATAAATAAATAAATGTAGACAAACTGGAAAGGGTTCAGAGGAGGGCAACAAAGATGATAAAGGGACTGGAAACAAGGCCCTATGAGGAGAGACTGAAAGAACTGGGCATGTTTAGCCTTCAGAAGAGGAGACTGAGGGGAGATAGGATAGCACTCTTCCAGTACTTGAACGGTTGTCACAACGAGGAGGGCCAGGCAGGATCTCTTCTCGATCATCCCAGTTTGCAGGACACGGAATAATGGGCTCAAGTTACAGGAACCCAGATTCCACCTAAACATCAGGAAAATTTTCCTGTTAGAGCAATAAGACAATGGAACCAACTACCTCGGGAGGTGGTGGGCTCTCCCACTCTGGAGGCATTCTTCAAGGTGCGGCTGGACAGCCATCCGTCAGGGATGCTTTGACTTGGATTCCTGTGTTGCGCAGGGGGTTGGACTTTGATGGCCTTGTAGGCCCCTTCCAACTCTACTTTTCCATGATTCTATGATTCATTGCTTCAACCCCACGCACGCTCCCACCTGGTTGCTGCCACCTCACCTGCGCAGGAGAATGCCAGGAGCCTTCTGTGAAGTTTCAGCCGATGCTGCTGCAGTCCACCGTGATGGCTCCTCCGAACTCTCACAGTGGCCGCTGCAGCAAGTTCCCCGTGCATGGAGGAGGGGCAGCGAGAGAGGGAGAAAGAGCCAGCCAGCACCAGCAACGCTTCACCCTCCGCTGCTAGCTTTGATCCCCCTCGGCCCCTTCCACAGATGGAGAGCGAGAGCACGCAATGCCGGGGACCGCCTGCTGCTACAGCTCTGTGTACAGACCTGGACACCTTTCCAAACACGGCTGGCTGGGAAATGCTGGGAGTTGTAGGACTTTTTTTTCTATCTAAACATAGATTGAACCCTAACCCTCGGACCTGGAACGAGGCAACATCTTATGATATAACCCCCCCCCTTTTTTTTGCACACATCCCACCAATAATGATTTATTTATTTATTTATTTATTTTATTATATTATATTTATACCCCGCCTTTTTTCCTTCAAGGAACCCAAGGTGGCTTACATAATCATCCTCCTCCTCCTCCTCTCCATTTTATCCTCACAACGACCCTGTGAGGTAGGTTAGGCTGAGAGTCAGTGACTGGCCCAAAGTCACCCAGTGAGTTTCATGGCTGAGTGGGGACTTTTGCTGGTTATATAATGATAAGGAAACTGACAGGTCATCTGGGAACAGCTGAACTGAACATTATGGTCTGATTAGGCTTTCAGTTTGGGGAAATCAGGAAGAAAAACTTACAGTTATGCTGCTGCTTCTTTTTTTGCCTCCCCTTTTGATTGATAGAATCAATCAATCATACTTGTAGCACACACAGTCCATTTCTTCCAGAGGAGGAACATTTAAAGTCAATTGACCTCCTCTGGAGTAAATGGACTGCAAACGACAGGCAAATCAGTGTCTCTTTGTGGAGCAGCAAAAAAAAAAAAAAAAAAAGCAGTGTTATTGCAACTGGGTGGGTGAATTTGACAGTACAAATTCCAGGCACATCCAAGCCATGGGTGGGGGGACGACGACAGAACACGCCATTGGTCCAAAATGAGAAATGACACCCAGGATGGGTTCCATAGAAAGGTTCCAAGTATACATGCATGTGCTGCTTAGACCTAAAGAAGCCCGGGTTTAAAAGTCTGTTCTCAGTGGTGGTGGGGAAATATTTCATGGTCTAAAGCTGTAAGCCTCAAAGGTGGGTGGGGTTGGGCTGGGAGAGAGGTTGAATGTTGGAAGCTTCAGGGCCTGTTTTCTTTCGGCCTTCTTACCCTGATAAGATTCCTTTTCAAGATTCCACTCAGATTTCTGTCAGCATGCTGTATCTCAGGCACTGCTCACATCAAAGGGAAGGTATGATTGGGCACCTGCTGAGGGCCCACACCCCAGCAGTGTCCACTGACAAGAGCCCCCTGGAACTTCTGCTCCTCCTCCTCACCACTGCAACCTTCTTATTCACCTGCCTCTCACTGTGGCCCAGTCAACCATGGGGGTGAGAAGGAGGAGCAGGAGATGCCACGGCCTGCTTGCTCCCTGGTTCTCTGCCCGTCAAGCAAGCAAGGAGTAGCAAGAAGGAGGAAGAGGAGGAGGAGCAAGAGCAGCTGGTGACCATGGCAGTGAGAAGGTAGACTCTACGTAAAAAGTGGCATGCTGGGAACCCAGAAGTCACTTCCCTGGCTCGAGTCGACTCAGGAGAACGTGAGTTGAGCTGGGGAAGGAGGTAAGCGGGACAGAGTTCGGAGGGGTTGAACCCGGCCAGTTTGCTGGATTTCCAGCCCCCGAATGAACTCCGCACACATCTCTAATTCCCACTTCCCTTAAAACCAATCCAGCCCAATGTCTCCAACTCCTACACTGTACTGGTGACGAATACATCAAGAGTGCAAGAGAATACATTCTGCTTTATGCTGCAATTGCACGGAAGGGGTGCCCTTGGCGTAACTTAAACTAAGTCAAATCTTGCTACAAGGAAGATGAAAACCTGCACCACAGGGACAATTATGGCTGCAGCTAACATTCCTTCTCAACGTTGTCAACCGCTGGCTGACTTTAGTCCTTAATAGGAATGTGCGAATCAGCAAAACTCGAGATGGCCAGAGTTTTCGAATTCTATATCAAAAGTTTGTTCCAACTCGAGTCCGTATCAGTTTGCGAGCTTCGTTTTTTTCTTTTCACATGAAAATCCATGCGTATTTTCCTGCATATTTCCCCAAATGTGTGCACCAATTGTGTGCATCTTTGAATTGCACACATCCTTCTCCCATCGATTAAAGCATACCCGTGTGCATTTTTCAAATGTACGCATATGATTGAACGCCTTATTTTTTTTGTCTGTAACTCACATTGCAAGCTTGGAAATGTATGGTCTTCAAATGCAGATTGTGTCCAAGTCTGTGTTCCGTCCAGAAGGTGCGAACTGGGTAAATCCTGACGAAAAAGTGAACTGAAATGAATTTCTCATGCATCCCCTAGTCCTCAGCAAGGTAGTTAACCTTTGGGGAGTGGTGGTTAGGGGAGTTAGCACCAACTCTGAATGGAGAGGCAGGCTGGGCTGAAATGTATCCCCTGCCAGCGTACCAGAGGGACAAGGTTTTCCCCCTGGTCCACCCCTTAGCTCCTGAAATACCTGAAAGGCCATAGGGCTGGGGCAGCTGGGGTGTCAACATAAAACCTGACGACCAATTCATTCCCATGGGCCTCCATCTTCTCAAAGAAATGTCCCCAATGTTCTAGCACATATTTTAAGGCCTAGCCAAGAGAGAACCCCAATCCTGAATCATCATCATCATCATCATCATCATCATCATCATCATCATCAGGCGATCACTCGTGACCGAGTAAGATTGTCTTCCAGGATAAAAGGAGGAAATTCTAAAGAGGATTGTGTAGACTCTAGCGATGGGTCCATAAGTGACTGTGGAGGCCAATTCTAGATCCACACAGCTTCCCACAGTGAGGACACAGGTTACCAGATGGAAGATGGTCCTGTAAAGGATTCATTTGACGTGCTTTTCGCTTTGCACGTTTCTCCCTTTCACATTGCACTCGGGCTTCTTCAAAGTCCATAGAACCTTTGTGAAAGGCCAACCTCCATTTAGATCATTCATGGGCCAGAGCTTTCCAGTTATCGATGTTTATATTGCATTTTTTTAGATTAGCCTTAAGAACATCTTTAAACCTCTTATATTGACCACCAATATTCCGCTTTCCATCCTTGAGTTGGGAATAAAGTAACTGCTTTGGGAGACGGCAGTCAGGCATTCGAACAACATGACTGGTGAAGTTGGCGTTGAAGGATCATTTTTTCAATGCTAGTAGTCTTTGCTTCTTCCAGTACACTGACATTTGTTCGCCTATCTTCCCAAGTAATTCGCAGGATTTTCCGGAGGCAACGTTGATGAAATCTTTCAAGCAGGTGGAAATGACGTTTATAGATAGTCCATGTTTCACAGGCATATAATAAAGTTGGCAATACAATGGCTTCATAAACCAGTGTTTTGGTCTTCTTACAAATATCCCGATCCTCGAACACTCTGTGTTTCATTCGAGAAAACGCGGCACTTGCGGAGCTCAAACCCCAATCCTGAATAGGATGATGATGGTTATAATAGACAAGTGAGATCTGCAACAAAATATTGCCGTGTGGCGTCTCCTGTTTAGAGTTGCAGCCAGCCAGACATACCCTTTTGCAGGATACTGGACATTGCACCCCTTCCTTTTCCCATCTCCCCCTGCCCTTGACAGTCGATCAACATTTCTTGCTCCTCCTACTTCTGCTGCAATTACAACACTATGCATTGGTGTGTGGCACTTGACCATCTTATAAATATGTGTCCCGAGGGCAGCAGTACCTCACAAATGAAAGGGGCTCCAGAGTCCAGGGTACCTCCTACCTTGGTTGCCCTTTCTGTACCTTTTCCAGCTGCACAAACCTGGCTGCTACATAAATGGTATGCTGGCCCTGGCTACGAGGCAGGGCACAAAAAGCACAGCCTCAAAATCAGCCTCCCCAAGCTGCTTTTACACCCATGGTGAAAAATGGTATGTACAGGGCTGGCCCTACCATTAGGCAGTCAGGCAATTGTAGAGATGTCAGAGAAAGCTTCAGTGGACTCAAATGAGTTGGGATTTCTACAAAGCCAGCACACGGATTTTCCCAGCAGACCAGCTTTTTCCCAAGTCACATGGATTCTGCAGAGCTTTTTTTTTTTTTTTAACTTTCCGTAATTTTACGCAAATTTAATCGTTGAAAAATATGAAAAAGTAAAAAACACCGACCGAGAATGCACATTTCCTCGCACAGAGTAAAGCATGAAAATGTGCATTTGGGGGGATTCGCGCATTTTCCGAAGTGTGAATTTGTGCAAATGCGTACGAACGCATTTGCGTCAAATCTGATTCCATCAATGAGCAGACAATGGAATGAAAGGTGCCTGAAAAAATCCACGAAACGCAGCCAGAATGGATTTAACAAAGTCCGTACATCCCTAGATGACTGTCTCAGGCGGCAGATTCAGGGGGGCAGTGGTGGTAGCTGTTCTCATGAACTTTCTGGCTGTTCCCCCCTGTTGGAGGAGAGAGGGGTGTATGCCATACAACCTGTCCTAGGCCTCTTAAACTATCCTGCTGCCTCAGGTGTGGTCGAGGATGCTATCCTATTGCCAGTGTTGAAGTAAGATTCAGCTGCCGGTCCAGTCTGTGTCTGTATGTGGACTGGGGAGGTGGCACCGTCTTGACCCTCACCACAGGCTGCAAAATGCTTTGGGCCAGCCCCGTGTGTAGAGTCCCCATATTTTCTCTGTAGGTAGCTTCAGGAGGGTGATTTTAAGCTGAACAATAGCTGGAGGGGAAGGGGTTAAACAGCCTCTCCTGTCCACTCTTCCTCCACCCTGACTAGTAGCTTGTCTGGGCTGTTCTGGGCTTTAAAAAAAACACAACAACAACAATGGCACAGAACTCTGTGAAACGTGTAGTTTTTGAGCCTTACAACGAAGCCCAAGTGAGAGCGAGTGTATTTTGGTGTTTATGGGGTGGTGCTTCATATTGTCATAATGATCAACAGGCCTGAAAATAGGTTTGAGGTGAGTAGTGGATGTTTTCCTCCTATATTATGCCATAAATGTCTCCCCAAGCAATGCAGAAATGTATGATTTCTTAGGGGATTCCATAACCATGACAACCACTACGAAGGGCCTTTTTCCCCTCTTTTTTTTTCTTTTTCGCAGCTTCTAGAGTTGAAATCAGAACTGCTTTACTTTAAAAGGAGGGTAGGAAAAATGAGTACAGGTGAGCTGACATTTTAAACATTTTCAAAATTGCTTCCTTTTAAATATATATATATATATTCTTCTACCTTCCCAAAGCTTAAATGTGTGTGTGTGTGTGTGTGTGTGTGTGTATCCAACTTCTGTTTGAAACAAAAGGTCTCTCTGTTAGGAAGTTGGGAGATTATTATTTTTTTTGCCCTGTTTTATTTTTTATTTTTAATGATTCTTCTTTAGCGACGCTGAAATGAAGTCATCCTCACTTAAATCACAGGAGCCGCAAAATGCTAATGGTGACATTTCATACAGATGGCATCTTTGAAGCTCCCTCTTTTATACACACTTGAATGTTGGGTAGGCTTTGCAGAGGGAGTTGAAAGAGATTAGGCAGAGCTAAAAATAAACTCTGAGGTAGTTATAATCTAGGTTAGTTAGACCCGGTGGTGGTTGTTGTTGTTGTTGTTGTTTTATCTCACATGAAAATCTCATTAAGGGCTAGGAGGGCAGAAATGTGTCTTTCAATTGTCGGTTCCCAAATAGGGTTCAAAAAATGAAGTGCCAGCCGCCGAGATTCCATGTTCAGCCATTTTAGCTTGTATCTGCCCTCGACCGCGACCAAAATGAAGCCAATATGGCCGCCACACTGTTGCCATGGCAACCCCGCCTCCTTTACCTCCAGTTGCCACCCCACCTCAATGGGCTCTCAGTGAGTCCTACCTGTTCACCGCCACTGTCACCAGCTGCTCTGCCTCCTCCTCCTCCTCCTCATCATTGCTCCCATTGGCTTGCTTGACAGGCAGGGAGCCAGTGAGGAAGGAAGCAGTGGCATCTAGTGGCATACACTGAGCGGAAACTCACCTTCTCCCGAGCACACACACACACACCCCGCTCTCGCCGCTTGTAAGTTCCGAAAACCGGAAGAGATGTGACGGGTTCCCCGTCGCGTCACTTCCGGTTCCCTGGCGCTGTGTTTTTAGCGTAAAAACCAGGGCAACCCAGCTTAAAACAGCCGCGAATAGCAAATCGCGGCCGTTTTAAGCTGGGTTGCCCTGGTATTTACGCTAAAAGCGCAGCACCAGGGGAACCGGAAATAGACGCGCAGGGGTAGCGATGCATCCAAGCCGGGTCGGCGCCTCCGAGTCAATTTTCGGGCTCGGCGCCGACCCGACTCCATTTTCTGAGCGGCGCAGTGCACCGCTCAATCAGGCTGCTCCAGCCCGTCCGACGCTTCTGTCCGACGCTTCCACATCAGTCCAGCGCACCTGCGCAGGGTTCCGTCGTGTCATTTCCGGTCCCAGAAGTGATGCGACGGGATGGATCGGGCCGTGTGGGCGGCTCGCAGTGGAGTGGGCGAGCCGCCCCAAAGAAAAGGTAAGGCCTCGCCGGGCGTAAGCGGGGCCAATTTCGGCCTCATTCTGCCCCAGCGAGGCTCGATTGTCAATCCCTACGCAGGGGACTGAAGCTCCTTTCCCCTGCACGGCTTGGACTGAGCAGTGGCAAGGTAAGTCGCGAGAGTCTCAGGGGGGTCGAGCGGGCCACTTTCGGCCTGCTTTCAGACCCCCTGAGACTCCCGGTAGTGACATCTACTCCTTCTCACCACCATTGTCGGGGCTAGAGAGAGACAGATGAACAAGCAGATTGGATGGTGAGGAGGAGCAGCTCCAGGGGAATCTTGTCAGCAGGCCCCTGCTGGGGTGTGGGCCCTTGGCAGGTGCCCGACCTTGCCTACCCTTGACGCCGGACCTGGGAACAAGTATAGAAAATGGCAATCAAAAGATGGGGGGGGGTAGAGATAGGCGACGCGGAAGAACCTGACCCACTTGCACTCGGTGGACTTTAGTGCACCTTGCTGACTCAAGAGCCAATAGCAGACTGAGTCGGGGGTTGGGGGGGTTGCAGCTTTCGCTTTTAAAGAGAGCCGCAATTTGCATTTTTTTTAAGGCAAGGTAATTTGCGTAAAATATGACCGCAATTTGCACAATTTGCATAAAATATGGCTATAATATTGTGCAAATTGCGACTGTCTTTTGTGCAAATTGTGCAAGGTGCAGCTGTCTTTTCGGTAAATTTCCCTGCCTAAAAAAAAATATGCGCAAATCTCAGCCCGCTTTAAAAGCGGAAGACCGCGTGCTGTCTCTACTCGCGTTGCAGTGAGTCTTTGCCAGTGCTAGGTTGATGGACCAGAATCCGGGGGGCTGAGCAGGGCCAATCCACTGGATTTTGACTCCCCCAAGTGGATTCCTTGCACATCCCGGGTGTGTGTGTGTTCCTCATAACAGCACCTCTGTTATGAGGAAAAGCAAAAACATTTTGTTGTTTTAAAATTAAGAACAGAAAACAAGATGACTAAGGGGCAGTGATATTACAGAGGTTTAGAAAATTATCTATGGGGTGCAAATGGAGAGATATTTAAAAACGTTGCCATGCCCGAGTGGAGTGCCACAATTCAGGATTCCAGCCACGTCATTCCACCCCTCCACTCCACTCCTGGTTTTCGATTTCTCTCCGCCCTCCTGCCCCAACAGCCAATCAGCATTATGTGGCCCCTGAGCATGCTCAGTCCCAATTTGGCTGTTTGGAGAGGGCTTGGTGCCATTTTGGCTACATATGCAAATATCATTCACACCCTAAACATTGAATATAGAGGGACTTATATTTTTTTCCCACTCTCATTATGTTAGGACTCAAAGTCACCCAATGAAATTGATGAGCCGTACATTCAGGACAGGGAAAGGAAAGTACTTGTTGACACAATTAACTTGCGTTGTTGTTTTTTTTTAAATGTTTTTGTATCCTCCCACCCCCTGCCCTCCAACACAAAGAAACAAGTGAAAGGCTTAGAAGAAAAATATCACCTGGAATAGTATAGAAATCAGGCAATGAGTGGAGAGGGGGAAAGGAGTTAAGAATGTAAGTGGTGAGAGTGTTGGTCTGGGAGTCGGGAGATCCGGGTTCTAGTCCCCGCTCGGCCATGAAACTCACTGGGTGACTTTGAGCCAGTCACTGACTCTCAGCCTAACCTACCTCACAGGGTTGTTGTGAGGATAAAATGGAGAGGAGGAGGATTATGTAAGCCGCCTTGGGTTCCTTGCAGGAAAAAAGGCGGGGTATAAATATAATAAATAAATAAACATAAGAAGAGTCATGCCGGAGCAGACCAAGGGTCCATCTATTTATTTATTATTTATTTCTTATATTTATTAATCTAGTCCAGCATTCTGCTCGCACAGCCCTCAAGGCTGGCTGGGGAATGCTGGGAGTTGTAGGACTTTTTTTTTTCCTGCCTAAACATGCATAGGGTTGTGCCTTTAGTTATGTTACGAGTGGGGCACACTTTTGACAAGACAACATCTCCAGAATTAAAGTCTGGGCAGGAATCTCTCATTATTGTGTATAACCGATCATGACATCCGCCTCATTGCTACGCGGGGTGACCATTTCTGCATTGCCAACTAAGAGGACAAAAGAAAGAGGACGCCAATTTGCATATGCTAAGTTATATGTATAGATGCCATTGTAGAACCATAAGTTGAATAGAAAGTACGGTACACCGCACCATAGTGGGGAAGACCGGGAAGAGCTGGAATTCTGTGTGTGCTGCTCGATCTGCTATCCAGGTGCTGCCAGCTGTTGGTGGGCAGCGTCCAGGCCTCTTCTGCTCCCCCTTCTCATCATTTTTTATCTTTAAACTGGACTTGGACTGGACAGTCCTTTGAACAGAGGATGCCTTGCCTACAAAATAGAGCAGTGTTCTCCAACCTTGGTTCCCCAGATGTTTTTGGCCTACAACTCTCAGCATGCCCCAGCCAGCTACGCTGGCTGGGGCATGCTGGGAGTTGTAGGCCAAAAACATCTGGGGACCCAAGGTTGGAGAACACTGAAATAGAGGATAGTCCTCCAACAGCCCTTCAAATAGATGAATGTGCTCTGTAAAATAGGACACCCACCCTACTCATTGCCCAAAATACCGCCCCGTGATGTGCTGCGCCTGCAAGTGGGGCAGCGACGTCCTTTCAGCACCAATCATAGAATCACAGAGCTGGAAGGGTCCTTCTAGGTCATTTAGCCCAACCCCTGCCCTGCTCAACGCAGGGAATCCAAACTAGAGCATCCTCAACAGATGCTCTCCTTGATACACTCACACACAGCTGCAGGCAGCTGTGCACATATTGTGTGCGGCATCACTGATGCTGCAGTGAGATTCAGAGTCTTCTCCTGTTGCCTGTGGATTCCATTGTGGAGGCCTCCTACACAAGGTCAAAGGGGTGGCTTGAATGCTGCTGTTGGCATTGGTTAGGTTGCTAGGCTATCCAAGACTCTGTTTGAGGGTGCCCTAGACATTCTGGCTCTGGGTTTTGGCCACCCTCCTATTCACTGGGTCATGTGAGGCACTCTGGGACCTTCCTAACAGCCTGCTCATGCAGCATGTGGGAGGAGGTGTGGCCTGTGTCCCATGATGTTATGCGCATATTGGGTCCCTGTTGCTGCCACCACATATGAATTGGTGCTTTCGTTGCATGCGTACTATGGGAGCATCGTCAGAGCATCGTGGTTGGGGTGGGGAGGAAGGGCCAGTGGTGAGGAGGTGCTGCTGGGTCTTCGCCAGCTGTACAACAGCACCATCTGGTGCCTCCAGGCCTGGCTCCAGCACAGCACCTGCCAGATTGCAAGACCTTAGGATTGGCCTACAACAGTGCAATGCTACACATGTCTGCTTAGAACAGGGCTCTCCAACCTTGGGTTCCCCAGATGTTGTTGGACTACAGCTCCCAGAATCCCTTGCCATTAGCCATGCTGGCTGGGGATGCTGGGAGCTGTAGGCCAGCAACATCTGGGGACCCAAGGTTGGAGAGCCCTGGCTTAGAAGTAAGCTCCACTGAGCTCAATGGGACTTACAGGTAAGTGTGCATTGGATTGCAGCCCAAATCATTCAGTTGACTTGCAGTCTGGGAAGGGGCTTCTCACCCTATAAATCCTGTCACAGTAAGTGCCTCCTTTTTTTTTTCTTCCCACAGCATGACTTACACACCACCACCACCACCCCATTCTGACTGACATCTTCCTACCCAAACAGGGATTGATTTTGTCTAATTTGCTACGTCACAAACTTTTTCAACTTTATTCCCATGGATAGCAATTTACATTCACTCTCATTAAAACGACCATAAACTCCCCCAGGCTAAGTAACTACATATACCACATGTCTGACAGATGACAAGGCTCCTGCACAGGGTAGGTAATCATTTTCCATTTTGCTCAACTGGTTGGAATATAAAACAGTCAGCAGTGCTGGGGAGAGATAACAGTCGCTCACCTGTGTGCGAACTGTGCTCCCAGTTTAGAATGATGCTGCCCCATTGCTAAATGGTTACGCTGCATCCTCAAAACTTAGCCACAGGGCTGCATCTCACCTTACAGGACTGTAGCTCATGTTAATGCAAATGTATCTAATTTGCATTTCCTGAACCAACCAGACATAAAGACATGTGTAGGATCGCGTGAAGTGATCATTCCCCTCTACTCAGCACTGGTTAAGGCCTCACCTTGAGTACTGCATCCAGTTCTGGGCACCACACTTTAAGAAGGATGTAGACAACTGGAGAGGGTTCAGAGGAGGGCAACAAAGATGATAAAGGGACTGGAAACAAGGCCCTATGAGGAGAGACTGAAAGAGCTGGGCATGTTTAGCCTTCAGAAGAGGAGACTGAGGGGAGATATGATCGCACTCTTCCAGTACTTGAAGGCTTGTCACAAAGAGGAGGGCCAGGATCTCTTCTCAATCATCCCAGATTGCAGGACATGGAATAATGGGCTCAAGTTACAGGAACCCAGATTCCACCTGAACATCAGGGTTCAGCCCCATTGGATAGCTCCTTTAAGGTTCTATCTAAAACCCAGAGTGGATAAACTGCCCGACTGACATTAGAGCCACCAGTCTGCACTGGTTATCAGTGGTGGTAGAGCACATGCTTTGTACGCAAAAAGTCCCAGGTTCAATCAACAGTATATTCAGTCAGGGCTGGGGAAGTCTAAAACCCTGGGCACTAGCTGCTGTCCGTCAGGGCAGACAATACTGAGCAAGATGGACCAATGGTGCGGCAGCTTCCGATGATCTATGTGCGTGTTGATTTCCTGCAGGGGTTTTAAAGTCATATTATGTGGCTTCTGTGTGGGATTTGTAAGGCTGGTCTGATCCAGCAGGGCTCTTCTTATGTTCTTGTGAAGGCGAAAGGGGTGGAGCCAAAATTGTGGGGCGGGAAATACCAGCACAATGGATCTTCAAGCTTTAACTGCCAATAGGTAAACCTTAGGAGAGGCATTTCAACCATTTAGAATGGCGGGGGTAGGGCTGCTACAAATACGCTGAGTGCTGCAAATGATGGTGGTTGAAGAATGAGTGGTTGGGCCAGTGGAACAAGTTGTGGCTGTCCGGGGAAGCACAGAGGGCTGAATTGGGTCTCCAGGAGGACCGAATTTGGCCCCCAGGCCTGACGGCCCCCACCCCTGCTTGATACCACCATGGCAGCTTCTAAGAATCAGTTTCCGGGCAAAGTATAAAGTGTTGATTATTATCTTTAAAGCCCTACATGGTTTGGGTCCAGGCTACCTACGGGATCGCCTTCTCCCATACAATCCACCCCGCACACTCAGATCCTCTGGAAAGAATCTACTTCAGCCAGCCAAAACTAGGCTGACAAGTATTACCCAGAGGACCTTCTCTTCTGCTGCTCCCAGATTATGGAATGGCCTGCCGGAGGAGATTCGTCAACTTACCAGTATCTTGGAATTTTAAAAAGCCATAAAGACTGATCTCTTCTGGCAGGCCTATCCGGCGGAATTTTAGGATGCCTTTAGGATGTTTTAAAGATGTTTTAAAGATGTTTTACGATGTTTTACGATGTTTTAAGATGTTTTAAAGATGTTTTAAGATGTTTTAATAGTATGTGTTGTGTTTGATTAGTTTATGTATTTTATATTTTCTGTTGTCCCCCACCTCGATCTAGACGGAGAGGCGGGTAAGAAATGATGATGATGATGATGATGATGATGATGATGATGATGATGATGGAGTTTGTGGCCCAGCATTACGCTGGGGGCCTTTCTATTCTGCTGCCTGTAGCTATTCCTGGTGACCGAAGAGCTTTGCCTCAAGGTCAGCTACTTTTTCCTGTAAATGTCCACTAACTTCTCCCTTTATTAATGCAGCCCTCAATCCTTTTTCTTCCTGGTCAGTGGATTTTCCCATTTACTCTGTTACGCCCCCTGCATTTGTCAAGTGCCGTTTCCTCCCTTCTCTGCCTCCCTGTTTCTGAATAGGCTGAGTCGCCCTCATATTTTGTCCCCTTTAATCCAGCAGGAGCCACTGAGATCTCTCTGCTAGAATGAAATGGAGCAGTCCACTCAACTGGGATAACCATCCCCTTTGTGAGAGTAAGCCTTTTGTGCAAACCGCACACGGAAATAAATGCCAGAGGTTTTTGAGTTCTGTCATACTTAATCACAAGTACAAAAAATAATCCTGGCAGGATGGACTTCTGTCCTCCTTGCACCTCAGAAATCAGCTTCGCTAAGCTCTCTCCTTTTTTTTTTTATCCTTTCAGAGAGCTAAGTCCCTCAGCAAACAGATCGGCAGTTCCAAGCTTCTAAAAGATATCTAAGGATGGGTTTTGAACTAGTTGGAGTCCAGAAAGTCCGGGGAGACCCAGGACTTTTCTGTGTTTCTAATACTCGCTTCAGAACCCAGATTCATTACTAGACCAGAGGGAGGGAGGGAAGATCAAAACTACGGATTGACAAATCTGCCAACTTCAGTTTCTCTCTGTTCATTTCTCATTTTTTCAATCTTAAATTCAGTTCATCGCAAACTTTGCAAATTTCTCGAGTCTTAAATTCAGTTCATCCTAAACTCTGAGATTTTTTTTTAAAAAAAACAAATTGCATGAAAATTCATCAGCATTTTTGTACATGTTTCTCCGAACACATGCATTTCTGTATGCACTTTGCCTAATAGGGACATTTGTCCAAGCAATTTCCCAAATGGAATGTATTTTGAACATTATTTTCCCTAATATACATTTTGTCTGCATTTTTTCATTGGAGAACTCCATTGCCAAATTTGGAGAAATGCACATTTCGAAGGATAATTGAGTTTCGGTTCAGATCGTAGTTTAAACGTGCAAAATTATGTAAGTTTCCATAAAAGTGCAAAATTATGTAAGTTTGCATTAAAATGCAAACTGAACAACTTTCTCCCCCATCCCTAAAAAACCTGAAATATGTAGCCTATACTGCATTTGAAGCAATATATAAAATCATAATACTTCTTCTTCATCTTCGTCTGCTTTATTGAGCGATCCATCGGCTTTGATAGCTTCCAGATAGATGCTTCATATAAAATATCTGTTACAAAGGTTGCAATAAAAGAAAACAATAAAGTTAAAATAAAATTTCTTTTCCCTGGTACAATAAAATGGCCAGTCACCTCCCTGACTTTTTTAAAATGGGCCTTAATGACCTGGATGTCCCAGCCCAGCCTGCTTTTCAAAGAATGGATGCCCAGTTTTATTTTAGAAATTGGAATGTATTACTGTTGCTCTAATTTTTTTTAAAAAATGTTTTATGCTGCTCTTTTAGCATTTGTTCATTGTATTTAAATTTTTCAAACAATACAATATTTTAACAGCAATCACATCACTTATATCCTTGAGAAGAGAAAAACATCCTGAAAGTATTTTTTTTTAAAAAATAAAATTACCTTGTAAACTGCCTTGAGGAGGCTTTTGTCTCAAGCTGCAGAATAAAAATATTTTAATAAATAAACAAATAAATAAATTCAACACCAATTTGAACTAAAAAAAATATGTTTGTTCTCTATTATATCAAAGAGCCCCTTACACTAATCACCCATTGATCCTGAATTTCCTTGCATCAGAGGGGATGGTCCTATAGCCCCTAGACATTGTCTGAGGGTCCATAGGATAGTTTGGATTCCCAGCTCCACGTTTGGAGGCAGCACTCTGACCTCAGAGCTAGGGATGTGCTAAAAAAAACTCAACAGCGGTTTTTGCCTGGAGCCAGCTCTTTTTGGTTTCACTCACCCTGAATTAAGGATTTTTTCGAGCCTACTGGCTGGTCGTTCCCCGACTCCCAGACTCAATTGCATTACAAGCGAGCCAGAGAGAGCTGCTCTCAAATTAGCATTTCAATCCTAGTGTTACATTCCTTTGTGTGAGATAGAACTTCTTGCATACAGACTCAGAGTTAGAACAGGAACTTAGCATATGTAAGTCATAGGATTACATTGAAGCAGACAGGTTTTAGCATTTTAATCCTAGTGTTACATTCCTTTGTGTGAGATAGAACCACTTGCATCCAGACTCAGGGTTAGAACAGGAACTTAGCATATGTAAGCCATAGGATTACATTCAAGCAGACAGGTTATGTGTTTATATAATATAGAAATCATATATTAAATTATACATTACCACACAAGCTCTAAGTTTATTAAAAATTCCTCTGTAAAAAAGGTATGCATCTCACAAGAATTACCACATTATTATGTCTAATCTGTAACAAAAGGATGAGAGCTCTCTCGAGCAAAGGATCTTGTTCGCATCTCAATTGGGTTCGCATGTCAGGTCCGTGGAGGGGGGAGAAGGAAAATTGACCTAGCTCGAAGAATTCGTGAGCCAGGAAGGAAAAGGTCAGACCCATCCCTACGAACACCCCTCCCCCGTTGCAGTGGAAAGAACTGCACCAGCTGCTCTCCAAGGTCAGGAAAGCTACCTTGGAGATAAGTGAAAGGGGGTGGGGAAGGGGAAGCGGGGGAGGAGACTAGGATAGGTTAGGATACGAGGTATCCTGAAGCTGCTCCAGCCTCCTTCCCTCCCCTTTTGATACCCCCCCAGGTAGTTGGGCGAAAAAGTCTGTCTAGATAAAATGCAGAGCGGGAGGTGTACTGGGAGTCGCGGAAGATGGCGAGGAGCACAGGAGTGTTGTACAGAGTTCTGCCTCTATGCTCCAGGTTTGCTTTAAGAAAGTTATCAGCACACGGCCTTGGCTACTTGGCTGCTTGCCAGCCTGATGCAATCAAGAGCAACTCACCTGCGCGAGATCTGGCTGCTGGCCAGAAGGACAGCACAGGTGCTAACAGTGAAGCAGGAGGTCTGCAATCCAAGAAACTTGGTGCTATTTAAGAGGAGCAAGTGCAGACGGAGAGTGGTGGTTGTTGGCGGGAGTGCGGTGGTCGTTAGTGGCGGTTGGTCGGTTGCATGTGGAGTACTGAAGAACTGGAAGGAGCGAGGAGGAGCAGACAGAGGACGCTGTGCAGAGAGCTTTGCAGAAGCCCAATGTGGAGAGCCCATACCCAGGCGGAGAGCTGCTGGACCTGGCATTCAGGTTGGTTGAACAGTGACTGTGCAACTAAGGGGTGGGATTTCCATCAGGGAACTGGGAGTAGCATTGTTGTACTTGTGGCTCGGCTTTACAATAAACATGTTTGGCTTTGACTTCCTGGAGGAGTATTTATTATGGTCAGAAAATCATTCAAAGAACCTTTGCCAATCCCTTTTGGGGATCCTGTGGCAAAACAGGAGGATGGGAAGGCAGAGATTTCCTCCAATGCTCCTCCCGCTCTGCATTGCATGCCCATATGCCTCTGAGTTCGGGCATCCTGATGGGATTGTGCCCTAAAGTGTACAAAGCTGTTCTCTTTCCATGTATTTTTTTATTGTGAATTTCATCAAAACTAAACAAAGTCTAAATAAAAACAACAACAGAAATTAATAATTGCATATATGTAAATATCCAAATAACAGCATAAATCCAGAAATTAGGGATGTGCGTGGAGCTCAGTTGGGGGGTGGAAATCAGACAAACACGCTGGCTGGGCTCAACACACACACACACACACACACACACACCGAGTTCCACTCCCCCTACCTTTTTCACAGCTCAACTCACGTTCTTATGAGCCGAGCCACAGAAAGTGACTTCCGGGTTCCAGCGCTACGTTGTTTACGTAGAAAATGGCCTAATTTGCACAATTGTGTAATTTGTGCAAATTAGGCCGTTTTCTACATAAACAACATAGTGCCGGGTACCGGAAGTCTGGTGAGTGCCTGAGCTGATGCTCGCGCTCAGCCCGACTCGCATGTCATGAGTTGAGTGCCGGGCAGGTCGCCCATCCCTAAATTCCAGATGCATCAATTCTACATAAGCTTCAACAAAGGCAGACCAAATATCCATATGTGTGTCCATTCGAGAGTGGTGTCTGTATGTCATGTTGGAAATCTGAGCCGCCGGGGGGAAAACAAAGTTAAACAACTTTGTCCCAGCGGCTGCAGAAGTTGCAGCGGATAGATAGGGTAGCGTGAGAAGCGTGTGCTAGGCCAGTAGGCAAAAAGCAAAACAACAAGTCTGTTTCTTTTAAACACAGAGGTTTACTAAACTAAGACTTGCAAAAACATGAACAGAACATACACAGAGTGCTATGGTACAAAAAGTGAAAGAGAGCAGTTTGTCAGACAAAACAGATACAGTCTAGACACACAAACTATCTCTTTACTTACAGAATGCTTTTCTAATCAATAATTCCAATCCAATTACTCCTTATTCCCCAAACAAGAACACAAAGACTTTGCACACCTTTTATACAATTCTGTACAGTCACATGCTAGATGATGCAATTCCAGCTGCACCCATATCATGATGTCATCCCAGCTGAAAACAATCTAGCATGACCCCTGCTCCAGATACCCTGAAGACAAAAAACTGTACACCCACCACACTGGGCCAAAGGTGACACTTAGCTCAGGCATGACCTTGATCATGTCTGCCGGTTCTGTTGCTTCTTTGCCCGAAGGCAAACTTGAATATGAGAACTCCATATTCCAACATGTCACCCACTCAAATATTGAAAGTGTCATTTTGCCTTCAATATCCATTGTGTTATAGGAGGTGAGCTTTTGTCTTTCCAGTGTTGTAGCATCAGTCTTTTAGCTCTCAAAAGGGCATGGAAAATCCATTTGTGTTGACCTTGCTTTAACTTCCAAGAAACAGGTCGATAATTTAAAAGGACATGTACATCATCATCCTGCTTTGAGTATGTACAAAGGACAACCAATCAGTGCTAGGATTACTGTGGACCAATCAGACTATATGATATTGTCTGCTGTGAGAATTTGGAAGGGGTTCCATGTATTATCAATCTGTCTTTTCCAACTAGCTCACTGGAGCAAAGTGTGCAGCTGCAGAGTTAGAAGGACCAACTTCACTGCCTGTCCCTTGACTTCCTTTTTTCCTCAATCCCTGAGCTCAATATTCTCAATTCTGACTGAGCTAGATTTGAATCTTACTCTTGACTTGACTCTTTGGCATGACCCGACACGGCTGAAGACTCCGAGGGCAGATTAATCTTGAGAGGGGCAGTGAGCTCTGACGTCCTACCTCAAAAGCTGCTGATGTTTTGACTTGACCTCAAGTTGGCTTTGATTTGTTGTGACATCTCTAGAGACTCCTCGGCCTGGTGAAATACTGCAAGGCAAGGGCACAGCTGAGGCTTCACCTCCTTCTCCCCTTTGCTGGGCATCTTAGAGTCAGGTCGCTTGGAAATAAGATGTTATCGAGATGTTCATCATCCTGAAAGAAGCCCAAGGTGGGTAAGATGTGGGTTTTTCCCGTCTACACATTATGATTATATATTTGCGCACATGGCACATTACAACAAGGTACATAAGCAAAAAGTCCTGCCACTGCAAGGAGCTTACAGTCAGAGTAGGGGGAGACAAGAGTTGGAAGGGAAGGATGCAAGGAAATGCAGTTGTATGTGCTTAAAGCTTGGTTACACATGGGAAAGTGGAGAAGGCATAGCACTGCAGAATAGGTGGCTTTGAAGAAGGAGTTTGAAAGAAGGGTGATGTTAATTTAGTCCTGTTTAACTTCAGAACCTACACCAATTGCGTTCTAGACATCCCGGCGGGTAACCAAGCTAAGTCAAAAGAGGCAAACATCACCACAGACTAAAAGTAAATTGAAATCCATTAAATGCTTTATTTAAGAAAATGACAAATAATTAAGAAAAGTAGCATGGTGGTTATATGAGTGTTAGAAGCCTTTTCTGTGACTACATTGTTGGCAGTGAAAGAGAATGTAACCTAAATGTAATATTAACGGGCAGAGCGATCCTATGGCCCCTTAGATAGTATCTCGGGGGCCATAGGATACTTCAGATTCCCAGATTCGAGGTTGGAAATGGAGCTCTGACCTCGGAGCTGGGGGCACTCCGGTCCCGCTCCCTCCCACCTCGCAGCTGGTGCGGAATGAACCACACTAACGGCCTCCCCAAGGCCAGGAAATTGACCTCGGAGAGGGGGGAAAGGGGGCATTCCCAGAGGGTGGGTAGGGGAGGAGACTGGAGTCACCAGGATGTGAGGTATCCTGGCGGTGCTCCAGCTTCCTTGCCTCCCCCTCCGAAGCACCTCAGCTGGACGTCCAAAAGTGGTTGTTGTCAAGCTGATTTGCAGAGTCGGAGGTGTGGGGAGGTGAAGATTGCCTCTGCCGCTCCTCCGCTCTGCACTTGAAGCTCATAAGCCTCCGAATTTGGGAGCCTGTGAGCATCGAGGGCGCAACTGATAGGACTGCACCCTAAAAGAATTGCAGCTGACAAAGCTGGCACTACAAATGTAGCAAGCCAGGTAACAAGCTGAGCGTCTAGCATTGTGGTTTGGATGATATGTCTCCTCCCTCAGTATGCTCCTGCACTCTACTTGTGTTGTGAAGCAAAACTAAAAGATAACAACATTTCTCACTTCCCCTTGACTTCCTCCTGCACGCTACTTGAAAGCAGAAAGCTACGCTGAAGCATGACTCAGTTCCTCTAGGCGTGTGAAGGCTTAAACTTAGTTAAATGGAGAAGCTAGAGTGAAAAAAAACAAAGCCTAAAAGTTAAAATTAACAGAGCAATCCTACGGCTCCTAGAATGCATCTAGGGGGCCATAGAATTCTTCGGATTCCCAGGTCTGAGGTCATAGAAAAGCTCCAACCTCGGAGCTGGAGATCTACGTTTGGATCCCAATTCCCCACCCCACCCCCACTCACAGCCAGCATGGAAAGAACTATGCCCGCTGCTTCTCCAAGGTCGAAAGAGCAACCTTAGAGAAAGGAGGGGAGGCGACCAGGTCCACCCGGATATGACATATCCTGGCAGCGCACCAGCCTTCTTCCTTCCCCATCCAAAGTGCCACAGCTAGATGGCCAAAATTGGCTGTCTAGCTGACTTGCAGGGCAGGAGGAGTGGGGAGGCAAATATCGCCTCCGCGCTCCTCCCACCCTGCATAGGGTGCTGTAATCCTCGGAGTCTGGAGGCTCATGGGCATCCCCACTGGATTGCGCCCAAAGGGGTCTAAATAAAAATGTTTCCGGGACTTAAGGGTTAATTAAATTTGGATTGAAAGGGGTTAATCAAGTTTGGTTCTAAGATAGCTTAAGGTCTGGAAATGATTCCAACCCAAGTCCCATTTTCAGAAAATAAGGCAAAGTCCCAAGTTCAGAAAATACTCTTAAGTTCTAACTTCAGAAAGCAAGGGGTTTAAAATCATTTGCAAGTTCTAAAGTGTAAGAGTCTAAAGAGGTTAATTAGTTACTCCAGTCCTTGGGTCCGGTGGTCCAGAGAAGATCAGACGTGAAGCAGCAAGAGAGGGAGGTGAAGCAGCAGCAGAAGTAGTCTGCTTTTACACAGTTGTTCAGGCCAGAGGTGGGCACCCTATGTGTGATGAGGCAACCATCTTCCAGTCAAAATGGGGTGTGGTGTGGGTGGTTAGACCACCCGTTCACCAATTAGAAGTGAGGTGTTTTATCTATCCCCCAACAATCTCTGCTAACGTGTTTTGGAAACATCTCTGGCATTATCACTAATGGG
>JAHFWL010000674.1:0-56018 GCA_021292165.1 Shinisaurus crocodilurus
CCCATTCAATTTCAGTCTGGCATATAATCATATTACAAGTTGAGAATCCCTTATCCAAAAATACATGTGCCTAATTATTTAAAAAGTTTGTATAAATTCCCTTCAGGCTATGTGCACAATGCAGTACTATAATAATTTTTTGAGTGTGATTTTTTTTCAACAAAAACTGTTTGTATCATTGAATGCTCTGTTATTGTATTTTTCTTTTAAGACAAAAGATGTTAATTAATTCGGACAACTGTACGAGTTGTTTTTCTAAAACTAAAACCTCGGTATTCAGGTTTAATTGCAGTGTTGGCACTTTGAAATAAGTAAGTTGGTTTTGTGTTGCAGTTTGGGCACTCGGGCTCAAAAAGATTCGCCATCACTGAGCTAGGCCAAAGGCTTCACGGAGAAGGTGGGTTTTGAGGAGGAATCAGAAGGAAGAGAGGGAGGTGGCACTACACAGACATTCCGGGGGGCAGTCCTGACGGAAGGGGGCAAAGCCAGAATGTTGGCAGATCCCCACGGCAGCGACACCAGCGCTATCTAGGAATAAGTCAGCATCTAGTAAGTACGCTGAAGACTCGTCAAATTGGAAATTCTGCAGGCTGCAATCTGTCAGCAAACGCCTGCCAAAAAGCCCTCGCTCCTCTGACGAACACAGCCTCTCTGTTTCACCATCCTGTAAGAGGCTTAGCTAATCAATATCAGAGCTGTACCGAATTCCCACCCTGAAAAGGGCACTAGGGAGGGGAACAGAAAGCACCCTCGAAAAACTTTACTTCCCACCTTTTCTGACACCTGTCCACAGGGATCATGTCACAAACCCGATGATGTCACAGTCAGAGCCCATCAGATCAGGCTGCGGGATGACGGTCAGTGAGGGCCGCACTGCCCTCGCTCCAAAGCCCTAGTCCAGCTCTGATTGCACCAGCCAGCCTGTGTGCACTGGAATAAACATCTGGCTGCGGTTTTAGGCAAGCCTCCCACTGAGGGTGGCTGCGGATGGAGAGGCGACCAGCTCGCTTTTTGGCTCTGTGGCGGTTTCATTGCAAGGCATTCCTCCCCGGCATTTTTCAAGCCTCCCTAAAAATAAAAAAAAAACCAGGCAGCAGGCACTCTCCAAAGAGGAAGGAAACGTTCAGGATACTTGGCCGCTGCCCTGCTCCAGGGCCTCTCTAGTCGATAATGCAGCTCATGGATCATCAGAAAAATTGCTGCATTTATGCCAACCACTGGTGAGATCAACCACTTCTCATGTGGAGACACAGGTGAACCACCTGCCCACATTTCACTGAACGCACACACGCATGCACACACACACACACACACACACACACAGTGACTCAAAGAGCTTCTTTCCAGAAGCTGTCTAAAGAGAGGTAACAGACAACACAAAGGACAAGTTGGTACAATCTATCTATCTATCTATCTATCTATCTATATAATTAAGTTGTTGCTCTGCTACTACAATCATCCTGAAACTTTTTCTACCATACAATAAGAGTAATAGAATATATATTATATACATCAATCAAAAAGACATCCCTTCTCTAAATCACTTAAATAAGATATATACGCTTTCACGTTCACTTACGGTATATACATTACAGGTTTCTTAAATCCAAAGTTACCAGTAATCGTTTTCTTCTTCTTTATTTATTTATTGATAAATGTTACAAATAACTAAATCAAGTTATTGAAAAACAAAACTGAATATTTTGATATATTCCCCTGTTAGCGTCCAAGGGCCTCCGTCTCTCCTTAAGCACCTTCTGGTGGCAATTCTGGAAAGCAGCTTGAAGGGATGAGTTTGGAGGGCAGACAGTGCATGGCTGTGGAGCGGGAATGGGTGGGGTCGGCACAGGAAAGCGTGGCCATGAGAGAGGGGCAAAGAACCATACTGGACACGGACACTGCTCATCACCACCACTGCTCAGGCCCTTCTTGAGTTCTGCATCATAGGCGCAGCCAAAGCATTTTGGAGCTTTTTCACTGTAATCATGAGGACTAGACACACATTTTTAAAAATGGTAGGGGTTGGGGCTCTTATGTGTTTGATTAGAAGGTGAAGATCGGTGGAAATTAATAAAGCGTGTCCAATTTTTTACAAATGTCTTTGTCTTTTCAGCCGTTCTAATGTTAATTTTGCCATCCTAGCGAAGTCCCACATTTTCTCCAACCACTCATCCCTAGAAGGTGTTGTTTGTCCTCTCCACCTTTTGCATACAATATTCTTGCTGCAGCCAACATATAAGCTGTTAATTCCTTATATTGTTGAATAACAAATCCATCTATAAAATTAAGATGATGAAACATGGGATCTAATGAAATTTTGTAGCCTAATATTTCTTCCATATTTTTATAAATTATTCTCCAATATATTTTTCCCAAAGAGCATTCCCACCACCATACATGGTTTAAAAAATATCCTAGGTGTTTGACATTTCCAACAATTAATTGGATAATTCTTATTTTATTTATTTTGACTGTTGTTATGAACCACCTCATCATCACCTTACACAGATTTTCTCTAACTGACATGTTTAATGAAAAATTATGGCTCTTACTCAGGAGGTTTCCCCATATTTCCACTGGAATATTCTTTCCAATACTTTGTGCCCACTTAACCATATAATCTTTAACCTGTTCTGGTTCCATTTCTTCTTTTAAGAGTAATTTATAAGATTTTAGATACTAAATGTTCTTTATGCCTCATTCTCAGTTGCTCAAAACGGTAGTCACATCTCTTAGCTGTTGTTTCGATTTAAGATACTCAGTGATAACTGATAGAATTTGAAAAATTCAAACCATGGGGGGAACATCATTTGATTTCTTTTTATTTCTGAGTACGATATTATATTGTTCTGCTCCCAAAAATCCTTATACCTAAAAAGGTTAATTTCGTTCCAGATTTTATCATTTGAACTTACTCCTGCTTCTAATTTTTCTAGCACCGATTTCAAAGGGGGATACAGAAGAGCTTTACAAATTTTTGTATTGATCCCATACACTTAATAAATTTGAAATTAACACTGGGGGAGGGGGGGCTCAATTGTTCTGCAGGTATTATTTCCCCATAATGTTTCATGCAGAGGAGCCTTTATTAGAGCTCTTTCAAATAAGTAGGTAATAGAATTAGGTTCTAATAACCAATCTACAATCCAATTAATACAACTTGTAATATAATACAGTTTCAAATTTGGAACTGACAGGCTACATTTATGCCAACCACTGGTGAGATCAGCCACTTCTCATGTGGAGACACAGGTGAACCACCTGCCCACATTTGATCGAACACACACACGCACGCACACGCACACTCAGTGAATCAAAGAGCTTCTTTCCAGGAAACCACTGAAAAGCGATAACAGACAACACAAAGGACCAGCTAGCACTATTTTTAATTTAAAAAAAAAACCAAAACACCTGGCCTTTTCCTGCATAAAGGAGGTGTTGAGTTTCTACTGTGAAAAGTTGCCTACCCCACAATGTCCCAGCTGTTCCACAGAGATAACACACATGAATTCACCACTTATCTTCCTCCCTCCCTCCCTCCCTCCCTCAAACATGGAGGCATTTTCCACACAACTGGTTAATGTACAAGGATACAAAATCCGGCACTCTGGCGCTATTCCGCAAACATCACAGCACCTGTTTACGGTGTTCGCCCAGGCCTCTGCACTTGGGTCACAATCACACCAACGTGGCCACACAAACCACAGCTGGGCCTTCACCGACTTCGTCTCACCCCTGTGGCTTACGCTGGCTCAGCTTGTCTGAGCGTGGAAAGCTAAGCAGGGTCAGGCCTGGTTATCACTTGGATGGGAGACCCCCTCCTCTAGTTTCCTGCATTGAGCAGGGGGTTGGACTTTATGGCCTTGTAGGCCCCTTCCAACTCCATGATCCTATGATCAAAATATACCCCAGAAAGGCAGAAAGCCCGCCATGGGAGCCACAGAGGTCAGGAAGACCAGAGTTTAAGTATCAGCCACAAAGACTAGCACAGTTGTGGCCCTTGCATGGCCCTTTTCTCTGCCCCTGTTCTTCCTTTTCTGGCCAGTGGGCATCACGGTTTCGGCAGAACTTGAGCCCAAACTCTCCCAACTGCCCTAATTCACCCAGGAGAGCCAGAAAGTCCAGATTGTTTCTTTCTAGGCAAGAGCCGGTTTGGGTTAATATTGTTAACTCACTGAGCTGAGACTCACACATTTTAGTTATTATTTCACATGTTCCAGGGCTGGGTACTGGCACCGCTAGAAATGGTTCTGGGGCTAAGCCCTGGTAGGGTTGCTAGCCAACAGGTGATGCTTGTGTGGGCCGGCCGGCCAGACAGCTGGCTCAGGTATAGCTGGGAGTGGGATGGGGGTGGGAAGAGGGTGTTGTGGAAACAGCTGCAGTTATCTTTCTCCCCTTGGTCTGGGGCTCGCTGTGATGGCAGAAGAGCCACTGGGACATGCCCTATAAGTAGTACTCTCAGAGACCGCCCCGGGCACAGGGCATACTCTCCAATTGCTACTTCACAGGGAGGCTCTAGGGCCGAAGAAACAGTGGAGATGGCCCATCGCTCAGTGGGGGAAGCACATGCTTGGCATGCAGATAGGTCTGAGCACAATCTCCCCCCCCCCCTCCAGTTACAAAGCCGTCCGTGAGCCTGAATCTCTGAGTGGCCGATGCAATATCAGGCAACCGCAAGAAACAGATTCCAGACTGCTCCAGAGCACGACAGAAGCCCAAAGCTGTTGATCCACCAGCATCTTAACTGAGCACCTTCTCTTTCTGCTCCCACTTTCCTCCTCCTCCTCCTCCTCCATGCCGGGCCTCAAGCCAGCCCAGGGGTCACAATGCCTGGCTTGTGCCCCCCACCCCACCCCCAGGAGAGAATAAGCTCTATAACCTGGCACTGAAGAGTCACCGCAGGCTCAACCCGAAGCCTTGCCTGGCTCCCGACTCCTTTACTCAAACAACCACCACCACCCCGCCACCTTTTTGGCAAGAAGCCACCCCATGGTCCACTTTCCCCCTTTGCGCCAGCAGTTCTCCTTCCAAGCTGTGCCGCGCTGCCTCAGCTAAAACCCCCATCCAGCCACTATGGCTACTGTTATGGGGATGGGCTTCCGTCTGGTCTTTAAAAAAAGACATACATTAAAAATGCAGCATGCTTTTGATTCTGTTGTGGGCAGGCGCTGAAAGGTCTCTTAGCACCTAATTCTGTAACTGGGGGCGGGCCCAAAAACCACAGCCCCTCAGCCCCATTATTCTAGGCCAGGAGCTGGGCATGTGAAGGGGGCATTATTATTCTTGAAGTGATCCCAGCTCTATACTCTCTTGCTTAAGAGTAGGATGAACAACCTGCAGTCGAATCAAGAGTCCCAGCAAATGGCTGGTGCTAAGCGACCCACACAGTCTGCCTTACCCTCTGCGGGCCAGTCCTGCGGTGTTTTCCTGCAGGAAACACAAGCAGGGAAGAGCAACACTAAACCCACCCAATCCATAAACAGGTCTTAGGGACAGCGGAAGCTGCCTTAGACCGAGTCAGGCCCTTGGTCCATCTAGCGCAGTGTCGCCGACACAGACTGGCAGCGGCCGCGGCTCTCCAGGCTTTCAGGCAGGACTTTTTCCAGCCCTACCTGGAGAAGCCGGGAATTGAACCTGGGACCTTCGGCATGCGAAGCAGATGCTCTACCATTGAGCTACAGCCCTTCCCCTTTTAATTCAAAGTGGCCTAGAGCAGTTCCATCTGGGCTTTTGAGGCAGCGGCCGCAAAGACCGCGCAGCCACATTCTTCACGGGATCTTGACATTTCAGCAGCACCACAGCAGCCTGCAGAAGCCAGAGTCTGACCTCAGCAAATACAGAAGCAGCCACGCCAAGCCTTGGGCATCCATGCAGGTGTGTGCGGCAGCACAGAGGTACAGCTGCTGGGCTGATCTTTGTGGGCAGCAAGGCTTTCCGGCGGGCTGCATCCATTCCACATGCGGAGTCATCCATCAGGCGATCACTCGTGGCCGAGTAAGATTGTCTTCCGGGATAAAAGGAGGAAATTCTAAAGAAGATTGTGTAGACTCTAGCGATGGGTCCGTAAGTGACTGTGGAGGCCAATTCTAGATCCACAGAGCTTCCCACAGTGAGGACACAGGTTACCAGATGGAAGATGGTCCTGTAAAGGATTCATTTGACGTGCTTTTCGCTTAGCACGTTTCTCCCTTTCACCTTGCACTCGGGCTTCTTCAAAGTCCATGGAACCTTTGTGAAAGGCCAACCTCCATTTAGATCGTTCATGGGCCAGAGCTTCCCAGTTTTCGATGTTTATATTGCATTTTTTTAGATTAGCCTTATGAACATCTTTAAACCTCTTATATTGACCACCGATATTCCGCTTTCCATCCTTGAGTTGGGAGTAAAGTAGCTGCTTTGGGAGAGTAGTAGCTGGAGTAGTAGCTGGGGTATGGAACATATCCAAAGGACACTGAAGAGCCCCAGAAGAACAGCTGTTTTCCTTTAAAAAAAAAAAAAAAGCTTCTAGCTGTCATCATTGCAGGTAGTAGTAACGATTATTATCAGGCTCCTGCTTTACCATTAAAGACATCCAAGCAAATTTACAAAAGTGCAATCAAAATCACACAAAATAAAAGACAAAAGAATATATACAAAAAATGCTGAAACAGCAGCACTAAAACTATACAAATTTAGAAGTGTAGCAGCCCATTAAACAAAACAGAACACTAGAAGCATGCTGAAATATTAAGATCTTTAACAGGACGCCTTCGTGAACAAGAGGGATCCCAGAGGTTCTCCACAAGGAAGGCGTCCGGCCATCTTGGAAGATGAGCAGTGTCAGAAGAAAGCTCTACGAAGGCAGCTTGGATGGCACCAGCCAGGAAGCTCCTCCATAAAACTGAAGGAACCGTGGTGGGCTAGGATCGGGCACTGGCAGTCATCATCAAACCAAAATGCGGGAGTGACGGGAGAGGCGGGTCTTCTTGAACATACAGAGGCTAGGCAGCTGCCTAGGGCGGCACAACTCAAGGGGCACCAGCCAGGACCACTGCAGAAGGGGATCGGACCAGGGCCAGCACAGATCGGACTGTTTACATAACCCAAGATGCAACATTTACAACAAGCAACTTTTTATTTATTATACTTGAACGCTGCTTTTCAGCCCAGATTGGCTCCCAAAGCAGCTCACAACCGTTAAAGGGTTCTGAACGTAAGTATGATGGGGATCTGCATCCAATGTCGTGCGAGGGACACCTGCTCACACAGTGGGACTTCCCCTTCTTCCCCCCCCCCAAGTCTCTTCCAGAGGGTCCCTCAACCCGCTGGAGGAGACCTGGGGAGCACACAGGGAGGGCTACTGGAGGCAGGAGAAATCCATTCCACTACTGGTGTCCGTTCTATTGGTGGACGGATACCACTGAATATACCCACAGATGACAATACAAAAGCAAATAAGGGAGTTTTTGGTTCTCTTGGTAAACTTCAAGTTTGAGAATGTGTTGGCAAACTGGTTGAGGGGAAATGTCCACACTGAGCCGCCCTCGTTCTCCTGACCTCCCCACTTGTGGACTCTTCTTCTAAACTGGATAAGCCCTGTGCATCATTAAGCCCATACAGAGTCATGGCTCAACGATAATATGCTGTGTGAGAAGTTTCCTGAAACTCTTTGCCACTCAGTTTCCTTGGCACTGGGCTGAAATGAGGCAATGACCCACCTCCACTCTTTTTTTGGGGGGGGGTCTTCAGAGTTGGGCGCAGAGTCCCATCCTCGCCCCCAAAACTAATTGCATACTCCTGACTGAGTCTGCCTTTCAATTCCCATTGGGTTGCGGTGCTGATGCTTGCCTAGTTCATGGGCCTCTTAAACTGAAGCTGCAGCAGAAACAACGGGGCTGGTTTCCTCCTGCAGGCACAGGAACCAGCTTGCCAGACGAGTTGTGCTACACAGCAGAGGAGGAAATGAAAGTTGACCCAACCAACAACCTGCCAAGGTTATATTACAGGGCTGGTGCAAACAAAAGGAAGAAGGGTGAGTCATGGCAGAGCTCCACTCTCACCCAGTCGCCAGGCATGGAATTAACTGCTAGAGGAGGCCAGAAGACATGAAGGAAGTTGGGACTCGCTGGGGAAATTGCTACAGCAATGCTTAAGAATGTGTGGCTGTTCACATCACGTCCTGAAAACAAACCGACAGCGCAACCCTATAGCATGCATATTCTGAAGAGGCTGCAGCTCAGTGGTAGAGCACACGCTTTGCATGCAGAAGGTCCCAGGTTCAATCCCCCGCATCTCCAGGTAGGGCTGGGGAAAGTCCCCTGTCTGAAACCTTGGAGAGCAGCTGATGGTCAATGTGGACCAGGGGTACGCAAGTTTTTTGGTCCGTGGCCACATTTGGCAACTTGAGAAACTGTCCTGGGCACCACCACAAAATAGGTACGATGGGGGGGGAGGGGGGGAGGGGAAAAGACAAGTAACCCACCCAGAAGACTGAATGCAAGGCAGAGGTAGCATTTGACTCTCAACCCGCTAAGCAATTCCTTGGCACCCACAGTTCTCAGCACCAACCGAAACCTATTTCACAGCAATCCCAGCTGCTAGTTAGGAAATGTGTTGATTTTTTAAAAAGAAGTGGGAGGGGTAGGCACCTTCGAGGGTGCCAAGAAAGGTGTCCAGAGGTGCGTTGGGGCCCTCAGGCACCACGTTGCCTACCCGCGATATAGACAGTACTGGGTTAGTTGGGCCAGCGGTGTGACTCAGTAGAAGGCAGCTCCCTCAAAGTAAGTTCCATTGTGTCCGATGGGGCTTCCTCCCTAGGAGTGCATTTAGGACTGCCGCCTATCAAGGGAAAGGGTTCTAGTCTCTGCTCTCCTAATTTTCTACCTTCAAGGAACAAAGAGAGGGATTCAAAAATGTCTGACTTGAGTCGGTTCACTCTGCAACCACAATGAGCCGCATGTGTAGACCCGAGGTCCGTTCAGACCTTCTCCACACGCAGGCCGGAGGGAGCGAGGTCATGCTTCTAGTCCCTGCCCTCCACTGCCAACACAACCACATGTCCGGCATTACCACGAAGGAAGCCGATGCATGTTGGAACTCTGGCAGACCTGGGATTCAGCTCCTCGGAAGGGGGCCATTGCACACCTGTACGAAGGGCCCCTTCACACTAATGCTGAATGTGCAGCCACCAGGGGGAGGGCAGTGGGTGCACTGGCAGACACAACCACTGAGTGCATGGGGTGTGTGAGTCTGAACACCCCTCAGACCTGTGTGTGATTATCCCTCGGAAACACCCATGGATCTGGGCAGCTTAAGGGCTCTGCACACTGGGTGGCTATTGTTATAAGGAATTAAATGGGCCTACAGCCTAGATATGCATGTCACAGACACAAATCCCTCGGCTTCAAAAAAGGAAAAGAAAACAACAAAAAAAAGCCATGGTGCAATTGCTTGGCTTGTGTTGCTAACACTACTGCGGTCACTGTGAGGTTTAAGAAGAGGCGGCTCACACAAGGCCCGCACGGCTCCTTCACAGTCTTAACGACATCAAAGAGGGGGACTTTGAAACCCCCGCCCCCTTGAATCATGTCTCTCCCCTTTTCAAATTTTCAGTAATGGCGCCACTTCCTGGATGTCTGTTAGTTCACTGCATGCATTCTCATTTTACCTAAATCTATTCCTTCCATTACCATGCTTTATTCTGACCCCAATATCAGAGTTTGGGTAGTGCTTGGAAGTGTCACAAGGAACAGACAAGATTTAGGTGCAAGTTCTCAAGGAGATATTAAACCTGTGTCTGGGCTGTACCACTTCACATTGCAGGTGGAAGCTGCACAGCTGTGTGTTCCCCTATACAAAACAATAATAATCATAAACCCATCTAGAGAACTAGAGAGGGAGAGGAGTTCTAGCCTAGCTTTTTATCTCACGTGCTAATTTTCTATGTGCGGGGAATTTGTAGGCACAGTCTACATTCAGTCAAGTGAGTGCCCATCTGTAGACTGAAGTGATACAGCCAGAAAACAAGTCGACAACCCCCATGAGAATTAGGCCACTGAGTTTAGGATAAATGAGGGCTAGCAAAATGTGTGGGCAGGAGAAAAGTATTCCTGCTTTGTAACTGTCACCGCCTCTGTGCTGTTCCTCTGTATCCCTTACTCATCTCATATTTCAGGAAGTCCACAGGACTAGTTCCTTGGTGACTTACACAGAACAAGCCAAAGATTGTAACTGTCACCACCTGTATGCTGGTCCTCTTGTATCTCTTTACTCATCTCCTCGTATTTCAGGAAGTCCAGAGGACTAGTTCCTTGGTGACTTATAGAAAACAAGCCAAAAGTTGCTGCTGCTGTTGGCAGAGAGGGAGGGCTATGTGCCCAGGCTGCTTCAGCTGAAAGGACAGGTTGCTTACCTGTAACTGTAGTTCTTCGAGTGGTCATCTGTGCAGTCACACATATGGGCTCTGCGCCTGCGCTGAGACCGTTCCGGAAAATTCTAAAGCTGAGGTAGACTGGGCGGGAGCCCCTCCCCCTCGCGCGTGCTCCTTAGCGCGGCTCCCGCCCATTCCCTCAGTTCCTCTGAGACCGCCTATTGCGGCCCCATGAACCGAGAGATACTCACTGTTGGTATTGACATTCCCTTTTATAGTAATACCAAAAAAAAAAACCATTATCATTTAGAAATGACATGAATTGGAGCAATACACACCCAGTCTCCACTGGCAGGTCCATTGAAATCGATAATGACGCCAAGCGGGGATGGATGGGTGGGTTGTGTGACTGCACAGATGACCACTCGAAGAACTACAGTTACAGGTAAGCAACCTGTCCTTCTTCTTCGTGGTCTCTGTGCATCACACATATGGGCAGAGTAACAAGCTGATCCACCCGGTGGTGGGATGGCGGCATTGGTCACTGCAATACCGATGATAGAACCACCCTTCCAAAGGTGTTCACAGCCCGAGCTCAAATATCAAGTCTGCAATGCTTGATGAATGTCGATGGAGCGGCCCTGGTTGCTGCTCTATAGAGCTTTGGCCTTTCCCAAACACCACGGATGTTGATTGTATTCGGGTAGAATGTGCCCTTACTGGGCCTGGCAACTGCTTGCATGAAAGCTGGTATACCAATGTAATGACTTCTATCTATTTGGCAAATTTCTGTCTTGAAACAGAAAGACCTGGGGATTTGCCACCATAACATACAAATGGTTGATTTGTTTGTCGAAAAGAAGCTGTTCGCTCTTTATAAAATGCTAGGGCATGTCGGACATTCAGTGTATGCATTTTCTGCTCTATGTCAGAAGACGGGTTTTGGAAAAAACGCTGGCAACACTATGTCCTGCCCTGTATGAAAAGTCTGAAACCACTTTTGGTAGTAAATTGAGATCTGGACGGATGACTATTATGTCCTTATGAAACACCATATAAGGTGAGTCTACTGTGAGTGCACAGAGTTCGCCAGATCTTCTTGTCTTTCATGTGAGAAACCTGTGATCAATAGTCGCTAGTGGTTCAAAAGTCTTCTGAGTCAGTGCACGCCGCATCAGAGGCAGATTCCAGCCTGGCACCAAATTCCTGATTGGAGGAATGATGTTCTTCAAGCCTTTCAAAATTAAGGTTTCGCCAACAGATGTGTGAAGATTGACCCCGAGGTAACATAAGGCTTAATGGCTGAAATTGCTGCCAAGTATACCCTTATGGAGGATTATTTTAAACCTCACACCATCAGAGCATGCAAATATTCTAGTACAGTTTGTACTGTGCAGGATTTAAGATTTTGTTTACATTTCCTAGCATAAGATGCTCTTGTGTACGGCTTGTAGGCAGCTTGCAGGACAGTTTGTAACGGTGACGGTAAGTCTTGGGCTAGAATAATCGAATCTGCCATGCCATTAATGCTAGGCTATCCAAATCTGGGTGCTGGATGTTGCTTTGAGCTTGAGTTAGCAGTGTTGGCACTATCGGGAGCAACTGGTATTCTCCTTCGGAAAGGTGCAGGAGCTGGGGGAACCATGGTTGCCGTGACCACCACAGTGTTACAAGAATGCAGTCTGCTCTGTCCCTCCAGATTTTTGAGATGACTCACATCAACAGAGGAAGAGGTGGAAACATGTAATACAGATGACCCGCCCATTTCATCATGAAGGCATCTGTGATGAGATTGGGATCCGATGTTGCCCTGCTGCAAAAAAGATGGTAGGCCATGTTTTTGGAAGTGACAAAAAGATCTACTTTCGGTTGACCCCAGATTGAGAAAATTCAACTGCGAATCTCTGCATCCAGTTGCCACTCGTGTGACTGCATGGAGACTCTGCTTAGAGTATCTGCTAGTGTGTTGTTTTTTCCTGCGATGCGAAGCACCATGAGAGACATGGGTCTTGGAATTGTCCAGTTGAAAATTCTGAGGGTCAGCCTTGTGAGTTGCATCGACCTCGTTCCACCCTCTTTGTTGAGGTAGGCTACAATGGTCATGTTTTCTGAGACAACCTGGATGTGTTGGCTGTGAAGAAGAGACTCTAGTGCCTTCATGGCATTCCACTCTGCCATTAACTCCAACATACTGATGTGCATCTTGCACTCAACAGAGTTCCACGTGTCTTGAGCTACGTGGCCTGCACAATGTGCTCCGCATTTCAGGAGGGAGGCGTCTGTTGTCAGAACCCTCGGAGTTAGTGGATGAAAAGGCACTCCTTTGATGAGAACGCTCTTGCTCATCCGCCACAACAAAGATGTTTCGGTGTTCCGTGGAATGGTGAGGTGAGTGGAAGGTGCCTGTCTTTGCAGGTCAAAGGAGCGGATAAGCCAGTTTTGAAGAGTTCTCATGTGAAGGTGGGCATAATGCATTACTTGCACAGTTGATGCCATATGGCCAAGAAGACGTTGAATCAACCTTACTGAGGACAAAGGAGCTCGGTACAGGCATTCCGAGATGGTAAGTATTTTGTCTACTCTGTCTTGAGGTAGAAATGCCCAGCCATCCTTTGGATTGAGAACTGTTCCTATGAAATTCAGTTCCTTTGCAGGATCGAGGACTGACTTTTTGATGTTTAGACATAAGCCGAGATCATCGAGCATGGACAAGGTTGTCTGAAGTGCAGACTGAAGACGTAGTCTGGATGAATAGACGACCAGCCAGTCGTTGTGTCCTGTGTATTTGTCAAGGCCAATGTAGTCGCCAAGTCCTCTAAAATTCGAGAGGAGTCAAGAAACTCCGTTTCACGGAAGACTTGGCTTTCTTAGGGCCTTGGTAATGAAACTGCGGGAAGCATTCCTTAGTCCTGCAGACTGACTATCATGTGAACATGCATCTTGTCCTCCCATTTAAAAAGAGGTTGAAAAGGAGCTGTGGAAGATGTGAACCTATTCCACTGTCACGGCTTGTACTGCCTATGCCTTGGCAGTGTACTGAAACTCATCTTCTGGGCATTGACCCTAGCCTTTTGGACTGCGTCCAAAGAATCATCCATATTCTCATGGAATAGACCTTCCTCAAAAAACAGGTCTTCTATGTGAGCTTTAACATTTGATGTTAGCCATACATGACGTCCAAGTGAGATGGTACTAATCAGAGACCTGACATGGCAATCAGTTTGGTGTCTGGCGTTATTCATCTGCAGGGTTGCCATACTGATGACCTCCGCTTGTAGTACCCTTGCCAAGTCTCTCTTTTCCTCTGGGAGGTAATCACAGATGTTCCCTAACTTTCCAGTTAGGGATAACTGATACCTCACCATAATTGCCTGGTAGTTGCTACCGTTAGTAGAATAGATGTTGCTGTACACTGGGTCTTCTATCTCAGGTGTCTCGACATTAGTTTCTATGCCTAAGGCTGCCATCATCTTCATCACATGGTCTGCAAATGTATCTAGGTCTTCAGTTGGTAAAGTGGACAGTTTATATTCCACCTGCAAATCAGGAGAAGAGCCTAGTAATTTGTACACTGCAGAATCTGAGTCAGAATAAGGCAGGTTCTCATCAATGTCGAGAGCGATGTTCGATGTAGACAGAGACCGCTGGATGTCAAGAGCGAAGTCGTTGACAATCTGGTCTCCTCGATGTCGAGAGCGATGCTCAATGTCGACAGAGGCCGCTTGATGTCGAGAGCGATGTTTGATGTTGATGGGTTCTCTTTGATGTTGAGAGTGATGCTCGATGTCGAGATTGATGCTCGATGTCGATGGAGCCCGCTCGATGTCAAGAGCGATGTTCGATGTCGACAGAGTCCCGCTCGATGTCAAGAGCGATGTTCAATGCCGACAGAGCCCTCTCGATGTCAAAGCGATGTTCGATGTCGACAGGCTGTGCTCGATGTCAAGAGCAATGTTCGATGTCGACAGAGCCTCTCGATGTCAAGAGCAAAGTCAACAGGCTTTCCTCGATGTCAGGAGCAATGTTCGATGTCAACAGAGCCCTCTCGATGTCAAGAGCGATGTTCGATGTCGACAGGCTCTCCTCGATGTCGAGAGCAATGTTCGATGTCGACAGAGTCCACTCGATGTTCGATGTCGACAGAGCCCGCTCGATGTCAAGAGCGATGTTCAATGTCGACAGAGCCCGCTCGATGTCAGAGCGATGTCGACAGGTTCTCCTCGATGTCAAGAGCAACGTTCGATGTCGACAGAGCCCTCTCGATGTTGAGAGCGATGTTCGATGTCGACAGGCTGTGCTCGATGTCAAGAGCAATGTTCGATGTCGACAGAGCCTCTCGATGTCAAGAGCACTGTTGACAGGCTCTCCTCGGTGTCAAGAACAATGTTCGATGTCGACAGAGCCTCTCAATGTCAAGAGCAATGTCGACAGGCTGTGCTCGATGTCAAGAGCAATGTTCGATGTCGACAGAGCCACTCGATGTCAAGAGCACTGTTGACAGGCTCTCCTCGATGTCAAGAACAATGTTCGATGTCGACAGAGCCTCTCGATGTCAAGAGCAATGTCGACAGGCTGTGCTCGATGTCAAGAGCAATGTTCGATGTCGACAGAGCCTCTCGATGTCAAGAGCGATGTTCGATGTCGACAGGCTCTCCTCGATGTCGAGAGCAATGTTCGATGTCGACAGAGTCCGCTCGATGTCAAGAGCGATGTCGACAGATTCTCCTCGATGTTGAGAGCCTTGTTCGATGTCGACAGAGCCCTCTCGATGTCGAGAGCTATGTCGACAGGTTCTCCTCGATGTCGAGAGCGCCGCTCGATGTTGACAGAGCCCTCTCAATATTGAGAGTGGTGTTCGATGTCGAGAGAGCCTGCTCCATGTCGAGAGCGAGATGTTTGATGTCGACAGAGCCTGCTCGATGTCGAGAGCGATGTTTGATGTCGACAGGCTCTCCTCGATGTCGAGAGCAATGTTCGATGTCAACAGAGCCCTCTTGATGTCAAGAGCGATGTCGACAGATTTGCCTCGATGTCGAGAGGCTTGTTCGATGTCGACAGAGCCCCTCGATGTCGAGAGCGATGTCGACAGGTTCTCCTCGATGTCGAGAGTGCGCCGCTCGATGTCGACAGAGCCCTCTCGATGTCGAGAGTGGTGTTCGATGTCGACAGAGACCACTCGATGTCAAGATCGGTGTTCGATGCCGAGCGGCTGGAGGAAGAACGTTTTCTCCATGGATGGAGTATACGTCTCCTCTAATGTTGGAGCTGCAGTAAGCTCCGTAGCCACGAGTACAGGTGAATCCATAATTTCTCCATCGGAGAGTGAGCTACTTGCACTCCTGACACCGAGGCACGCTTTGCAGGCGTGGATGTAGACAGCTCGTCTCTTCTCGGTGTGGAAGACTTGATCTGTGTCGGGATCGAAACCAGGCATTTTACCTTGGTGGTCGACGTCAAAGCCGTGAAACTCACAGTCGATAGGACTGGAGTGACAGGCTTATAGAGAGAGACTTTCAGTCCTTAGATTTTTTCTTGGACACAGTCTCTTTCTTTTGCTCTTCCTTAGAGCATTTGTGGGCTTTTTTGTCCTTTCTCTTAAGTGGGGATTCCACATTCCAAGTTGCCGCCACTGTAGTATGGGACGTCGCTGATCTTGGCTTGAATGCCGTGGCCTTGAATGCCATATAGAGGGACACACCACGGATAAAGTTTGCTGCCAGGGAGCCATTTTGAGCTTTAAAGCTCGGTGTTTTCACATCGGCCTAATGAATGCCTTACAGTGGTGGCATATTTCTACTACATGCCCCCACTCTCAAACATAACAGGCACAAAGAGTGGCCAGCAGCCGGAGGTAATTTAATCCCACAATAGAGGCACTTTTGAAAAGGCGCCTAAAACAGCCGTTCCTCAGAAGAGGAGAAGAATTTCATTTTTTTTAAAAATTATTTATTTTTAATTTCATTGGGGGGGGGGATTTCCGATGAAAGGAGGAAGAGAAAAAAGGTTTATGAGGAAATTTTTTTTTTTGAAAAGACAATTTTAAAGTACTCAGCTGAGTTGTAGTTTTTTAGAAGAACCTCCGGAGACGACTAGCCGCAATGGCGGTCGAAGAGGAACTGAGGGAATGGGCGGGAGCCGCGCTAAGGAGCACGCGCGAGGGGGAGGGGCTCCCGCCCAGTCTACCTCAGCTTTAGAATTTTCCGGAACGGTCTCAGCGCAGGCGCAGAGCCCATATGTGTGATGCACAGAGACCACGAAGAAGAACCCCTTGAGCTGGTCTTGGGTCAAGAAACTGCAAACTTCAGACTCACTAGAGGTAATACCTCCAGTACTGTTTTACATAAGCACATAACCAAAGATGAAAGAGACACAAGGAGAGCGGCTCATCTTACTAGGGGTTGTCGACCCTCTTCAGCCTCAGATCCATACATGCAAACAAACAGGAACTGGAGCAACTCCAGGGAGGGTCTCTCTTTGTAGGAGAAGAGCAAA
Organism: Shinisaurus crocodilurus; assembly: GCA_021292165.1. NCBI lineage: Eukaryota > Metazoa > Chordata > Lepidosauria > Squamata > Shinisauridae > Shinisaurus > Shinisaurus crocodilurus. Next base: position 16,841 of record JAHFWL010000674.1, read on the forward strand.
AGCTTATTTCAGTACAACGTAGCGCTCTCCTTGGTGGAGGGCTAGGAAGCTGCCTAATACCAAGGCAGAGTATCTGTCCCTCCAGCCCAGTTCCTAGCCATGGCTTCGAAGCCACCCTTTGAAGCCATGGCTTGTTCTAGGGTTTACTGTAGCCACCATGGCTCAGCGTGTTGTGTGAACCCAGCCATTGTCTGCTTTGACTGGCAGGGTCTCAGGCAGAAAAATATTTTCGCCATCACCTGCTTACCTGATCCTTTTAAAAGTCAGTCACGCCATGTTCCTCCCTGCGTCCAGGTCTATAAAATATTTTATGCATCTACATCTACAAGGAAGTCTTAATTAAAACTACACATTTATCTGAGATATCACCAGTCCTGTTAGGACAAAGGACAATCATTTACAGATCCCATAACTTAATAGTGCCTGGAAATGTAGTTCTTTCTTCCCTGCCCCTCCCCACAGCCCTGGGACAAGAGGCACCTGATGACTATTTTTTAAAATATCACCATGACACAATACAGTACTTAAAAACAGAAAACACGGCAGCACAAGCATTGAGAAAGAACTGCCACTACACCCCAAAAACATGACAATTAAAAAAACAGCAGCAGCAACTTTTGGATTGTTTTCTATAAGTCACCAAGGAACTAGTCCTCTGGACTTCCTGAAATACGAGATGAGTAAAGAGATACAAGAGGACCAGCATACAGGTGGTGACAGTTACAATCTTTGGCTTGTTCTATGTAAGTCACCAAGGAACTAGTCCTGTGGACTTCCTGAAATATGAGATGAGTAAGGGATACAGAGGAACAGCACAGAGGCGGTGACAGTTACGATGCCAGGAGGAGAGTCACAATCCAGCAAGCCCTTATTAGGTACACAAGAGATCTTACACACACCTAGCCGGGCCTTGCATTTTTCCTCTCCGGACAGCAGCTCCCCTGAGCTGTGCAAAGCAGCTGCTGATGCTGCTATCGGTGGAGCTGCTCTTTCTTCAAGTGAACGGTGCGGTTAACAAGGATGGAGAGCGAGCCACCTGCTAATCTGAATACTGCCGACTTATCCCCAGTTGTAGAGATCAATCTAACTCAGTCTGGCCACACGTTCTGCTTGCTGCAGCACACTGACTCACGCAGAACAGAGGCGCTGTACCCTCCGACGCAGGCAGAGAACATTCCCAACCGCTTCCAACCAGCATTCTCTCCGTCGCTCCAGCTCAGCACGCCAACAGCAACCTCCCCGGTGCTCTAGCAGCAGGACACAGCTGCAGTTTCTGCAAGGATCTTTCGTAACATCTTCCCTGATGGGTTGATGGAATAGCCACCAAATGCAACTAGTTTATTTGTGCACGAACAAGAGCTTTGTGGGAACAATCTCCACCGTACGGCGCAGAATGTGAAGGATACAGGCCTGTGGCTTACGCTGGCTCAGCTTGTTTGAGCGAGGAAAGCTAAGCAGGGTCAGGCCTGGTTCTTACTTGGATGGGAGACCCCTCCTCTAGTTTCCTGCATTGAGCAGGGGGTTGGACTCGATGGCCTTGTAGGCTCCTTCCAACTCTATGATCTATGAAAATCTCTATGTCCTGCCAGCTCTTTCCCCCTTCACATGTACAAACACCAGGAGCTAGAAGGCAAAGGAGGTGGGGGGGAAAAGAGAGAGATAGAAAGGGATATTGGGTGAAGTCATGGGACTGGAAGGGTGAGATAAGGTGAGCCAAAGTCAGGACGTACCTTCCATGACTCAGCATACATATTTATAGAGAATCATGATTCAGGGCTGCATTTACTACCCAGATGGTGCTTCTGCTTCCAGAGAGGGAAACATCACCCAACCCACACAGAAGCATTGCACTTGCGTGAACACAGACCACCACAACTGGCTGCAGAGTTCGGCCACAGTCCTTTAATTCCATGTGCCTGCAGCAACCCCTGCAAGCAAGTACAATTATCCCACATGACAATGTGGATGGATGCTCCTTGAAGCTATTTTATACATGAGGGAACTTTCCACGTCGGAAACGGTTCATTTGTGAGATCCTCTCTCGGCCCTTTGGCTAATCCCAATAGGAATGGCCCACTTTGTGGCTGAAAGGTACAGTGCAGCCATTTTTAATGCTCATAATTAGGGCCGGGGGAGGTATGATGTGGTAAATCAAACATATCCAACCAGGAAATTCAATTAAAGACTTATCTGTTGAGATTCAAGACAAAGGAGGATCAAAGCTTAGGAGATGCCAGGAGACTACGATGCTCCTAAAAGTGCAACTTTTACAGCCCCAGAAAGATCACAGGCTTTGGCTGAAAAACAAACAGCAAATCAACTCCTAGATTTCTAATTTTCCATCAAAAGAAGGAAATGACCATATAGCTTATGGAATGCCAAGAGTCATTTGGGGTTTTATTTTTCACTTACTCTCTTGTGTCCTCCTTAATAAGGAAACAGGGAACCCCATAGCTGTCAAAAAGATTGTAAGCCACTGGCTGTGGTTACAAAAACTGAATCTAAACATTTCCAGTCCAGCGGAGCTTGGATTATGCTACTCCGAGAAGACAAGATGGATGCAGCGAAAACAAGACAGAGCAGGAGGACAATATACAGTATGGGCTGGAAAAGAAACTGGAAACTATTCAGGCAGATGGTAGCCAGCATGTGCCCTGGGACACCCATGGCCGTCCAACTCTTATTGGACGCATGAGAGTCTTAGAACTGGTTCACACATTCACATACATCAGTCAGTCAGTCAGGCGATCACTCGTGACCGAGTAAGATTGTCTTCCAGGATAAAAAAGAAAATTTACAAAAAGGAGATTTTAAAAGGAGGAAAATTCTAAAGAAAATTGTGTAGACTCTAGCGATGGGTCCCAATTACTCAACGCATGATGACGCACAGATGGCTGTGTGAATGGACTGCTGTAGTCATTAAGTGATCAACAAGCCTGGGTCAACCAGCCCTTAGGTCACATGCGAGGAAGATTCTCATGAACTCATAAGGCTGAGTACCCAATGGCAAACAACAATTTCACATTTGCTGTTTTGTCTTATACTTGGCATTCTCTAAACCCATCATGAAACTTCGAAGAGCAGTATCAGGGGGTCTTCGTTTCCACACACCAGCTGCAAGACAATACGACATATGAAAACAGAACCAGGAATTGCTCAGCCAACACTGAAACTGAACTAACCCGCCACCACTGTATTCCATATAATGACAGAAATCATTTAGGTAGGTTTACACTATCGGTCATCTCAGGTTGTTTCAGGATCAACTCGGAGTAATTAACCTGATCTCACAACTCCCATCTCTAAAAAGGGACAGGCAGTAAATGGGGAATTGGGCCATAACCTTCTGCTGACCCCATGTTACCCTACACCAGTGTTTCTCAACCTTGGGTCCCCAGATGTTTTTGGCCTACAACTCCCAGCATGCCCCAGCCAGCTATGCTGGCTGGGGCATGCTGGGAGTTGTAGGCCAAAACATCTGGGGACCCAAGGTTGAGAAACACTGCCCTACACACACACACACACACACACACAGGTAAGGAAGGGCTGTGGCTCAGGGCAGAGCACCTGCTTTGCACACAGACGGTCCCAGGTTCAATTCCCAGCAGCATCTCCAGGTAGGGCTGGGAAAACACCTCCCTGAAACCCTAGAGAACTGCTGCCAGTCAGTGTCGACAATACTAGGCTAGATGGACCAAGGGTCTGACTCACTATAGAGCAGCTTACTATGTTTCTTACTATGAAGCTGCATATGAAAAGATCAGATCAAAAGGTCCATCTAGTCCAGCATATCCTGTTTCAAATAACAACCAGCCAGATTGTCACTGGAAAGCCCACAAGTAGGGCATCACTGTTCGTTTGCCCCAGCACCTGTTACTCAAGGGGTTCACAGACTCGCCATTGAAGTCTGCTGCATCCGTCGCGTGGAGGCGATTGTCCCATGCTGCTGAGTGGGTATATACGTGAAAGGGGGTCACCATTTCTCCCTGGAACCAGGGACTTCACCCACCCCCAGCGATACCCTCTGCTACTGCTGACACGCTACCTTAACCCAGGGTGAAAGAGCAGCGCCACACAGGTCACACAAGGCTCAACCCTTTTAAGCATGTAAAGAAATTAGAGGTTGGAGCAAATTTAGGAATTGCAGGATAACGAACCACATAAAACAAGCTCGAATGGGAATTCTCGCTACCCTGCTCACAATGCACATCTAAAGCAGGTTCTCACGACGAACCATCTTAAAAATCATTAAAGTCTTATGACTCCAGCCCAACCTGGGGTACAGAAAGGGAACTAGGAAGGAAGCCCTCAGAATTGGAAAGAGTGGCCCAGACTCTTTATGGGATGGCTCTCGAGGAAGAAATTAGGCTGGACTGGGCTGGGCCAGGCCTAGGAGCAGAATGCATACCATACAGCAAGAAGGCCGGGTCAGGTCTACAAGCAGCTGGGCAGACAGAGGAGGCAGGATGGCCAACAGGCAAGACTGGGCATGCCACATGGGCAGCAGACCCAGGGAGAAATGTTCACCCAGGTGCAGGAAGGCAGCATCCGGCACAAGGTAGTCAGTCCCAGGGCCAAACTACAAGCTGATACAGGAGAAGTGTGATCAGATCTCCTCGCATTTTCTTCAGGATTAAAATGTATGTAGCTGTGAAGCCCCCTGAATTGGATTGGGGCCATGAGACTGGTGAGGAAGGTTACCTACCCCCCACACACACACACCTTCCCCAATTCAGATCCCACTCCCCACAAAATTGCCATTAGTCGTGAAGGGGGGATTTCTCCCCCTCCCCCCCGTGGCTAATAGCAACCATGGAGGGGGTGTATTGATTTTGAACTGTGAAATTGTGCAGGGGAAATGGTTAAATCCACCACCCTTTCCACAGTGCCATGGACCCACTGCCACCCGGGCTCCCCACAACTGGGACTGGGAGTTTTGGCCTTGAAGAAAGCAGCAGGGGATCCAATCCCTGACTGCATCCGGCATAGTTTGGCCTTCAGACTGAACTGTTTTCCAGCCTGCCGCCAGATTCTTCCTGCTTCCTTTCGCATTGGATCCTAGGAGGTTGGGATCCAATGTGCCCATTCCAGCCGCTCCAGCTGGGAGGACTGGGAAGGTAGCCCTATGTAGCCTCTTCGCTTAAGATGTAGGAAGAGCCTCCATCAACTAGTACAATGCTAAGCCTCCAAATGTTTTCATTCCCCCTACGAAGATTCTGCAAGACTTTGGGGAAACCATTCCATGCCTTTCCTCCAAGAGGTGGGGAAAAGAAAATCTAAGACACCAGCTTTTTCCATCCCGGCATTGTTTTACAATGCTGATACTGGAGAGTTGATTAACTTCCAGCTGGGGATTGCTGTTTTTATCACCGCTACTCAAAACAGACCCTCCCAGCTCACACTGACAGGAATCTGGAAAGACACTGGAAGCACATCACACCCTGCAGAACTCGGAAAAGTCCACAGAGGAATGAAGCAATGCGCTAGACCACCAGCAATTCCATTGCAGTGAGAAGAGCTGCTTCTCAAACACACACACACACACACACACACACAGAGGCAAATCTATAACGGTCACAACGAATTACTCCATTCCCAGGGTTTTCTTTTCAAACACAACACACACACACACACACACACACGTTCCCCTTTATAAGATTCCTGCATTGGGCAGGGGTTAGACTAGATGACCTCCAAGGACCCTTCCCACTCTGAAATTCTGTAAGAGTAATTTTATTTTAACCTCAATAGAAAAAACAAGACCTGATAGTGGATTCTAGGAGATCTATTTTACACACAGATGGCAAATGGAGAGACCACGGTAGCATGGCATGAGAGTGAGCAAAGCAGTGGCATACTGATACATTTTGAAGTGCAAGAGCTCATCATGACAACCCCCATGACCATGCCCCCAAGGACAACCCAAAATTCAGACAGCAGTGTTGACACATTATATTTATAAACCTCAAGAGCAGCAGTTCATACCATAATACCCAAAGTATAAGAACTGGCTGGAAAAAAGTGCCAGAGCTCCACTCCACGGCTCCGCTATACCACTGGGGCAAATAGCCAGCTACACAAAGGCAGGGCCTTTTCAGCAGCGGCACCAACACTGTGGAATTTCCACACACTCCTTGTTGGCTGTTAAATAGCTGGCTAAGTTGGTGCTTTTAAGACTGTATGTTGGCTCTAGTTTGGATGAGCATTTATTGCCACTGTTCACGTTTCATGTTTCCGGATGCTTTGATGAACCACTGCCATTTCTTCTTCTTCTTTTGATTATGTGACGATATTTTGTAATTTCTATTTCGTAATTTATTCTTAGCTGCCTTGTGGATTTTTTGATAAACAAAAGAGTGGGATATAAATACAAATCAATAGATGCAAAAGCAAAAAACAAAAAGTAACCAAATATTTTCCTTAAGTACCCGCATAGCAAACGTGGTTTATTGTCTAAGGGCACACCCCTATGCATGTTTAGGCAGAAAAAGTCCTACAACTCCCAGCATGCCTCAGCCAGCTATGTTTGTGCATCCCTTCACATATACCAGAGTTTGGTTTGGATTGCAAATAAATCCCAAAATACAGACAGGCACGCACGCACGCATATGCACAGAACTACCAGCTCATGGATGGATGTCCTACTGGGGGGCTCAAGCATTGGAACTGCAGACCCACTCACCCAGAGCACACCACTGCCCTTTGTCGAGTTTTCCTAAACAATAGTTTCAGAAAAAGTCTGCTGCTCAAGATCTAGGCTTACTATTTATTAACTTACTTATTTATTTGATACATTTTTATACCGCCCAATGGGCTGTTTACAACAATTAAAACCAGAAAATACAATACAATATAAATATAAAATTTAAAACCACAGATTAAAACAGACAGCAAAGCTAGCAGCAGCAGTTCAAATTACAATAACAGAGTTAAAAACTACAAGATTAAAATGATTAAGATGATTAAAATGATTAAAATGCCTGGGAGAATAGAAAGGTCTTCACCTGGCGCCGGAAAGAGTACAATGTAGGTGCCAGGCGAGCCTCTTTGGGGAGCTCATTCCACAACCGGGGTCCCACAGCAGAAAAGGCCCTCCTCCTGGTAGCCACCTACTAGATCAAAGCAAAGCATTCTGCAAGACAGCTCAGCTCTTCTGCAAGCTTTGCAAGACCAGAAACCAACACTGTCCCATGTTAATTGGGATAATGCCACTGGGCAAGTGGGGGTGAGCACCAAACTTGCCTCTGAAAGCAACAGAAACATTCTGGTCTGAACTGGGCAACTCTTAACGAGGCACTACCTACATGCTATTTTAGTTCTTTGATCGGTTTATTTCTAGCAAGAAGGCAGAAGCGTGGGCAAGATTGAAATGACAAGATCCTGGCACGGACGCTTCCCAAACATGCCAATAAAGTTAAGGGAAACACCTGTAAACTCTCCTGCATGTAGGTGCAAGCAACGAAAAGTTGAGCGAACTGGAAAATAGTGTGGGGGAGGGGGAATAGATGAGGATTTCAGTCCACCAAGCTGGTGGTATTTAGACAAAAAAAAAAATCCAGTATGCCAGTGCTATAGATGAGAACACAGAAAAGGAATTGCTTGTGGGAAATTGTATGTCATGGAAAAAAAGAGGGGTAAGGGGGAAGCAACACACCATTATCTTTACGGCCCTGGGACTGCACCCTTTTCATTCGCAGTCACTTCTGCAAGCCAACAATGGGTAGTGTGATTGCAGGTACCTTTATGCCGTGCCAAAGCACATATACACAGAGATTCAGAACAATCAGCCCTGCTTTCATGGGAGCAAAAGGTTGCAGCCAAATGAAATGGGTGGGGACCGTGTTCAAGAATCTTGGAATCTGCTAATAGGATATAGGAAAATGTGACCATAATGTAGAGGGCAGGAGAGAGTTCCCTTTCCGAACGAATAAAAGAAAAAAAGCGGGGAGGGGGGGAGGGGGGGTCAGAGAACAAAAGAGGCGATTCGAACAGAATTAAACCACCACCACCACATTGGAAAGCTCTCCCGGAGCAAGTGAAAACGTGTGCCATACCAGAGTGGCCTTCCCCAAATTGGTGCCCGCCAGATGGTTTGGACTATACCTCCCATGATCCCCAGCCAGCATGCTGGAGGGCACCAGGTGGGGGAAGGCCAAAGAAAAGGTTCTCCTCCCCCGCCACGCCCCAGGACAGTCCTTTTCAAGAGAGAGAGATACCTGCAACACGCCAACAATTGTAGAAGGTCGGCCGGCAGGCAGAAAAGCAGTCGGTTCACACATCCAGCTTTCTCTCTTGACAAAAACAGTGTTCACCTCCGGTGCAGGAAACTGCCCGGCCCGGTGCAGGTCCTTCGCTGGAGTTTCAGCCCCCCTGCTCCTTCACCTGAGTTGCAAGACCCCTGCAGCAGCCAGGCAGTGAAATCACATCCTTCAGGCTGTGACATCAGTCTGTTACCATGGGAATGACGGGGTGTGTGTGTGTGTTCAGAACCCGGTGTTCTGGAACTGCTGCTGCAGGATCAGTCAGCAGAGCCAGCATCTATAGGAGCGCGACAGAAAGCGGTCCAGGGTCTGTTCTCCACACCCGGGCGAGGGGGCATTTCTTGGACAAATCTTGTTCCTGCAGGAAAGCTACCTGTTGCAAGGATCTAACTGGAGGTTGGCCTTTCACAAAGGTTCTATAGACTTTGAAGAAGCTCCAGTGCAAGGTGAAAGGGAGAAACGTACTAAGCGAAAAGCACGTCAAATGAATCCTTTACAAGACCATCTTCCATCTGGTAACCTGTGTCCTCACTGTGGGAAGCTGTGTGGATCTAGAATTGGCCTCCACAGTCACTTACGGACCCATCGCTAGAGTCTACACAATTTTCTTTAGAATTTTCCTCCTTTTAAAATCTCCTTTTTGTAAATTTTCTTTTTTTTTTTTTTTATCCTGGAAGACAATCTTAGTCACGAGTGATCGCCTGAATGACTGGGGGTGCTGAGGGAAGGGGTGTAGTCAAAGGCCCCCTGCACAGGTAGGAACTGTAGCTGAGGGGACAACGTATGCAGGCATCGCAAAGCGAAGGTCCCCGGGTTCAGACCCTGGCATCTCCTAAGAAGGACACCTCCCAGAGACCTTGGGAGAACTGCTCCCAGTCAGGGTTCTGACTGGCAGAATATAATATTCGGGTTTTGGAGGGCCCTTGGGCAATGCACCCCCAATGGCACCCCTCCCTCAATGAGTCGGCCTCCTCACTGTCGTTGTCACCAGCAGTTCTCGCTCCTCTTCCTCATAACTGCTACGGCTTGCTTGCTTGACGGGCAGAGAGAGCCAGGGAGCAAGCAGGCAGTGGTATCTGCCGCGCCTCCTTTTGGGGGGGGGGGGGGAGTTCTTAATAAAAACTTTTATTGCCTTACGAAAAATGCAGTAGCATTAACGACCAACAGAGTAAAGATCAATAATACGAACAAATAAAAAAACATGTTCCCATATTTGTCTGTGTTTCGTATTCATTAAGACAGTGTTTCTCAACCTTGGGTCCCCAGATGTTTTTGGCCTACAACTCCCAGCATGCCCCAGCCAGCATAGCTGGCTGGGGCATGCTGGGAGTTGTAGGCCAAAAACATCTGGGGACCCAAGGTTGAGAAACACTGCATTAAGATAATGTGCCAACCACCACCGCCACCACCATTGTCTGGGCCAGAGCAAGAGGCAGGTGAACAAGCAGATTGCAGTGGTGAAGAGGAGGGGCAAGTGCAGGGGAGCCCCTGTTGGGGCGTGGGCCTGCAGCAAGTGCCAAACCATGCCTACCCTTGACGCCGGCCCCGTGTGGGGCTCCAGAATATACACAGGGGGGCTCTATGTCCTTTAATCCAGCACTTCTTCCCAGAAATTCACCGTCGCTTGCTTTTGGGCCAGCTCACACAAACAGAGGGTTGGAAGCTGGGAAACCTGATGAAGTCCCTGCTGCCTGGCAAGGCCCTGCTGCTTACCAGCCCCCTTCTCCCTCCCCAGCCCCACCCCACCCTACCCCCCACACACATACACCCTATGCACGTACAGCGTACCACAAGCAGGGAGTAGGTGTTGTGCAGAAAGCAGCTTACCGAGCACAAGCCCCAAGTGATTCAGACGACTGATCCCAAGCCACATGCTGACTTCCTGAATTCCTCCCTGACCACAAGGTACCAGTTCAGACCCACAGTTGCGGTGCAGGTTCTTGAACCTACACGACGGCTCCTGGATCCCGCCCCACCTCCATGTATGGAGATACTGAGTCAGAAGGTAGCAGCCACGTGATACCAGCACCCCAGGAAAGCAGATACTTCCCGGGAATTTAGCCTCGGCTCAGAAGAGCACCTTCAACCAAGCTGCGAGGATGACTTATGTGAAGCGGCACCATTTCCACAGGAACCAGAATCATTCCTGGAGTCAGCACGCGATCCTGCTAGGGCAGTGTTCTCCAACCTTGGGTCCCCAGATGTTTTTGGCCTACAACTCCCAGCATGCCCCAGGCAGCGTAGCTGGCTGGGGCATGCTGGGAGTTGTAGGCCAAAAACATCTGGGGACCCAAGGTTGGAGAACACTGCCCTAGGGCAATGCTTTCCATGGCTGTAGACACCCGGAATGAGCTACTGGCCACGCTGTGTTCACGGATCGTCCTTAACTTTTTTGCGGGCCAAAGTCCACACACACTTGCAGCAACAGGGTGTGGTCTGTTCCATGTTAGGAGCCTTCTGAAATTTTTGAAATTCTCTTGCTCCTCAAGCACATTCATGGTCTTTTGGGGGAGGGGGGGAGGGCTCTCCCCATGCCTTGTAAATATACCAGACAGGCCGCATTCAGTCGACCTATGATATCCTAACCTTGTGGTTTAGCCCTGAGCAAACAGACTCACCATTCATTCCTAACCCAAGGATAAACTCGGCCACAGAGGTGCTTGTGTGTGTGTACGCGCGCGTGCGCACACACACACACACACGGCGGGGAGACAGTGGGGCGGGTTCACTCCTCCGTGCACTGCTCAGGGTGAACAGGCCACTTCCAGCTGTTCCCCACCTCCGCCGAAAGAGCAGCTGCAACAGAAGTCTGCAGCTGACGACATTCTAATCACAGGATCAACTGAATATGCGATGCAATGCAGTATTAAGTCACCCTATAACGTTCAGCTTCCGTTTATTCAAGGTTTCCTTAGGGTCACACCTGAAAAGAGAGACAGTGCCTGGCCTGATCTCAGTGATCTTCTGCCCAGCGCCAAACAGCTCCTTACCTGCTGGGCCACTGGGACAGCTGCTCAGAGTGGATGCTAGGACAAACCACTCTTAGCCAGAGAAAGAGTCAGATGATCGTGGGATCAAGCTACTTGGTTCACAGTCTTCAACAAATCCCATTTCCTTCCGCCCTTAGCATCCTCTGCGTGCAGAATAACATAATAAATGTTACACTAAAGAGCAGGCATTGATCAGGTCCTCCTGCATCACTTCCAATAATGTACAAGATAATTTTGCCGCCTATCTTAAGCTAAGAGGGTATCTATCTCATTGCAACAGATTCTCAAAAGGCCACAACCACCATTTTGCTGGCACCATCAACCCAACCGTTTTGCTCCATGCTCAGCATCTTCCAGTCAACATCACTCTTCCATGCCCAGCAGTTCAGAACAGCAAGCCAAGGAACATTGGTCCTTGCTCACCCTTGCTCTCCCAGTAGGATTTTTGAGCTCACCTAAATTTTCCAAAAATCATTTCAAATATCATTCCAGCTCACTCCTATTATCTGTTTCTTGGCTTGTTCAAACAGGGGCAGTGCGCACTTCTGTGCATATTTTTCAAAGGTGCACATTTCCCCCCCTTAGAGTATAGCATGAAAATGTGTCTTTTTTTAAAAAAATGTGCATTTCAAAGCGCACCTTAAAAAAAAAAAGTGCATTTTTAATGCATGCATACATTTGGAAATTTGCAAACATTTCTCAAAAAAAAAAAAGCCCTCCTGCTCACGTTCGCAATTGTGAATGGGACATGGAAACAGAAACAATATTCTCATATATCCTTATATCCAAGTATCATATTTTCTCTGTTTGCACTGAATCCTTTGCTTTTATTTTATGCCCATCTGCTTTTTGCCCCCTCAGCTGACTTTTACTCCCAGCCTGGACTAACCTTCTAGCTCTAAGTCCCTGCTAGAGACCCTGGTAGCAGCACGGCCTAGCCTTGAACTAGACACCCCCTCTGGCTCTGGACTATACTCCAATTCCCTGGCTCACCTTACCTCCACAATAGACTGGGGACCACCTCTTCTGGATTGCAACTGCTAGAACAATTCCAACCCAGACAAGACCGCCCACAATGAGGATTGTGAAACTAAACCCAGGCTTAGTACGGTTTAAAGCGCCAGGTAGAAGTGGCAGAAAACACCAGTGCTATCAAGAAAGATATTAATGGATTTGCAAGAGTTTTGCAAGACTCACTCAGTCATACAACCTCTACTAGCACCTTGAAAAGGTACTACTACTCCTATTATAAAGGAAGATCCTGGAATGCAGCACATAATCTACTTAACCAGAAGATTCCCTGCCACCTGGAGACAAAAACACATCTACTGTCTAGGTGTGTGTGCGGCGTGCGCATGTCAACATGTGAAGCTACCTTATGGAGGTTACTTCCCATCTTACCGGTACGGCCTACTCTGAAAAGGAAGATCTTTCCCAGTATTGCTAACCATGAACCTTTTAACCAGAGATGCCGGGGACTGAACCTGGGACCTTCTGCATGCCAACTATGTGCTCTATCACTGAGCCAGCTCAACATAAACCTAGCTAGGTCACTCATGAACCATGTGCTGCGGGGGGGCATACTAGTGTGCTGGGAGAAATTAAACAGCATAAAAAGACTACTGAGAGTCCAAAGCAGTGTTCTCCAACCTTGGGTCCCCAGATGTTTTTGGCCTACAACTCCCAGCATGCCCCAGCCAGCTACGCTGGCTGGGGCATGCTGGGAGTTGTAGGCCAAAAACATCTGGGGACCCAAGGTTGGAGAACACTGGCCCAAAGCATTACAGAGATGGAAAAGAACTACCCACACCAGGCAGGGGCCTACTGGGAGGTGGTAAAGCCAGCGCAAGAAAAAGTTGCGCACACGTGGTGAGCAGCCTCTTTCCTGTATGTACGCACCCGTTGGACTCTAAGGAGACTTTACTGACTTCATTTATTTCTCACAGCCCCAGCAAAGAGTTTAGAAGCCTCTGGGCCAGCAATTTCCAAAGCCTGAGTTTAAACACAAACAAGCAAACAAACAGGCCCAAATGAACTCCACAGCAGCATCTATTTTAAAATTGAAAACGTCTAGGGAAACAAGTAAAATGCAGTCCTCACCCATTTCCCAACCTGTCTCTCAATACAGTGACAGATCCAATCTCCTTTTCTTTTCTTTTCTTTTCTTTTCTAAAGTCAGCACATAACTGACTACATTGTATATGTTGAAAAGGATTCTCTCCCTGCCCCAACCCCAAAAAGCCAGTAAGACGTAAGTTGAACTGCTCATAAGAACATAAGAAGATTCATGCTGGATCAGACCAAGGGTCCATCTAGTCCAGCATTCTGCTCACATAGTGGCCAACCAGCTGCCCACTGGAAACCCACTAGTAGGACAACAGCACCATGCCATTTAGGGCCCCCAGCAGGGGCATACTGGCCCTCCATTTAGGGCCCCCAGCAGGGGCATACTGGCCCTGATACTGGAGGTAGTATATAGCCATCATGTCTAGCAGCCACTAATAGCCTTTCCCTCCAGGAATTTGTCGAATCCCCTTTTAAACTCGTCCATGTTTGTGGCAATCACTACATCTTCTGGTAGCACATTCCGCAGTTGAATCAACTATGTGCTGTGTGAAGGAGGACGTCCATTTATCTGTCCTGAACCTCCCACCAATTAGCTTCATGGGATGACCCTACTGGACTACCTATCCACATACTCCACACCATGGATAATTTTGTACACCTCTATCATGTCTCCCCTTATTCCCCGCTTACTGCTTAGACCAGTGTTCTCCAATCTTGGGTCCCCAGGTGTTTTGGGCCTACAACTCCCAGCATGCCCCAGCCAGCGGAGTTGTAGGCCAAAAACATCTCGGGACCCAAGGTTGGAGAACACTGGCTTAGACACATCACTCGGGGGTAAATTAAAAGAGTACCTTCAGAGAGCAGCCCCTCTGCACAGCTTCAGACATCACAGCACCCTCGATGTTTTGCACAATCCTTTGAAGGGCATTTCTGAAAAAGCAAATGCGATGGGGAGAGAAAGGAGGTTAGAGGGCAGCAGGCAATTAGCAGGCAGTGCACATTTTATCTTTATAAAAAGCACACATCATAAAAATTACCAGAGCACAAGATCAACCAAATGTATTAAAGGAGCAACACCCAGAACACCTAGGGCTCTTCTCTCTGGAGGATGGTGGCAAGTGGATAGATGACAACTCAAAGTGGATAAATCATGCAGTGAATTTCAGAAAATGACACTGGAAGGACACAGGGACACATACAACTTCAGGAGCTTTCTAGCCCACCTGAACTCAACTCAAAAAGCTGAAGAAGAGGAACAAAACACCACTACACCACAATCACGTATGCCCACACAACAAATGGGCAAAGTTGATATCAGTGGGATAAATGCCAGAACTCCACTTTCCTGCAACATAGGAAGCTTCCTTATACAGGCCTGTGGCTTACACTGGCTCAGCTTGTCTGAGCATGGAAAGCTAAGCAGGGTCAAGCCTGGTTATTACTTATTTACTTGGATGGGAGACCCCTCCTCTAGTTTCCTGCATTGAGCAGGGGGTTGGACTCGATCGCCTTGTAGGCTCCTTCCAACTCTATGATCTATCTATGAAATCTATAAACAGTCAGACAATCAGCCCATGACGGACTGACTTGGAAGGTTGGGAACAAGGTCCATCTTTCAAAACTTCTCCAGAGTTTGCACCCTAAATTTCACCCAGCTCAGGGGGGTGTACATCAGGTTAATCTATTTCAAACTGGTGCCTTCCAGATGTGTTGGACTACCATGCCCATCATCCCCAGCCAGCATGGCTATTACACATTTTTAAATTAACTCCAGCCCTCTCTAACCACGACACCACACTGGCTCACTATGCACTTGGCACCTTACAGACTAGCAACAGGGTAGTCCCCCTGGGAGGTCGTCACATTAGTCTGTTGTTGTAGCAAAAACCACAAAGAATCTTCTGGCACCTTAAAGACTTAACAAATGTATTATTATAGCATAGGTTTTCATGGAACACAGCCCACTTCATCAGAAGCATGAAGTGTTATCCTGAGTCACAAGTGTGTATACACACACACACACACTAATAGATATCTTAAGTAAGATAGGGTTCCTAGCAGGTTGAGGTGCAACAGAAGTGGTCCATCCCAAATTCCTAGACCCGTCTGCATTTCACTATTTATTATTTATTCATGTCAGGAGCACCACAGAAAAAAATAAAATTACAAATAAAATTAGGCAACAGCCTATATATAAAAACACATATGAAATACAGGCTAATTTACATGGACAGGCTCATAAAACTTAACTATGTTTATATTTGAACCAGGAGCACCAACATGCATTGCACTGTTAATGTTGACTCACCCCCTGCCCAAAGACCTTCAGATTTATTTATTTATTTATTCATTTCATTTCTATACTGCCCAATATCCAGAGCTCTCTGGGTGGTTTACAACAGTGCCGAAACAAGGCCATAATACAATAAAAAATGATAAAATTATTTAATACAGCGGTGTGGATCTAGAATTGGCCTCCACAGTCACTTATGGGCCCATCACTAGAGTCTACACAATTTTTTAGAATTTCCTCTTCTTATAATTTTCTATTTGCAATTTTTATCCTGGAAGACAATCTTACTCGGTCACGAGTGATCGCCTACCTACCTACGGTACCTACAATAAAAACGATAAAATTATTTAATACAGAATTTAAAACGGTTTTAAAAATTAAAAACAATGCAGCGACAAATACACTAATTACTACTCAAAAGAATTACTACTGAGTTGTGCAGAGGTAACCAATTTGGATTTTACCCACCCAAGCAGCACTAGGAACTGAACACTGATCAGAGCAGACTCCCAGCTGGATTTCTTGCAGCAAACCTGAAGTGATGCTGTAGAACAGCCTTCTCCAATCACGTGCTCTTCAGATGCCTTGGAGTACAAGCCCATCCTCCCCAGCCAGCATGGCCTTTAGAAATTTTCTGACTAAACCCCAGCATGCTGCTTTGTTACTCCTCCCTAAAAAGCACAACTGGATTGACTCTCAGACTGGAAAGAGTGGAAGAAAAATAAAACCAACACACACACTTTTTACATATCAACGGTTGAAGATTTTAAGCCCATGGCATTGAAAAAAGCACACACCACAGTTGGTGCCCAGTTTAGTGCCAGCCTTCCGGGGTTAGCATTTCTTTCAGCCACGTATAGAAAGCCATACCATAAAGAGCTCAATTAACTTCTCCCTAGTCTCAGAGCACACAGCTTTTACCTCTCGTGGCATTTGCATTTTAGTATGAAGGGCACAGAACTCTGTGGGCCTGCAAGCGGGGCTATTTGAGCCTGTATGGAAAGTTATTTTGGATCTTTCGAGATGAAAGGCACATCTCCACACAGCAGACTGTCCACCCAGCCACCCTGGCTTTCCAGCTCTCTGGAACGAAGAGGGCTAGCTCACCAACCCAGCCACGACTAGCATGCAGCTTGCAAGATGATCTCAGACCATTCCCAAATCTGCAACAAGAACAAACCCCCTGTGGCTGCGTTGGGTTGCGTACGCAATACTCTGATGGCAAGAGTACGGGAGCAAGTGGCATCTCAGACAAACATGAGCCGCCTTCGGTAGCTGTGGCTTAAATCTGCTGGACAGGTTTTTCTGTCTTCCTTCATGGCTGTATTGCTTTTGATGATGACGATGATGTCGTAGGCATATAATTTAAAAGGTTTATCTGGCTTAACACTGTTTTTATACTATGTTGGCTGCACTCAGGATTCCACCCATGGATGGATGGATGGATGGATGGATGATAGATCAGTGTTCTCCAACCTTGGGTCCCCAGATGTTTTTGGCCTACAACTCCCAGCATGCCCCAGCCAGCGTAGCTGGCTGGGGCATGCTGGGAGTTGTAGGCCAAAAACATCTGGGGACCCAAGGTTGGAGAACACTGTGATAGTGTGCGCGCGTGCGTGCGTGCCCACGACCCCGCTCCTGCATGGTGTGCCATCACGCTTACAGCCAGCCCACAGCACCTCCGTAGGGGCCGTCTTCCCCAACCTGGTGTGCTCCAGATGTGTCAGACTGCAAGTCCCAATGGCCATGCTGGCTGGGAATGATGGAAGTTGAAGTCTGACATATCTTGAGGGCACCAGGTTGGGGAAGGCTGCTGTAGGGTCACCGGGAACATTATCTTCTCCAGAGGAGTAGAGAGGATGGAGGGGGATGTTGCCATTCCCAAGGAGATGAGGGAATACATCTATGCCCCCCACACACACACACACACACGCACCCCGCTTTGCTCATACATCAGCAATGTTGTCATGGCTGGGTTGGGCCGACTGCCAACCAGCTCAGAAGTCACTCACGCAGCTCTCACCAGACTGAAAAAAATTGGCCCTCCTCGCTCCGGAGCACAGCATCGGCAGTGCCTTTAACCACACGAGATACTGGATTACACGAGATACTGGATTCGCAAGCTGGATCCTTCATAAACCTCGTGCCACGCGTTTTGACTCCATTTCCCACCTCTTCTCTTCTCCCGCCCACCCCAACCACCGCAAAAGCTGCCACCATCGAAGACCTGGGAAAGCGTAGCAGTATCGGCAATGCTGTGGCAGGCTTTTTTGCCCTCCTCAACCCAGGGCTGGAAGGGAGACACAAGGGGGATTTGGAATAGTCACAGCCAAGGCTGTTTAACCCAAATCTGCCTACACTGCCTTCTCCGGATCCTCAGAAGGGCAAAGAACACCGCCTCCCCGCAACTCCAGGCTGCCCCTTCTCCTCCTCAAGGTAAACGCATGTTGGGCTGCCACTGCTCCACTTGAGAAAATTTTTGAAGAACTGCAAGGGGAGGGGGGAGGGAGATTGCCCCCTCCCCTCCTTTTCCTCCCAGCCCAAGTGGGATACTCCTACATCCCCCCCCCCTTTATATGCAGGCCGAGTGCAGGGTGGAAATTTAGCTCTGCTGACAACTCAGATCTACAAGACTGGGCTGCAAGCGAGGAGACATTATCGCCGCTCTGATGTCACCAGCAAATCTGCTTCTCTTCAGAGAACACCTTGCTAGCTTCCGTTTGAAGGCTGCACTCACCGTATCCACAGAAAATATGGCACAATCCAGCAGCTGCAAGGTGAGAGAAAAATCGAGGTGGACTAAGCGCTGGCACAGACGTTTGCAACAAGGCTGTCAGCAGCGGAACAGGCTGCTCAGCTGGGCCAGTGGAATCTCCTCTTATTTTTAAAATTTCTAAAGCACCAACTTGGAGGTGTGTGTGTGTGAGAAAGAGAGAGAGAGATTGGAATGACATCTGGCAGGGGTGCCTCGTGAATAGGATGTCCTGCCGTTTTTATAGGGATGGGCCCGTGTCCTAAACAAAGGAACCAAGAAAGATGATGCCAGATCGAGACGACAAGTCCCATTTCAGAGGCTGTATTGATCTGGCAGATGGGAGGCTGTGCCAAGTTACCACTGCCAGCATCAGAAAAGCTCTTTGTAACGGGGTGATCCCAAAACTTGGGATTCGTCCAGCACTAACTTCTTAGCAGCCCTCAAAAGATTCTTTGTAGGTCATAATGGTACCAGAAGACACCAGCACCTTTGGTTTTTCCTTTATACCCCTGCCATTGGCAGATGGTTTCAGGCAGAGGAGAGTCAAGCGGTCTATAAATTGATTAAATGAATAATTAATTAATTAATTAATTAACATGCCCACTGTGCCGAGCTTGCAAAACACTGATTAAATTGCTCACATCTGCTCTGAATGGGACTTCACACTGAGTGCAAGTTCTACGGTGGCAACTGCTTGTCCAATTTTGATGGATGAGTTTAATCTTGTTCAGCCTGAGGATGTGGACAAGTTATTTGGAGGAGTGAAGCAAATCATCTGCTTCTTGGGCCTGAGTCCATCCTGATTGGTGAAAAACAGCCAGAGGGGAACTGGCCAGGTGGGTGGTGGAGATTGCAAATGTTTCTTTGAAGGAGGGTTATGTTCCAATGCCTCTCTAAAGGAATGCAAGACCAGTCTCCACCTACTCTTCTTTGAGTAAGCTGTCAGAGCAGGTTGTAGCAACTCAACTCCACAAGTTTTCTTGGGTGAAGCTGATTATTTGGATCCCTTCCAAACTAGGTACAGGCCCGGTTTGGGGACTGAAACAGCCTTGAGCACCTTGATGGATGATCTACACCAGGAGCTAGGCAGAAGGAAATGTGGCCGTGTTGGTTCTATTCGATATCTCAGCAGCATCCAATACCATCAGCCATGGTATCCTTCTGAGATGATGACCTTAGTGTCTAGGTACGTAAATATGGTCCTATTTGGCTGAACATTCCTAGAAGGTGATGCTGGGGGATTATTGTTTGGCCCCTTGGCTATGGGAATCTTCAGGGCTCTATCTATCTGGGGTGCTTTGGAGGCCCAATTGTGTGTCCTACCACCAAGAGAAGCTCGGTTGGTGGAAATGCAGGGCGGGGCTTTCTCTGTAGCAGCAACCCAAATGTAGTATTCCCTCCCTAGGGAGGTGAGACTGGCCCCATCTTTGCTCAGTTTTATGCAGGCAGTGAAGATATTTTTTGTTCTGCTTGGCTTTTAATAGTTTTTAATATGAGGTTGATTCCATTTGCTGAGCTTTTAATGGCAGCTTTGCTGTTAATGGGGTCTGTTAACGTGTTTTAATATTCTTTTCCTTCTTGTACACTACCTTAGGGGCTCTGTTTCAGCTGAAAGTTGGGTTATAAATATTTTAATAAAATAAATACATATCAATTGCTTTATCCTAAAATGAATAAAGTTATACTGGTGGCTAGAATTTTCCCCAAAGTTAGGAACCAGTGGAGCAGAGGAAGAGAATGTTGGCTATACTGAGCAGGAATTGGGGTGGGGGTGGGAAGGAGAGATAAGGAACAAGGAGTGCAGGAGGATTGAGTATGTATCTCGGATACTCTTCCTTTCTTTTTCTCTTTCTCTTCCTTCCTTCCCCACTTTACTGAGTCCTGTCAGGCAGGGATGTGCCCCATTTAGGAATAATTGCTGTAACCTGCCTGTAGCCCATGGGATAGGGTGGATGCCAGATCAAAATGGAAAAAAGCAGTTTAGATCTATGAGTTCCTCCCAGCATAAATCAAGAGGCAGTAAAGGTCAGTCTCTTTTTAGGCCAAGTAACCCCATGGAATCCTGAAACCACACACAGAAGTTCTTTAGACAAACAGCTCAATACAGGGTAGAATGCTCCTGGACTGTACCCACTTCAAATTGCAAGTGGTGGAATTAGGCGGCTAAATGGCACAGTTTCCATGTCACAAACCAGCTATGGGTTAACCACATCTACTCTCCAAGTGCAGGGTTTGCATGTAACAACAATCCATGGGTTGTTGGGGCCACGCACGAGTGAGCAAGCTCCCTGCTGCCCGAGCGCCGCTTCCACTTTGCATCCAGTTTAGCATCCTGGGTTATTCAGCACGATGTCTGAACCCGGCACTCTGGGTTGTTGAGGGAGTTTTAACCCACGGGTTTGTTGCTGGGTTATTTCTCCCTCAACAACCCAGAGAGAGAGGTTCAGACATCACGCTGAACACGCTGAACCAGATGCAAAGCGGCGGCAGCAGCAAGTGGGCGGGAATCTGCGTGCTCATTTGCACGCAGCCCCCAACAACCCATGGGTTGCTGTTACATGCAAACTGGGTCAATATTTACCAGTAGAAGAAAGAACCCCAGCTCTCAGAGAGCAGATGTCCAGGAGAAGGGTTTTCACCTAGCTTTTCCCACCAATAATGGTAGTTTTCCATGTGCAGGAATTTTTCTTCCCAGGAACCGTTGTGCCATGCGCTTAACTGCATGTCCAGAGAGACTCACCTGTTGGCTACAAACTGGGACAAGGCCTAGAGGAGCATTGGCAAGCCCTTGATAGTCCAGCAAGGTTTCAACAAGCCACTGGGCTGGTGGGTGAGATAATTCCTTTGTCGTTTTTGCTGAAGCAGAAGTGCTGGCTCACACACACCCCACACACACACCTGATGCCTAGTGACCTGCATTCCTAGCCAGAAGGAAGAAAGAGACCAGCAAATTTGGCACCGAGCTTTTCATGGGCTCAGATTACTGTGCAAACAGCGATTAAAACAGCCAGCCATGCACAACAGATATCCTCCCCCCTCATGTGGGCTGCAAAACACATGTCCCACTCTTCAAAGAAAGGCAGGCGGGATTGTGATAACATCCAGGATGGTCTTAAAATGTCTACAAGTCCCCCAGCTCACCCCAATTCAATTTCTCTTAGAGAATGAATCATTTTATGGGATGTACTCTACAAAACCGATTCCCAGGAACAAGGAAGTTTAAGTAGTAAGGAAAACACAAGTTGTTAATGATCTACCCACTGTAATTCAAGCTTCCTTGTTCGCTTTCATCAATTCTGCTTCACAGACATTATTCACACATCCTCTTAACACAATGAAAATAAAGACTGGGCAAATAAACAGGAAAGCTATGGCTCATGTAAAATCTCAAAGTATCTCCCTACGCAACCCCCCAATATTAAAGTATGCCAACTGGTCTCTGCTAGAGGCATGCTTTCGTAGGAAGTGGATTATGAAATGACTCTTTTCTAAGCAGCATGGGAGGCGTATTTATTCTAACCCTGAGGAGGAGGAACAAATCAAGCAAGGTTAATAGCCTGGGTTTGCTTGAAGCAGCGTGCAAGTTATTGCAGTACCAGTGGGTGTGGTGGAATGATTAAAAAAAAAAAAAAAAGAACCCGGCTTTGAAGTCTGCTTAGACATGCAGAATACAATTAAATATTGTTCTGCTCCAGGCACAGGCTGACAGATAATCCCATGCAGTTTATTATAAAATTGGCCTCATTGCCTTGCTTGAAACACGGTCACCTGCCTGCGAGTTTACAATGCAGCTTCCCACACTGGCTCTGCAAGGGAAGGACAGCAGGAAGTACAGGGGAGGAATCTTCCCGCCGCACTCGAGTCCCCAGATGCCGGCATTCAGCGTCTTATTAAAACTACAGTATTAATATGTCAAGCCAAAATGATGCCTTGGAATTCAGGCAAGTTCAAGACTTACCGGTAATAGTTTTCCCGGTTGAAAATTCATCTAACCTTCGTAAATGCTTGGCTGAGAAGTCGTCCAGGCAACGGGACATTTGCTCCAGGCCTTGGAGATCTACTCCCAGTCAGAGCAGGCAATACTGGGCTAGATGGACCAATGGTCTGACCCAGTCATGTGCTTGAGAATGAGAGGCAGTATAGCGACAGGTGAGAGCTGGCACTTTTTTGTTCTCTACCTTGCACATTTAACAAGAGCTTAGGTTACAGAGGAACCAGGGCCGGTGCTACCATTAGGCCAACTAGGCAGCTGCCTAGGGAGCAGGGCTAAACGGGGCGCCAGAAACACCTTGGAAAAAAAATACAGCGCTAAAATGCGTATTTTACCAAGTTTGTTTTACCAATCATATCTTGACTCGTAGTAGACGGAATTTCACAATTGACTTTTATTTCATAATGGGCATAGGGCTGGAGGGAGGGAGGGCTCAAGTGGGAAGGGGGGGCGCTAAATATCTGATCTTGCCTAGGGCACCAAACTGCCTTGCACCGGCCCTGAGAGGAACAGTGTTTTAAAATGCTGTTTCAATCTAAGTAGAGCAAACCATGCCTTTACTAGGAACTCTCCAAATTATCTGTGCTGTTTACCCTCCTAATCTGCTTAGTAATGGAGTTCCCAGAACTGGAAGACAGACGTACGTGCGCAAGCCTCCCTTTTGAAACTGATGGAAGTCGCTTCTTCATCTTGGAAGACTTCCTACTTCTACCAAAACAAACTTCCTTAAAAAGGCAGAGAGTTCAGTCGGCACTAAACAATAAAGGAACCTGGTTTGAGAGCACTCCCACTTCTCATCTGAGCAGCTTCTTGGATGAAAAAAGGGATGAATGAGATGCATCTAGTTTCACCCACCCTACAGAGAGAACACACCTTGCTCCTAGACCAGTGATGGCGAACCTTTTTGAGCCCGAGTGCCCAAACTGCAACACAAAACCAACTTATTTATTTCAAAGTGCCAACACTGCAATTAAACCTGAATACTGAGGTTCTAGTTTTAGAAAAACAACTCATACAGTTGTCCGAACTAATTAACATCTTTTGTCTTAAAAGAAAAACACAATAACAGAGCTTTCAATGATACAAACAGTTTTTTGTTGAAAAAAAAATCAACTCAAAAAATTATTATAGTACTACATTGTACACATAGCCTGAAGGGAATTTATACAAACTTTTTGAATAATTAGGCACATGTATTTTTGGATAATGGATTCTCAACTTGTAATATGATTATATGCCAGACTGAAATTGTATGGGGCAAGCTTTACCCCAGGTCCTTTCCCTGCTTCTACAGGTGTCGGATTAGTAAAAGTAAAAGTCAACCTGTACTTGGATGAGCAAGATAAACAAGAAAACTAAACGTGCTTAACACATTTTAAACACTTTATGTCTTGGACTGAAACACTGCATTAGGTAAAAGTTTGCATTGGGCATGCTTTTGCACAATTAATGTGATTTTTGCTATTGCATGCATGCTGATAATTTGTCAAACCTTGGCTCATACTCCGTTAGTTTGAGAGCAACACATGCAGCACTCAGGTCAACTGTTAGGGCTTTACATCCAAGCCATGCTCTGTGCATCATACTTTAAAATCTTTTAAATGTGATAACAATGTAGAAAAGAATTCTGTAACAGGAATTCTAGAATAAAATCATTCTGTTCCACACTGTGAGAAAGAACAAAATCATTAGTGTTTTGCAGAAGGGGACTGTCTTTTCGCGATCTGGTGACCAATGGCTCGAGTGCCCACAGAGAGGTCCCTGCGTGCCAGCTGTGGCACCCGTGCCATAGGTTCGCCATCACTGTCCTAGACCAGTCACGGGTTGCTGCTGTTCAGCCATCATTTACATCCATAGTGAAGACAGTTAAAATAATGGTTATGTCTAGAATGTTTTTCCTAGTTCTCCCCCAAGTATGTTCCTATATGGAATAGAACTGCTGATCCAAGCAAGCAATAGCTGTATGACAGAACCAGGGCAAGGATTATTTGAAATTCATTAAAGCTTGTAATAAAAAGTAGTACTGTACTCTTGAGAACTCCTCTCTAGCTAACAAGAACACAAAGGGCCATTTTCACACAATCAAAACAAAATCCCTACAACAGTCCATGGGTTATTTGAGGGTTCTTTAACACTCCAACAAGTCACGCCGCCTGGGTTCAGAGGACACGATAAAATTGTGGCCGGGCTGTGATTAGGCAAATCATGTCTGGCACGAGCCGTGGCTCACCACTGTGGCTTGCTTAAGCCAGGATGGCTTATTTTGATCATGTAAACCAGGTCAAAATAAGTGCATATTATTTTGCACTTATTAGCCCAGACACAAACATTATTTTCAGTCCACAGTGCCACGACTGGAAGAGTACCACGCACCCCACCCCCAGCTTACCAGGTTGGTGAAGAGCCACCACCACCCCTTCAGCCACCAGGTTACCTGGGCAGCTAAACATTTTGGGGCTGTTCGCACATGCTGCGACAAATCATAGGTTAATTACACCACAATTTGCCATCATTATGTGCAAACCAGATTTTTATGTTGGCACCTAGAGTTCTAAAACAGTCCTTCGGCACTACTGGGGCAAACTGTACTTCACTTAATAGAATAGGTGCACGCACATGGAAGAAAACATCAAATCACATGCAGGGTATCTGCATTTGGCAAACCATTATGTTTTTTCAGTAAAGGTTACTTATTACCCAACTACATTTTTTGGGGTGGGGGGAGAGAATGTGTGACTGTGGGAGAGATGGGGCAGTAGCAGACTGAATAGATATTTATTTATCATATTTATACCCCACCTTTTTTCCTGCAAGGAACCCAAGGCGGCTTACATAATCTTCCTCCTACTCTCCACTTTATCCTCACTACAACCCTGTGAGGTAGGTTAGGCTGAGAGTCAGTGACTGGTCCAAAGTCTCCCAGTGAGTTTCATGGCCGAGCGGGAACTAGAACACGGATCTCCTGAGTCCCAGCCCAACATTCTCACCACTATGACACAGTAGATCCCACATACTGCCAACTCCAGAGGTCATTTTATTTGCTTTTTGATCTAAGGATCCACAGACCCATAAAGCATGTCATGTTTCACTGATTTCTGCACACCTATAAGAGCTATTTCTCTTTTTTTTTATTTTACAAGAAAAAGGATGGCACTCTCATGATTATAACATAGAAACTATGCTAAGCTTAAATGGCTTCACATGCCGACATACTGATACACGTTCCAAAACAAAACTTTACCGCACATGTTCTGAAAACAGATCTTGGAGCTTCTGCATTTAAACCAGTTCTGCACAACTTAGTGTGACCCATCATGCCAAACTTGGCAACAATGTACTGCAGCCCGTTGGGTGCTGAGCAAAGCCCCTGTTGTTGCAAGTTCAAGGCAGACAGCAAGAACAAGAGGTTTATTGAACCTGATGGGATGCCATACATGGCTGGTGAGCAGCATTCACATTGGTGGGTCACAAGTGGGGTCCCAACAATAGAGGTTGATTTTGAGATGCAGGAAAGAACTCCAGTCTAATCCATCATAGCCAAGGATACAGGGAGCCAATTGGACTGACGGGTCATTTTTAAAAAATCTAATTGTCTTCCTTAGGGCGGAATGAACAGAAAAACAATTGGTTCAGATGTAACACTTTTTATCTGTACATGGGGCTTAATGAGTACCTTCCTGGTTTGATCAAACTATAGTTTGCCAGTTGGATATAACTGTTTGTTCCCAAGTAACGGTCAAAACTAGGTATGAAAAACATTTAGCTTCTAGCATCCACCTTTACAGAGGAATGCTCTACATAGACACGCTTTGCTCTCTTACTGAAATTTAGTTTACGGGGGCATTCATGTAAAGCAGAGCTAGCAGATAGCGTAAAATCAGATGGAAGTACAGACAAGCAAAAATAACGACCACTTGCAGGCATGACGTAAAATGAAACTGCCATAGGCTAATTTTATCCAGCATCACTTTTCTTTACCTGGACACGCCCATTATTGTCTACATGTTCTAAGCTAGAGGGGGAAAACATCAGTGCAATCCTGCGGCCCCTAGAAAGTGTCTGAGGGGACACAGGATGATGTTGATGATGATGATGATGATGATGATGATAATTTTATTTATATACCGCCCAACAGCTGAAGCTCTCTGGGTGGTTCACAACAATCCATAAAAACATGCAATACAATATACAATAAAAACATTATACAAAATTTAAAAACCAGATTTAAAGATGACATATAGATAAAACAAGAAATGCAATGAGACCAATTAAAAAGTAACCACCCCACCATGCACTAAAAAGTAACCACCCCACCATGCAGGATACAGTGGATCTCCTCCCCCTCACACAGCTGGAGACAGAGCTCCAACCACAGAGATCCAGGCGTGATTCTGCCCCCCCCCACCAGCCCCTCCCAGCGACTGCAGAAAGCTACGTGGGAGTGACCTTACCCGGGGTCAGTGTTGCAACCTTGGGAGAGAGGAGGAAAGGGGAAATGCTGGTGGGTGCGTAGGGAACGGGCCATGAATCTGCCAGCGCCAACGACTTCTCGACTTCTCAGCCCCTAGCCCCGCTCCCGGCAGTGCAACGCCACTAGACAGGCTCAGAGGCCCGTGGAGTGAAAAATGCTGTGAAGGAGGACGAAGAGGCGAAAATCAC
Source organism: Shinisaurus crocodilurus (assembly GCA_021292165.1). NCBI lineage: Eukaryota > Metazoa > Chordata > Lepidosauria > Squamata > Shinisauridae > Shinisaurus > Shinisaurus crocodilurus. The sequence goes on from JAHFWL010000674.1 coordinate 43,857, forward strand.
CCAGCAGGGCACTGGATACTCGGATGCTTCGATCCTTCAGCTCTTGGACTGGCAGGACTGCCCTCTAACAGGATTTAAAACCCAGGATTCTGCAAAGGTCCCTGTAAAATTCCCTTTCATAAGGTACATTTAACTTATCTAACCCCAAAATGACCGATAGTATTTAAAGTCATTTAGGGAGCGATCCTCTGGCCCCTAGACGTTGTCTGAGGGGCTACAGGATTGTTCAGATTCCCAGATCCAAGGTCAGAGATTGTGCTCGGACCCGGGGATCAGAGTTCCAACCCCCTGCCCCGCCCTCTCACAGCTGGGGAGGAAATAACCGCATGGGCTGCCCTCTGAGGTTGGGAAAGCAACCTTGGAGAGGGGCAGAAGTGGGCAGGGAGGCGGTGGGGAGGAGACTGGGGCGGCCTGGATACAAGGTACAGTCATGCCTTGGATTGAGAGCATAATTCGTTCCGGAAGCGTGCTTGTAATCCAAAACACTCTTATATCAAAACGAAATCCCCCCCAAAAAAATTGTACATAGATTTTTAATTTAAGCCATGCTACAGTACTTGTATTGCAAGACGTCGCTTGTATATCAAGTAAAAAAAAATTAAATAAATATTTTAAAATTTGCTTGTCTTGCAAAACGCTCTCAAACCAAGTTACTTGCAATCCAAGGTATTACTGTATCCTGAAGCCGCTCTAGCCTCCAGACAGGCAAAAATGGCCACCTAGCAAAAATGTAGAGCGGGGAAAGCGAAGATCTGCATTGGATGAGCGCGAACCTCCGAGTTCGGGGCTTACACTCATCTCCATAGAATTGTGCCCTTAAACAGCAATCGTGTCAGACCAACAGCCCGCTTCATCACGTCCAGCAGAGACAGAAGGCAGCACATAGAGGTCTACAAGGACTGTGGCCTACTGGAGGAGAAAGCCCATGAAGACCTCAAAGGCAACAGTCATCAAGCCAAACAATACATTTGATTTTGAAAAGACACACGCTTTGGACATGCAGAAAGAAGTTCTGTGGAACTTGGAAACTTCAATTTCCAGCATGTTCAACATTATTTGGTCTAATGCAGTGTTCTCCAACCTTGGGTCCCCAGATGTTTTTGGCCTACAACTCCCAGCTACGCTGGCTGGGGCATGCTGGGAGTTGTAGGCCAAAAATATCTGGGGACCCAAGTTTGGAGAACACTGGTCTAATGAAAGGGTTCTACCTCACTTGTTCCATATTAAGAAAGTAAGAAGACAGAAGAAGCAAACAATCAAAAGCCAATTAATTATTAAACATATAAAAATTCAAAACACATCCAAAAGGGAGCAAATTTAGTGGGTGCCAGGAAGGACCAGGAAAAGGGGTGGTGGTGTCGGAACCTAATGAAAAACAATGGGATGGATCCAGAGAATCCTTTCCCAAAACAGAAGGGCTTCTTCCATTTATGAAAGGGACCAAGATTCAGAAGAGGCTCCCTGGTGGAGAAATGGAGGCCCCCGTACCACCTCTCATGCTGCTCTAGAAGGTCCCCAACCCTCTGGAGCAGATTTTCAGGGGCTGCAGGGGATAGGAGCAATCGCGGAAAATCACATACGCCCTTCCTCCAGCGTGAGCAGAATGCCACTGAGCACAAATCTGGATCAATCCCAATGATTTACATTTTAGAAAACTGGCCAGGAAGAAAGATACAGGAAAAGCTTGCTTTAAGACCACTTCACCTACTTTACATTTACTTGTGCATTACAGGAGGCTCTAAAGCCCTCCTTGCTCAAGGTCAGTAGAAACAGAACAATGAGTTTTGTAGTGAAAATCTGTATCTGTACTGATCTTTGTGTGTGTAGCAACACAACCGATGGCACAACAAAAGAATTCCAATTAACTTTAATAATTAATAGCTATCAAGAACACCTAGTACTAAATGACAAGCCAAACTAAAAATAGTTCAGAACTGCTGGGAACATTATAAAAAAATTATACAAACCCTCAGTTAGAGAGATTTAGTGCTGGCCAAAGGGTTATGCAAACTCCCCAGGTTGCTAAGTGTTAAGGAGCACACAGAAGCAGGAACAAAATCCCTCTATAGAAAAAAAATAAGAATAACGAAGGTAGTATGTCTCAGTCTCTAATATTCTCAGATCGGCAGTCACAGGCAATAAAGGTTAAATAAAAGCATTGATTAAAGCCATTTAGATAAGACAACCATACGAATTTTAAAGGCGCCCCGCAGGATCAGACCAAAGGTCTGCCTGGTCTAGCGTCCTGTTTCCTGCAGTGGCCAACTCCGTTGCCTCCGGTAAGCCGGCAAGCAGGGCCTGAATCAACAGCCCTTCCTTGTCCCCAGTGAGCACAAGGCTTCTGAACATGGAGGCTTCACACAGCCATCATGATGACTAAGGGGCACTGATAAGCCCCATCCTCCATGGATTTGGAGCTTAGGTCCATCTGTCATCTTCCACGTGGACAGGAAATTAGGAGTCATCTGGCTAATCATCACTGCATTGTCCCCTCGTCTCTCAAAGGTTTGCAAATACAGTCATGCCTTGGATTGAGAGCATAATTCGTTCCGGAAACGTGCTTGTAATCCAAAACACTCTTATATCAAAACTAAATCCCCCCCCAAAAAAAATTGTACATAGATTTTTAATTTAAGCCATGCTACAGTACTTGTATTGCAAGACGTCGCTTGTATATCAAGTCAATAAATAAATAAATAAATATTTAAAAATGTGCTTGTCTTGCAAAACGCTCTCAAACCAAGTTACTTGCAATCCAAGGTATTACTGTACTTTCATTTGGGTATGAAACTCTTGAGAGTCACTTCCACGTGATTGGGAAGACCCTTGCTCCAACCCTACTGAAAGACCACCCCCATGAAGGCCCCTCCTCCCTGAACCGTCACCACCGGGAGTCATTTCAGCAGGCTATAACACAGGGAGGTGAGAGGGGAGGCATGGCCATTCCACCGATCCTGCTGAAAGAATATTTAATCTTTTCCTCTTCCCTTCCCCTCCCCTTTTCCTTGGGTGACATGTCTTTTTATGTTGTAAGCCTACGGGTGGGGACGGTCTTGTTTTACTGATTCCGTGTAAGCCACTCCAGGCGCCTTTTTGGCTGAGAAACAGAATAAAAATACTTCAAAAAAATACCGTAAGTAAGAATGGACCTCTCCTTGGACTCAATTCAACCTCTCATTTTTTCACATATTTCAAGGCTGGATCTCTGGTCAAAGAAAATGGAAAAGAGGGGCTCTTAGTTTGCCCATCTTTGAGCATGCTAGGGATATCAAGGTTCTCATCTCTGAAAGTTGGGAGTTCGCAGTTCTATAAAGAAACACCGTGACCTGTGGATGAGCTATGACGACCAGAAAGCGGCGGGTGCCTGAACAACAAAAAATTGCAATTTGTTTATTTCAGGAAAACTGTGAGAAAACCCTTCAAATCTTAAACTGTATGAACAAGCCCTTATTATGCCTGAAGCTGGACTTATTTGTGCACTTTGTCAGGAAAAGTGCTTAGCAAGTGTTAGGCTATTCTTTCTTTGCACAATCATGGCTTGTTAACCACGAACAACCCATGAAGAGAACCCATGGTTTGTTGTTGGGTTGCAAATTGTGGGTTGTTCACCATGGTTTGTTATCTCGGCTAGGTTCAGACAAGTGGAATTTGCCACAATCAACAGGTTCATGAATTTTGAGGGACTACAAATAAGTTAGTATTTGGATTGTCTTTATCCATATTTTCTCCCCTGAGGCTAAAAAGTGTACCTAATCCCAAGACCATATCATATATATGACAGATACTGGTGGATGTGTTGAATTTTAATTGCCTCTTTAAGAACAACAGAGTTTTGTTGCTGTACATGAAGATCGCTTCAAGCACTGGGGGGGGGGGGGTTTCAAGGAAATGTGTGAGGCTGGAGGCTTCATATTTTATTGCCAGACTCTGAGGAACCCCACCTAACTCTGGGAGGCTAATGGAAAGCTACCTATGCTCCGTATATCAAAAACTGGTGCAATGGCAATGAAGGAACCTTTATATCTGTTCAGTATCTAAGAACAGGAGGTTTGCAAAAGCAATTAGCAAAGATGGATAGTCAAATCCTACGAGCCATTTCCCCTATTCCCGGCTTTTTGTACCACCTAGCCTGATGAAGAGTTCTGGAGAACTCGAAAGCTTGCACACTCTTTTGTGGCATTTTGGTTGATCCAAATAAAGGTAGTGCCCAACTGTGGATTTTGGATCCTTTCCTCCAATCTTTGCTTTTCATTAAAGAAGCAGCTCAAGGGATCACAATGGAGGGTGTCACACCAAATGAGGGGACACACCATTCCTACCATGGGCAAGGGACTTTACAGAGCACCGATGGCGGTGGCACCACCACCGGGTTGTGCAACCTTGTGCATGGCCTTTTGTTTGAGAGAGAGAGAGAGAGAGAGAGAGATGCAACAAGCAAATGAAACTGTTCCTTAATGGTAACACAGGCAGAATTGGACTGCTCTGACTCATTTGGCAAGCAAACCCCAACAGATCTTCAGTACCAGGTTTTGGGGGAGGGGGAAAGAGAAATACAGCCACTTTCTTATTTCTCCCTCCTGATGCTAGAGGAAGCCAGACACTGCTGGAGGATGAGTGACCAGGTGGGCCAGGCATTGCCAGAGGATGACAGAGCAGGGAGGCTAGATGGGGACAGTTTATGACTGATTGTAGTGCCTGATTAATTAATTAATTGTAATTATATCCTGCCTTCTTTCCTGCAAGGAACCCAAGATGGCTTACATGATCCTCCTCTCCATTTTATCCTCACAATAACCCTGTGAGGTAGGTTAGGCTGAGAGTCAGTGACTGGCCCAAAGTCACCCAGTGAGCTTCATGGCCCAGTGGGGACTAGAACCCAGATCTTCTTCTTTTTTTAAATTTTATTCCTATATAAAATAAACACATAATTTCAAACATATAACAATTAACAAAACAAAATAGACTTCCGATTTTCTTCTACAGCAAATATAGGTAACAATTATTTTTCTTACTCGATAATCAGAATGAGAAATCTCTTTTTTCCCGTTGTCCCAAATTCACTTATTATTCCATGAACCCACAAACAAATCATTATTTGAACCCGGATCTTCTGAGTCCCAGTCCAACACTCTAACCACTACACCACACTGGCTCTCACACTGTTGGAACCAGTGACAATTACAGTCACCCACAATCATGGCTTGTTAACCACGAACAACCCATGAAGAGAACCCATGGTTTGTTGTTGGGTTGCAAATTGTGGGTTGTTCACCATGGTTTGTTATCTCGGCTAGGTTCAGACAACACAATAACCCATGGTTCAATGACAACCCACATTCAACCCATATCCAACCCCTGAGTGTGGGTTATCATGTTGTCTGAACCCAACAGATAGCATGAATTTGTCTAGTCTGCTTTTAAAGCCATCTAAGCTAGTGGCCATCACCACATCTTGTGGAAGTGAATTCTAAAAATTAATTATGTGCTGAGCAAGGGAGGAGTCTGCCAGCAGATTTGAGGCAACCTATTTCACTGGATGGCCCCTGAGTTGCAAATGAGAGAGGAAGACAAACTTCTCTCCATCCACTTTCTCCACACCATGCATGATTTTATAAATCTCTTTGATGTCCCTTTCTTAGTCTCTACTTTAGCCTTTCCTTTCCTCCTGAGAAGGGTGCTCCAATTCCCTGATCAAGTATTGCTGGGCCTCAGTACAGGGGGTGGCAGTTCTCTTGGTGCTCTGCTCGCAAGCTTCCGGAGGCATCTGGCCAGCCACTGTTGTAGAGAGAATGCTGGACTAGATGGACATTGGCCTGACCCAGCAACGCAAAACGTCTGATCTTATGCCAACAGCAGTAGTATGTGAACAGCAGTAAGAACACATCCAGTAGTTCTTCCAGCAGTAAGTTGTGCTGCTGGATTGCATAAGTCATCACTATGGCAGCATATATGGCCAATCAACAGGCTCCCCTCAGGAAGAAAAGAATTTGGGTAGAAGGTTTGCAACATCTGCAGTAGCCCATAGATGAACCACGAACAAGCCAGCCCCACCACCAGGTGAATTCTAAACCACTAATGCCCTTTCTGGCTCCCACCAAAGCAAATGCAGGTGTGCATCCAAGCCCCACAAACGAGCCTGGTGGAATACAATTGAGACCTTTTCAAACTGGCAGGGGCCCAACTCCGGCATCATCCCAGGACGTTGCTTTTGCAGCTCACTGAAGCTGTTGCACTCACTGCGTTTGTTGTTTTTAAAATCCTCATGACCTCAGCAGTGGCATTATGCTAACTTTTCCCCACAAGTTATCTGGTTCTAATCAGTCCAAACCTTCCTGCAGCAGGCTGTCATTTGATGTCATTGCTGAAGATTAGGAACTTCAGAAAACTACAAACAGATAAAAGCAAAAAAAAAAAAAAACCACACCCAGCACGAGCAAGATGGGAAGGCAGTGAAGGCAAAATGCAGGGTGTAGAAGCAAAAAACCAAGGAAAGAAAGGTAGATAAAAGGAGACCGAGTATCTCTGTAGCTTAGTGGTTTTTAATTTGTCTTCTGGAGAACCCTGGGAAATTTCTCGAGAATGGCAGCAGTGACCTTATAGAATTTATACAATGTATAAAGCCCTACTCGGCTCAGGACCCCAACACCTCAAAGACCCCCTCTCGCCGTAGGAGCCTACCTGGTCCCCGAGGTCAGCTTCAGAGGCCCTTCTCTGTGTGTCCCTTCCAAAAGAAGGCTCAGAGGGTGGCACTTCAGGAACAGGCCTTTGCTGTAACAGCCCCACATTTATGGAATGCTCTTCTGCCGCTGACAATGTCATCTTTTTTGGCAACAGGCAAAGCCGTACTTACTTTCCCAGGCATCTGGACATTAGTCACGGCCCAATTGTTGTGGGCTGCTTTTGTGATGTTCATTCTACGATGGGGGGTGGTGGAGGATATTTTGTGTATTGTGGATGAACGCTTTTTGTATTGCATTGTTTTTAGATTATCTTTTATGGTGTTTGTTTTTATTTGTATTATTATGTTGATTATGGTTAATATTGATTTTAGTTTTTCTCTGTTATTAATCATGGATTTTGTGGTGGGAAGCGACATCATCATCATCATCATCATCATCATCATCATCATCATCGGGGGATACACTCACTCACCTCTGCCGATCTTCACCTGCAACACAGTCTTGAAGGAGCATTCAGCATGTTTCAAGAGTCATATTCAATTCATGCAGACAACACGTCCACTTGATCTGGCCAATATGCTATCTATGAACTGACTGTACGCTATGCAACATACCCCAGAATTGTCTGCAAAGTGCAGGGCTTCCTCTACAGACCTATCAAGGTGGAAGAAGTTCACTAGAGATACACAGTTTGAAAACAACTGCACCACACAACTCTTGCAAGTCCTCTGGAGACAGGATCGGCACTTGTGACAAAATGCTACCTACCCCAACACTTTAGAACAGGCCAAGGAAGTAGCACTGGGGTGAAGAGACTTCAGGCTTGTGGGATCTATTTTGGTTTTTCTAGAACCCCAAGGTGCAAAAGACATACATTGGGCGGGTTCTCACAATTTAAATCCACCCTGAGCTTAAAAGTTAGCCTGGGCCCCCCGCTGTGCCCCACGAACCATCAGGCACTGCCGGGGTCCTGAGGTACATCCTCCCCACTCAGTCCTCCCAACCACGGGAGCACTGAGGGTAGGGTAGGGATGACAGCTGCCCAAAAGTGCCCAAGCAGCACTTTGGGGCAGCTGTCAAAGGCATCGGCCATGTTGTGCTCGGCCTCCTCTCAAGGAAGCCGAGCACAACGTGGCTCACCCCCACACACACACTCAGTGGCCGGTGTGCCGAACAAAGCGGGTGCTCCTAGGCCCAGGATAACATGCCTCTTTTCCCCACGATCGTGCCAGCAGGTGGGGGGGTGTCGCATTCTCCTGTGCCTCGTCCTGCAGAGACCCAGGAGAATGTGCCTCCTCCCCCTCACCTGCCACGGCAATAGCCCCACGGCAGGCTGGGACAGCAGGGAAGAGGTCGCTCCAGCAAGCCGGCTGCAGTGATCTCCTCTTCTCTGCCAGCCCACTGTCATCAGCTTCCTCCTGAGGAGCCCGATGACAGTGGACCCCCCACCAGCCCAGAGCCGCTTGGCCAGAGCGAGAATACTTTCTGCTGCTCTCGCCAAAGGGTTCTGTTGTCTTTTGCTTTGACCATAGCTTAGCGCAGTGTTCTCCAACCTTGGGTCCCCAGATGTTTTTGGCCTACAACTCCCAGCATGCCCCAGCCAGTTCCGCTGGCTGGGGCATGCTGGGAGTTGTAGGCCAAAAACATCTGGGGACCCAAGGTTGGAGAACACTGGCTTAGCGTGTCATCCAGGTTCCGATGACACGCTACACCACGGAGGGTTAAGGAAACCCTACAACAAACCATGGCATCATGGGGTAGCTTTGTAGCCACCCCTTGGGGGGACACCGGGTTCGGACAACAAGCTAAGCCATCATGGCTTAAGCGTGTCGTGCAAACCCAGCCAGTTTGAATTAAAGAATTCTGAGCCCAGGAATGTCTTTTTGAGTATCAGAACTGAACTTTTTCCACATTAAAAAAGCATTCTAGGTCAAAACCCCCGCCCCATCTTTCTCCATTTTAGCAGAATTTTGCAGTGGGGGGTTAAAGGGAGTCATGTTGTTGTTGCTGCCATTGTTAAACAACTGGAAGTCAGAAATCCTTGCTGATCTACTACTTCAAATCACCCAGAGATCTACCAATAGATCCCAATCTACATTCTGCCCACCCCCATACTAGATCAGCTGATGACGTTACTACTGCGATATGACATGACATGGAACTATAGGCAGGGATTTCTGCCAGAAGTGATTGACGGCTGCAAATGTTGGAGGAAGCCCGACACAAGCACTCAACTCAGCCTGCTTTGGGATTGCAAGGACGTCCCTTAGGACACTGTGGGTGGGGTTCCAGCTGAAAGCACCAAAGTGCACCCCACAGCAATAGTACTGAACAGCTTTCCCCAACCCGTCACCCTCCGGGTGTGTTCGACTACAATTCCCATCATCCCCAATCAGCACAGCACAGGAAAAGCTGGTTTTGGACATGATTCCTCCACCACCCACACTCGCCATGAGGTCTCTACGTTCTAAAACCCCATTTCCTACCTCAAAGCAGTCCCAAACCTAAGCATGAAGGAAGCAAAGCTATTTTCCCAGAGCCTGAGACAGATTAGAAACCGAAACAAAATATATTCCAAAATCTTCATTTTTAGACAGTTTCTGAAATGTCAAAGCCTGCTGTACAAAACGCACAAAATAAACTGCACAAAGACAAGAAGTAGGAAAGGGTGATCCAAGACGTTTTGGTAGCCAGGGTGGAAAATCCAAAATGGCTCCCTTACTGCCAGCTATGTTATAGGGAGCACAATCCACCAAGTGCCACCAGTGAAATGAACAGGGGCTCTCGATGAAGGCCCAGAAAGAAAGAAAAAAGGAAAAATTTGGGGAAATTGAAAACCCATTTTTTCCTGCAAATTTTCAGTAAAAACCCTGTTCTCCCCCCCCCCGCCCATTTTTCCAGTTTTTTCCCCCCAGGCCTTCACATCGCTAAGCAGAACCGTCTAGGGGACTGAGCTCCATAGGTCGGATCTGTTGCCCCCACTCCATTACCCCTAATGGGGCCTAGACTCCACCTCCTGAGGTTGCCTCCTTACCAGGTTTTGCAAGAAAAACTTTTGCAAACTACCGTAACTGAAGGAGATAGTGGATGGGAGGAAAAGATAACAGAGCCAAAGGTAGAAATCCACCCAGCAACACAGAGCCAAAGGTAGAAATCCACCAATAATTTTTTATGCTGGCAACAATATTTCCCACCAGTTTATCTATTCTTTTTGAAAAATAAAGCAACAGACACAGTTAATTCGGCCCAATTCCAGTTCCACAAGTCCTGTTCATGGTACAGCTTACAGGCTCCACCAGACAGCAATATGTACAGAAAAGCAAACATGTTTAAGTTACTGCAACCTTTGAACCCACAAACTGCTCACTAGGGGGCATGATGTGGGTTTTCTGGAAAACAAATACCAAGATCAACTGTTGCCAAGGAAAGAATAGGTCTATTGAGTAGCAAATGGTGCCCCTGCGGGTTTTCACACCTATGGTTTAGGCTTGTTCAGTAAGGAGCCAGTTTCAAAGCCTCATGTGTGCTGGCTTCAAAGGACTCAAAATATCTGCTAGAAAAACCACTTAAGGTACCGTAACTCCCAAAGTTATAAACAGGACTACAGTCATGCCTTGGATTGAGAGCATAATTCGTTCCGGAAACGTGCTTGTAATCCAAAACACTCTTATATCAAAACGAAATCCCCCCCCAAAAAAAATTGTACAGAGATTTTTAATTTAAGCCGTACTACAGTACTTGTATTGCAAGACGTCGCTTGTATATCAAGTAAAAAATAAATAAATAAATATTTAAAAATTTGCTTGTCTTGCAAAATGCTCTCAAACCAAGTTACTTGCAATCCAAGGTATTACTGTACTTTGTGTGCAAGGAGAAATTGCTGTCGCCGGAGGGCATTTTGAAAAAGATGCTTGTTAACAAATGTACATTTCTCTAAACTGAAAATATGTTTGGATTTTCATATGACACTATTCTTGAATTAGAAACTTGAGGGCATATTCAACCATGTTGCCACCCACGCCCCATGCCACTCCCATCTATTATTTTCTCTGCCTTAATTGCTTCCCATTTAGATTACTGCAGTGTGCTGTACATGGGGCTGCCCTTGAAGAAACTGCAACTAGTGCAAAATGCAGCAGCCAAATTGCTTTCTAGTATGCTGACTTTGTGTGGCGTAGTGGTTAGAGTGTTGGACTGGGTCTCAGGAGATCCGGCATCTAGTCCCCACTCAGCCATGAAGCTCACTGGGTGTCCTTGGGCCAATCACTGACTCTAAGCATAACCTACCTCACGGGGTTGTTGTAAGGATAAAATGGAGAGGAGGAGGACCAGGTAAGCTGCCTTGGGTTCCTTGCAAGAGGAAAAAATGTGGGATACAAATGTAAAAAATAAGTAAGTAAATAGTAAATGAAACTCCATTCTTTTACCAACTATACTGGCTACCAATTTGTTTATGGGCCCAATTCAGGGTGCTGTCTCTTACCTACAAAGCCCTAAATGGTTTGGGGACAGGATATCTGAAAGATTGCCTCCTCCTGTATGAAACTGCCCATTATTTACAACATTCTCTGGAACCCTGTTAGGGGTCTCACCACCAAGAGTGGTTAGGCTGATGGAGATACCAGACAGGGCCTTTACTGTGGTAGCACCCCAACTTTGGAACTCCCTCCCTGAGGAGGTCAGATTGACCCCATCTTTCACATAGGCTGTAAAGACTGCTTTGTTTAGGCTGGGTTTTGATGGGTCTTAAACAATTTTATTCCGTTCTCTTGTTTAAAAAATGGCTTGTTCTGTTGATTCGACATGGTTTTAAAGTTAGGGGCCCTTTTCGTACAATGACAATTCATCAATATTTTAATAAAATGAAATACATTTCGGGTGCACTCACTACGCATGTTTAGATGGCAAAAGTCCTATAGCTCCTACTGGGAGCTGTAGGACTTTTTTCAGTCTAAACATGCATAGGATTGGATTGCGCCCTTAGTCTTCAAAAGGGGAAAGACAAATTATGATGGGAAATAACCAGATACACCATTGCCATCATCAAGCACTGAAGTTACAGCAACAAGGGTTCCCCCCCCTCTCACTCACTCACTCACTCACACACACACACCCCTATGAAAACATGAAAATACTGAGATTAAGATTATACAACTATACATTACTACTCGGTCAAAGACTACTGTATACTGAAAAGGAGCTTCAAATTCTTAGGCAAAACCATAAAATTTTGAGGAGCAAGATTTTTCCAGTCCTTCGTTATTCTAAAGATTTATCTTCCACTTCATTTTCTTTCAAAATATTTTCCAAAGCAGGATACAAAAGTTAATTTAAAGCAAAATCACCTTTAGTAAAGAAAATACAGATGCAACGACAAGCAGCAAAAATAATAAAAGACCAGCAGGCAAGTTCAAAATCACGTTTCATTAAAAGCTCAGGCAAATAAGGGTTTGGATCCAACCCTCATGGAGGTCCCCTTGTG